>OW679197.1:43798882-43943275 GCA_940337035.1 Agriotes lineatus | reverse complement strand
AGCGCCTGGGCTGCAAAGTGAACACAAAATGACAGACAGACAGAATCATTTCAAAAAACATTTTTTCTGAATAAGAAGACATGAACCGGATATTTCCGCAAAAGTCTCGAGTTCGAACATCTTCTTGATTACTTTTACGAAGTAAGAGGACTCTTCAATAGAAACACACGTTTACAAGCTATAGTATAATTTCTATTAACTCAATTTAAAAAAAAATATTAACATTAAGGTGTGAGTCCACTATTGTTGTACTAATCTCCAGATTCTCTGCTGCTGTTGACGAAACTATTCTCTAATGGCAGTCTGCATTTCAGCGTCCGTAGCGAATCCCGGCCTCTTTAGTGATTGTTTTAATGGACCAAAGACATGAAATTTGTGATAAGCGTATGAATAATGAAATGAACACTTCCTATACTGATGCTCATCTTTTCAGTTATCTGACTTTGATGCGTCTATTTGCACTTAAAGTAGTTTCCAACCGCCTCACACTTAATCTGAAATTGCAACTTCAACATGTCCTGGACGACCCAAGTCGATTCTCTTCTTTGTCGAAATTTTCTACACCACTAAACTACCGCCATGTGAAAATAGCTGTAGTCGCCGTCGACAGCTTTCATTCTCTCAAGGATTTCTAGTGGTTGACATCCTTTGGCGGTACGCATATTATTTGGACGGATTTTCTGTAGTAAACGCCATTTTCGAGCTCTATAAAAATGTACACAAAGGCGCAATCACAAAGAAATTTGACGGATACATCATTAATACGTCAATAAACAATTTCATTGACTGCATTATCGTCTGCGTTGATGACGAACTGCATTAAAGTGCCACGATCAATTCACCCCTACACCACCCAAACGAGTTTCTATTGAACAATCCTCGTAAAATAAATTTAAAAAGTGAATGCCTTATATATACGATTTTTGTTTGGCATAGGTACATATAAAGTGAAAATATTGCTATTAGCACGACATCAATCTCATGAAAAACTAGCAATAGTTCCTCTTACATACGTTTTTATTAAACTACATGTTATTTCAAAATTCGAATTAATGGAAATAGCAATTCAAATTCGAATACGAAAACATTTTATATTAGAATCAACACCTAACTCTGCATCACTTGATCAAATTCTGAATTTTTGGTTTTCAGTTGCTTACTTCACTTAAATTTGTAAGGATGAGTTGAATTTTTAGAATTTATAGTGCTTGGACTACTATTCCAATGAAAAATGTAATTATAATGCATATTACAAAATAAAATCCGTGTTGCATATACGTCCTTTGCCATTGTTTTTAACACCGCATGACGCTTCAAAAGGTCAGTCTAATAAAAAGTGTTATAAATCCTTGACCCAGAATGCATAACGTGTTTGCTGCCTGAATTTCCGGGCCTATGAAAAATGATTTCAGTTCCAGAATCCGGAGGTAGACAGCCCGAATACGAAAGTCCAGAATGTCCGGAAAACTCGCCTCTCATTTATCTTGACACTTTGCAGTTTTACATAATTCATGTGACTCATTTTACACAAAAATTAAATTTTTATGTATCTTAATTGCACGTACTTATTCGCGCTAGGACTCGGGCGAGGACGGCTCAATCCCATCGCGGAAACGAATTTGAGTTAATGAATTTTGCGTTCTAAATACAGTCGGAAATAATTAACAAATGTCAAGTGCAGGTTTCTATTAACAGAAGAACTTTGTTCGTTAAGGGATTTGATGTCAACAGCTCATAAAAGTAATTTATAGGCACTTGCGAGGAGAGCGGGCCTAACGCTTAGAATAAAAAGGACTTTTCTAGTTTCCGTTATTTTCCACATGAGCCATGATTTCTTTAAATATTGTTGTATTGAAAGTTAAGTAACATACAGGTTAAACTGCTTAATCGCGTACCTTCAACATATGATATTAAATAAATAATTGTAGAATAAAAATAAGGATTGATGTCTCACTTGTTTTTTTGTTTTAGTGCTAATTTGAAATTTAGTGCTTTGGCTAGCAGCTGTCTAAGCACAACCAATAATTGTAATCCTTTAGTCCTTTTCACTTTTACCCCCTTTTTACCCTTTATAGGTTACATTAAAAAATCCTTAAAGTACTCTTTAAAGATTATGTCAAAAAGAATATTCTAACTGTACAAACACAGAAGATACGAAGGGTTCTATAATTTTCCCCCGAAATCAAATTCACCGCTTTAACGTTGATTACTGAAAAAAATTAAATGTTTTTAGACCTTTCCATGGGTAATCTTTATAAGGAAAAACCAAATCGATATCTCATTGGGTCTAAGAGATATTGAGAAATTCGTGAAATACACAGTTTTGAGACTTTTTATCTCCTTTTAGTTTTACCATTTAGGGGTTAAATTAAAAAACACCTCAAACACTTGTTCCTCCTTCTCCTAGATTGTCAGTCTCTGGACTGGTTTGTTGCAGCCTTCCATGTTTGTCGATTTAAGGTCTTTCCTTTCATTCCATTATAATTCCCACTGCCCGAGTCTGCTTGTTAAAAATTAAAAAACACCTAAGCGTCAAAAAAGAATATTTCAATTTAATAACGACAGGACATACAATAACTTCTGTAATTCGCTCCAGATTCCTAACTTTGGGTATTAGGACAAAATTCAGAGTGAGGTGTTTATGGATTGTTATGAGTTACCTCTATTAGCAAAAACCAAATCGATATCTCATCGGGCCTAAGAGATATTGAGGAATTCGTGAAAATATATTTTACCCTTTTTCACTTCCTTAGGGGTCGAATTTCGAACAATTTCTTTTTAGTGGATGCTTGAGTAAAGGAAGGAATCGACTCGTAGAATTTCATGTTTCTGGATCCAGGAGTTTGAGCTGAGCCATGATGAGTCAATTGGGGCAAGTCTCTTTATGCTCGTATATACAGAAAGTGCTGCATTGGCGGACGCACATACGAACCCATGCCAATTACGAGGTATTCAAATATTGGCTTCCTTAGGTATTTTACAGAGAACATTTATTTGGTCATTTTAAAGCAAAACTTTTAAATTCTTCAATTCAGGCTTGCTCAGGGACTGTAAAATTTGACAAGTGACTGACCCTCAACTTTAACCCTAGTTGCAAATCGACCGTAGAAAAAAGAATTCGTGCGTCGGATACAAAAATACAAGAAATATACTAAAGCATCTAACATGGAAGTTGGTTTTACTTCCCTTGTATAATAGACGACGGAAGTATTGTAATCGCGAAAAAAACACCTTTCGGGATTTCCTTAGAACTCTATGTTTCAGGGTAACTAGAAGACGAAAAACAGGTTCTTTCAACCCAGTCTGTCTGCCTGTTGCCAGTGTAACTCAAAAACTATTTTAAAGGACTACGATATTTTGCATACTGATTATATGTCTTCATGGCATCGAACCAAAACAAGTTCGGACAAATATGTACAGGGTGAGCACCTTAAAAGATTAAAATTTTTGCTTTAAATGAGAAATAGATCAAAGTAATAATTTGTACATAGCTTAGGCTATACCCATAATGAAAATGTGGCTTTAGAGATATAGGATAAATGTAGTAAAAGAAACAAAAAGGGGCAACGGTAAATGCTTTTTATTTAATTCAGCCCCGCATCGCATCGCACTGATGGGGTTCTTCGTGGCCGATTGCAACAAACGTGTGCTTGTGGGCTCGAAGTTCGAATCTCTTCGCCGGTAATGTTTTTATTTGAAAAGTGATGTAATGCGCATTACCAAGTGTTTCCTTTCATTGTTTCGGTATTATTAGGAACCTGAAGATTTTTTTACCTCTAGTTTCCTTTGATTTTTAAAATTTGTAGTGTCATAACGTCCACTTGCGAGGGAACTTCTGAGTAGAGCCCTTTACAGATTTTTTCGTTCAAGAAATATTTAGATAAGGGACTGATCAAAATACCTTTTTCATAAAATTATTGTCAATGTTTAACAATAAGTAATTCAGGTCGATTTGATGTTTTTATTTCAAATTTAACGTCTTATCAACATTCTCAATAATATCTATTAATTTTAGGTTTATGACAATAAAGAATGCTGAAATGACGCACATTGGCTGAACATGTAGTGCTCCTTAAAAAAGGTAAATGGAATTTTTCTCTAAAATCATTAAGGAAACCAATATTTGAGTGCCTCGTAATTAGCGTGGGAATGTGTATGTTGCGTCCGCCAATGCAGTACCCTGTATAGATACAGTGTGTCTTACGGCATACGAAACATATGGAAACGCCGATGGCAAATTTATCGAATGATCCACGAGAGTTGTGGATTTCTTGTGCGGCGCAACGATGTATTTATCGAATCTGCTTTCTACGCACTAAAATGCGTTCATTTACATTGTTCTGCTCAAGTTATTCATAGACCTACATTACTTAATTTGGATATAATGTATTTCATAGTTCATTTTCGCACAGTTACTGAAATTCTATTAAATTCAGAAGTTTCTTTAAAATAGGGATCGTATTGTTGAGGGTTATTTCTACAATAAAGGTTTTTTTCTGGTAGAAAAATTACGAACAACTAGAATATTACATTTTTTCTAATAGATTCATTAAATCATGATAAAAATTTGTAGGTCAACTGTGTGAGGCATACCGTAATTGTTAAATAAAACATAATTTACATTAACATTTACAATATGATAGATTTTGCGTTTTCTATCAAATATTGCCAACGTTACACGGTATCTATTTTTACGATTTGGTTTTATATATTTTTTAGCAATTTTTGTCCCAGAATATGTCAGTGAATCCATTTATTTTAAATGGTTGCGTTGCTGATTGAAATAGTGAACATAAATTACGAAACATTACTTTTGGTGTAGGACGAGCTTCAGGAAGAAGTCTAATCGAACTCAGAACTTCAATTCGGAGGGGTACAAGATAGCTGCGCAAAATAATTTAAATGTGTTGGCAATTCTTGTCCATTTTCCATGCACGAGTGCTTCAAATGATGAATTTACCTAAAAAGGTAATTCAGTATCGATTGTCTCAAATATTGCTGCTACACTTGCCCAAAGTTGTGTTCTAGATCGACTGAAATGGTCGCCGTTGAAGATTTGCAACGAATCATTTACACGTTTTTGGCTGTTTGTCAGATTCGCTGGTGTCGGGTTTGAGAGCGCATATGGAATATAAAATTCAAAAATCCAGAATTTTTACTCTTGAGAATGGTTAAAATTTGGTATTGTGTTTCATATTTTTACTTGTTATGGTGCAAATCTCGACTTCGGCGTAAGTGAGCACCGAAGTTAATACTTTAATCATCTACTGAATTCAGCTGAGAGTTGTGATTTATAAAAACTGACCTGAAACATTATAATTTTTAATAGCTACAATAAACTGTATATCTGAATAGAAAATGAGAATGTTTTTATTTTATTTTTAACGTATAATTTTTACCATTCGGTTACCCAGCTTAGAGCAACACTTATTTTTATGCATGAGACTCCCTACAATTGAATTTTTATAAGCACACAAAGTTTGGACAAGTAAATCCTTGCACCAACAAACATAACTGAAAACCTCATCGTTTCCTCCAAGGTTTAACAATAGAAATTGTATCGTGGCTCTCTCCCGTTTGTAATAAATTTACAAAAATTTACCCACTTTAAAATACCGCGACGTGAACTTTGTCCGAACCGCACCCTCGGCGTCGTGTGCGAAGATCAGCTTAACGGACCCCAAAATGGCTACCTGCTACCTGCCACCTGTTGCTCGCTCTTTAGTTCTGCAGTTCTGCCCTTTTGCAATTCCAACCTGCACCTCAGTTGTTTGGGTCTGCTTCCACGAACAATGACAATAGTTACGGCACAATTTTTACTTATTCGACGTAGTTTAAAATTATTAGTTTTTTAGGTTGTCGCCGGAACATAACCCAAATTCCTCTAAAGCAATCACTTAAAAACTGCTTTTTATTTATAGTATTTGCTACTTCACTCAGTAACAATACAGGTAAATAACTTTCACAGTAATAAACTTTTGTTGCACTTTTATTACGTGGAAATATTCAATTGATAACCATAATAGCTGGCGATTATTTAACATAAGCAAAGAAATTGTGCATCATTCATAGCGACTGCCAGCTAAGGGCTTTGTATGAACTAATGCACTGAATTAAATTAAAATAGTAGCTTACATAGCGACTGCCAGCGTCGAATTTTTTAGCAACTCTTTTTAAAAATTAAATTGCACTCCTATTTAATAGACTAAATAAGACAAATGCCGTTTTCTAGTAATTAATATCAAGAAACTTTTTATACATTTGGTTTCGTACATCTGATTAGCGTGAATGAATCGACGTGGTCTTCTAAATTCTTCTCTTTAACTATTATTAAAATGCAGAGATTTCCTAAATTATCATATAATTCTTAAGACATATCTTATAAGTAAAATCTATACGCAAATTCAAAATGTTAATGTTTTAAGCTTTCAATTGACACCTCATTTGACCTATATCCCACATTTGACGTTATTTTTATTGATTTATTTTAAATTTGCTTTTATAACACTAATTAAACGTTATTAATATGAATACCACCTTATTATTTGCCTACAGGTCAAACCGTTTATAAAATCACGTCGTACGCAAACGTTAACGCTGCACCGCTACCGTCTACGGCAAAGTTGGCCAAGATTCATGTTTGGCGTCAACGTCTTGCGTTGACGGACTTACTCGACCAATCACTAGGCTAGAAATTTTGCGCGGGATTATTTGAACATTTTTGTATTTAAAAAAAATGATCATGGTCCTTTTCTTTCATTGGAAGGAATGTAGTTCGATAAAAACCGTCCTTAAAGCGTGTTATGTACATGGGTCGAGTTTTCTATCGTCTCGCCCTTCTTGTAGTTGTTCCAACGAAATGGGCTGCACCTAGTATAATCACACTTGCTGCAGCTAACAGGTAGTTTGCCTCTTGATTGTCCATTCTCAAATAATAAATCAAAATGTTGCGTTAGGGCTACCGACGCTGGTGGCACGTGAGTCACTTGTCCCCTTTATAAATCGAGCTTTAACTTTTGAATGCGCCTGCGTACGTTAAACTATAATGCAATTTATTATATAAAATAGCTCGCCATAGACAACGTCGGCGTTACGTCTGCGGCCGCGTCAGCGGTAGCGTCAAACGGGAGAGATATTTCTAGTGTATAACCAATAGCAATTGGTGTAATTCAACTACATTAAATTTAATTAAGTGCTATTGTGTCTACTTTCACTTTACACACCGTGCTTCGGATGTTTTTGTGTTTCCATTACCTCACTTGTTCATTAACGTTAGTTCGAGTGAAATGTCTTTTTGATCCTCAACAAATTTTAAGAGTTCCTACGGTGTACCAAACCTACCATATTTAGGTCTTAAAATGCGAAATTGTATGGGCGAAACCATTTAAATTAATCTGCAAGCAATGCGAGAAGCTTTTCGAACCTAGAATTCGATCTCGGAAGGCACCAAAAACCAAATGTTTGCCTTATTATTATAGCCATACAGATTTTCTTGTTCCAACCATGTGTACTATATAATTATTGAGTAATGAGAGTCATGTGAAGTCAAAACTTGTGCCAATTTAGGCGATACCTTGTAATAATAATTTTTATTTCATAAATAAATCTCATTTACATTTATAAAGTTAGTTATCAGTGGTGTATTCTCTACAGAAATATATATCTGTAATATAGGCAAAAAAAGTGAATACACAAACGATAATCTTGCAAGTAAAATATAGCATTTATATCAAATACACATGTGATAAAATTAACACTAAAAAGAGGTTCTTTCCTCAGACTATCTATACGTGTCAAAATCATTCTAACGGGTAGACAAATTCTCTCATCTATCCCTTCCCTAATGACAAACAGTAAACCAGATTTTCTTAAAAAATTACAATTAACATTGTTGACTAGTGTAGCAAGGTTCTGGTCCACAGAAAGGCTTCAATAGCCGTGTCCGGAAACGATACCTACATCAGGACAGAGCCTTAAGGTAACCCATATGAAATATTACAAACACAGGCAATGAAATAAACGCCATTAATAGTGCTCAAACATAAATTGTACCTGTTGTAAAATAGCAAGTGCCAGATTTTGCACAATTTATATGGAGCTATGGTGATTATGTGATTTTAAATAGAATTTAGCTGATTTTCTTGTGTTTTGTCCGTTTTTATTTTATTTAACAGTTAGCACAGGGGTGCTCCAGAAAACGCCAAGAAGAACCAATTTAGCCGTGTAAGTAAATCCATGCAACTTGGCTCACAAAAACCTGAAATGCAGTTGTTTGGTTTCTTCTTCGCGTGGTAATAGTTGCTAGCTGCACTGAGATCTATTGGTGCATTGTGCTTCCCACCTAATTTGCTATGGGTCTCGTTCGAAGAAGTTGAATTCCAACGAGGAGGACAGAATCCTACCCATAGGAACGCACTTTATTGTCTGAAGGTGAGATTTTCCATGGATAGTTCAACTACAACAAGGGTGCTAGAATGTCGAACGTTGCATATATCAAGGGGCCAAAGCAACAATAAAGTATATTGTTGCTGGCACTGTCAGTAGATGTCAAATTCGGGAGTAGCAGGTTAGATTTTTCATCAATCTCACAAAAACTGACGCAAACCCTAACCTCGAAATTAACATAGACAGCAACAATAATCACAGCATTTTTAAAGCAAATAGTTTTGAATAATTGTTTAATAAAATCAAAATTACTCTTGTTTTTGTTCAGTATACAGCAAACATGTATACGACTCGCTAGTTCACGTGTTTCGCCCTGGCGGGCTTGACCGTGATGTACTAGCTCGGCTATAAATTCTGAGCTACCGATCTAATGTCGTAAATAGCTAAAATAGCTATCTAACACAACAATTAAACAAGTACGGTTTTATTATGAAACAACGTTAATGGTCTTTTTAAAAATATGGGCAGTAATTTAAATCGGATTTCCTATTCGAGCCATATCTCAAAACTAAATTATTTTAGGAGTTAATGAATTTATTCGTCACTTTTGGTACACACTGTATATAACATATATTGAATTTCGTTTAGTTTGTGTTTACATATGCTAAGTAATATAATATCGTAGTTCTTATCTGCTATAATATTGATTGATAGATAACTTTATATTAGCTAATTCAAGTTTTCACAGGAAGTTTACGCTTGTATTTAAAATGCAGTATGGTTCAGTTAAAATGGGCCACTAAGAAAAGTGGCACTTATTTATAAAATAATTTTTATTTCTATATATCCTTAAACACCAACTCCCCTTGTATTTATACATTTCTCTAAAATATCGTGCGCACACCCAACTTTGTAGACCACACAACTGTCCTAGGTCATTGTTTGACAATGAATATTCAGTAGCATAAATATCCAAATTCCACCATTGTTTGGCGAATTTGATTGAGTGCGATTTAATTTGATAACCTTATTGTGACAGAGGTGAAAATAAAATTATCTTGCTCTTTGAGTACCTACACATTATCTCCAGGCGAACAGACTAAAGTGTAAGGTAAAGGTTTTGCCGGTTTCGCGTAGAAAGTAGCTGTTGAGCAGATATCTAAGATGTCGAGCAGATTTGCAGATGTTAAGCTGGGGCCTCCCATTGAAGCTTTTGCTTTAAATGAAGTCTTCGTAAAGGATTCCTTTGAACAGAAGGTCAGCTTGGGAGCAGGAGGTATTTATTGCCACTTATTGCATGATATTCACTGATAAGAAGTGTATTTTAGTATACCGTACAGAAAAAGGCCAGCCTTGGGTTTTGCCCGTAGTTCGTGAAGCAGAGAAAGCTCTAACGGCAGATGATACACTTAATAAAGAATATTTGCCTATTTTAGGGTTTGAAAAGTTTAGCAGCGGTGCTACTTCTATGCTACTTGGAAGCGATAGTCCTGCTCTTGTGGAAAACAGGGTAAAAAGATAATGCCGTTAATAAAAGGTAAATAACAAATAAAATCTTCTTGAAGGCCTTTGGGGTACAATGTCTCTCTGGTACTGGTTCCATACGTGTAGGGGCAGAGTTTCTTACTAGAATTCTTGGATCCAAAATATACTATTCCTCTAAGCCTACTTGGGGTAGGTACAGTATTTTTTTAAACTAAAAATCTATAGCCCATTTTCTACATATTTATTATAGAAAACCATCGGCTAGTATTCAACTATGCTGGATTTGAGGAAGGTCGAGAATATCGTTATTGGTCTGAGTCAGCTCGTGGGTTGGATATTGATGGTTTCCTTGAAGACCTTAGAAATGCTCCTGAAGATTCAGTAATTATATTGCATGCTTGTGCTCACAACCCTACAGGATGCGATCCAACCAAGGAGCAATGGCATCAAATAGCAGATGTCATGCAAGAACGAAAATTATTCCCCTTCTTTGACTCTGCTTATCAAGGTTTTGCGTCGGGAGATTTAGAAAAGGACTCATGGTCTGTTCGGTATTTTGTGAGCCGTGGTTTTGAGCTGTTGTGTTCCCAGTCGTTTGCTAAGAATTTTGGCTTATACAGTAAGTTATTAAAATACATATATTTTTCATATAATTGTCACTAATTTACTGACTTAACACATAGTAACTGGACACTTTAGCCTGGACAGCATATACAATACCCACATTTGGTATTGAAATTACTTTTGCAATCTTCACGGGTACTGAAATTGTTACGCAATTTTGACGTTAGCCATTATTTTTGGCTTGTTGCTTAAAGTTAGCCCTAATGCTCGGCCTAACCTTAATTTTCATAAACGCTACTTATTGACCACGCAAATTTAAAGGTTATGGGTGGTTTTTCTGTCACGGTTTACGTTGAGAATTGCAGGTGTACGTTTTGGTTGAACTTTTTCCTTCTTGTATTATGTGATATTTCTTGGTTTTGTTAGGTCCCGTTGAAAGAGTTATGTTGATTAATTAGCCCTGGAAGCTCGATATTTACCTGCTAAGTTAAGTGCCAGTTTTGACGTCTTGGAGGTTAGATGTATGTTGATATGCCGTCATGGACTTTCTGTCAAGTTTACAAGTCTAGATAACTATAATAAGCTATGTTTCGTCATCCCACGAGTGAGACTTTAATTGACCACTTATTCCCTAATGTATTGCTTGGCATGTCTAGTCTATATTGCGTGTAACATCTCGTATTATTTTAATTGATCAGACATGTCCACTCTACTTCCAACCACTGTGATGATAAAATCACTTAACGACCTTCCCAGTTTCCACTTATCGGCTGTATTTTGTTTGGTGTATTCCATATTACTACTAAGCTTTAAAATTTCATACAAACGCCACGAGGGATTGTTGACGAATTTGACATCATTAAGAAGAATCGAAAATCTATCTCCGTTGTATATTGGGATCTTTGTGGGGTCCCCACAACCAGATTGCGGATTTTAGTAACCGCTGTAGGTGATACATATGGACATATTACAATATACTTTTCGATTTTATCTTCCATGGATGACTGAATGAAATAACGCTTTGCTACCGCAAAAAAATAATTCAATATCTGACGGTTAAGGTCGGGAAATGTATATCCCAATTTATTAAGATACTTACCTTAAAGGTCACTGGAAGAGAACTTCGAAGGTAAAAGGCGAATAGGAAGACAAAAGCTGTCATGGCCATGTAATGTAACACAATGGACCGAATTGTGTAACATGTGGACATGACACGTAGGATGTAGTAGATCCAGGAATTAGTTGAGCAGGATGTTATCCAGGGGGTTCGACTCAGAAATCTGGAAAACTTTTGGTTTTTGTTTTCGAAGAATCGGTTGCATATTGAATTAACTGTTACGGGTCACCATTATGCAATTGAGAAATGGTTGTGGTAATATTTAATGAACCCTTTGCATTTCTTTCATGTAAATAACAACGCGCGCGTGGTGTGTGGTGAAAATAAGGAACCAACGTTTTTATTGAAAGTTATTAATATTGTAACCTAGATACATTGCTTCTAGGTTATTACATGTACCTGTATATGCGGTTTTCCAGTGCTCTTAGATCACCACAATACCACGCAGAATAGAAAGATGCGGTTCGAATAAAAAAACAAGCAAAACGATCCGATGTGACTTTCAACTTCTCAACGAAATACGCCCCTGCCTAGTCCGTAATTTAACGAGGAAATAATTTTTCCCAACTCCGCTTCGCTTGTACTCTCAATCCACTGTTACGTGATGATGGCGATTTAGTAGACGTATTGATATCATTAGCTAATTCTACAGGTCTCTGTTTATATTTACCTCTTACGATATAGGTAGGCGTCTGGTCCGATTAAGCTAAAGTATTATAATGGGTTTAAAAGTGCTAGCTTACACTTAGGTTAGGCGATGTATCACGTTTGACATTTCTGGTTTAGAGAAAAGTCTTCGATAATAATTGAAGGTGTATGTGGTACCGGCAACGATTCAGTAATAGCACTGTTGGACTAGCATTGTAGGCGTCAAAGAATCGTAAATTTCAGATGGTCCTCTCGAGTTGCTGTGTTTTACCTAGTGCGTGACACATTATTCGCTTCTTTTCTTAACATTGTGTCCTTTCGATATCTGTATGATGGTACGTGGGAAACATTCACCGGACCGAATAACTTCATTGTTTTGGTTGTGCAGGGAAACAAGATTTGATCATAACCAAACAATCTTACACCTGAGATATAGAAATAGATTTTGAGATTTAACCCGAAAGGGAATATGAAGATGTTTGATCTTATCTCTTCCTAATGATCTCAATAATTAGCGAACAAAAATGGGAATTTACTAGTTAAATTGTTGGGTGAGTTATACGTCTTATACAGATCCTAGTATGTGGAACTTACGCATTTGAATTTCTCTATAGTCGAACTAGGTAAATAAGGACCTCCGCGTAGGGCAGCGCTAGCAGCCCTGATCTAACCAAAGTAAGTTATCAGAGTGAGAGTTTACCCTGGGTAACTAACTATGGTATTTTAGGGCTGTTCATTTGTAGCTGTTTATTTCATCAAAAGTCAGTTGTTTATGTAATTGTGTTTTATTGCAATTTCCTTTGTTCAGCTGGTTTTCGATTTTGCTTTTTAATCTCTTATTTAGAATTCTAGCATACAGCTTTCCAGGCACATTCAGGAGCGATATACCTGTGCGATTTCTGTTGTTTCTTGTATATGATACTATGATAGCTACCTTTCAGTTCCTACTTTCTTTTTCAGCATTTTGTTAATCATTGTTAGGAAAAAAATTCCCAACTCTTGCAGTGTATTTTATGATTGCCCCGTTTCTTGTTGTGACGTGTTTACTAGAAATGCCTGGAAATGTACTTTCCACCTTTCCATAAAGTCTATATCTTTAGTTAGCGTTTTCCTTGATTATCTTTAATCATGTTTAGCAGAAGTCCCTTTCTTTTTCTAGGGTTCTTAAGTCCAACATTTTTTCCACATTTTCTTCTTTGCTTCTTTTACCTGTTCCTTTGCTTGCTTGCTCTCCATTTTGAATTCTTATTATTTTTAGGCTTTTTTACAGGCGAAATGCAATTTCCCTGCTTTCTTTATCTCATTTACTTTTTGTTTCATTCCAGGCATTCACTATGTTGTCAGATTAATCTCCGGGTCTTCAACTCTTGAAATGCGGAATTTTCGTGCTGTCTGTAATATACACATGTCTTCTGGAGGAATTCTGATGTTAATTCTTTTTTGCTTCTTGATGAATGTATTAGTAGTCCCACTCGTGTGCTTGCTCTTTCATTTTCTGATTCCCGTGAGTAGTAAAGTAGTATTCTTTTGACATCACTTACTCGTAACTTTTTCTTAGTGTCTGTAATTCTTAGCACTTCTATCTTCGCCTTTTCTATCTCTTCACTTAATTCTTCATTTTTACCACTTAGGCCTTTCACATTCTTTGTTCTCATTCCTGCATGTGTTTTCTTTCGATTTTATTTGTTTCGCCAGTCCCTCTTAGAAGCATTCCTACTCCTAGTTGGTTCTCACAGTTTTTTGAATGAGAAGGGGGCTTCTTCACTATTGGCATCTCTGATCTGTTAGATTTGTGGTTAGGCTTTTTCATATGCCTTACTTTTTTTACTTCCTTTTACCGTAAAGGAAGTATTGGATTCACCCCAAAAATTCGAAATTGAGTTTTCAACAGATCTTCACGTTTTAGAGTCCCCTGATCCCAAAAAACATATTTTTTTTCATTGGTGTGTGTGTCTGTCTGTCTGTGTGTCTGTCTGTGTGTCTGTCTGTGAACAGAATATCTCAAAAACGAAAAGAGGTATGGCGTTGAAACTTCATATATAAGTTTTGTGTACTATGTAGATGAGACAGCAAGCTTTTTAAAAAAATCGCATAACCGGAAGTAGGTGTTTACTCTTGTGATTTTTTAGTTTTTTTCGATTTTTTCAAAAACGGCTCTAACGATTTTTTTCAAACTTTACATTTTTATTACATTTTTAATGTGCATTAACGTGATATAGGTGATTTTCCAGTTGAATACTTCTAAAGTGGGTTTCTTTTGTTTTTTTTTTCTATTTTTTTTATTAAATCCTATTTTAAATAGAACACCCGGTATATTATTACATTTTTGAATTCTGCTTAAGATTTTAGAGAAAATTTGTCTCTTCAACTAACGCTCTATTTTGTACCGTTTTTGTAGAACTCGTAATTTTTGAAATTTTTTTACAAATGCTTAAAAATTAAAAATTAAATATTTAACTAATTATAAGATCACTGTAAAAGGAAGTTGTGTGAGTGTATCACACCAGATTTTTGTATATTATTTTAACTCTTGCTTCCATATTCTCTAATGTCCTTGCTTTCTTTTGTACCTTTCGCTGGTTTTCCTTCTCTTCATATGGAACATCATTATCTATAAACACCTTTCGACCCTTTAGTTTAATCTTATTTCCTAATACTATCTTTTGCAAAGCATATGTCCACTTTTATACGCCTTTTTATCTTCGTCTCTTGTTTTAGCTCTCGCTCCAATAAATTTTTCGTCACCTGCTTTAGTTCGTCTACACCTCCGCTTCCATATGAATTCCCGTTAGTAATAAATTAATTGTTGTTTATTTTATTCTTTTCCACTTTTTCTAGTTCAGATTCGGTCAGATTTATCCTTGACCCAGTCTTTGCTCATTTTTATTAATTCTTCTCGAAAGCTCCAAATTCCTTATTGTTATCTTTATTTTGGTTTTTACTTCCACTATTTGTGGTTTGCTCTTCTTCGTAAAGCATATTACTATTGCTTCTACCTTCTCCAGTCTCTCCGTATTTGTATATTTATTCTCTAGTGTACTGGCCACTTTTTCGTAACAACTTCTATTCTAAATTTTCTATCAAGTTGTCCCCTTCTTCTCTCTCTTTTCTTGTTCGTGTTTTTTTCTTTGCACATTTATTTTTGCGATGTTTGTCTACCTTTCATATTTCCTTGCTTACGCCACTGCTTCGTTTACATACGCGCATTCTTCAAAAGCGTGTGTGCTGGTCAGCTCATGTTAATTTGTGTGTCTTCTTTTATTGCCACGACTTTGTCTTATCAATAATTTATCGTTTCATGCTGACTTGTAGTACTATCAGATATAATTACCTAGTGCCCACACTCTACTGTAGCCCTATCTCTGTAGTATACCACCCAACATGTTTTTTAATAATCCTGAATATGTTAGAAGTTGCAAGAAAGGTCCTACTATCAAATTAAAGCGATCTACTGCATATTCAAATGGCCAGTCAGCAACGAGTAAATCTTGCAAGCTGTAAAGTCAATCATGCTTTTTAAGGGCGTCTATGGGAGAAGATATTTTGGTATAGTTAGAGATCTATACTCAAGTTTGAGTAGCGTACTCCAAATCTAGATGAAATTGCCATTCAGGAACATTTATAATAATAATAATAACAAAGCAAATTATCCTATGAAAAAAGCATGGAAAACCATTTAGGGGATGTTGAGGGTTGTAGTTAGTAAATTAGAACAGCACTTCGACAATGGCGACTCTGCTATTTTCTCAAAAAGCAATTTTACATTTACAGATGAGCGCGTTGGTAACCTGACCTTTGTTTTAAAGAATTCTATCTATGTGCCTCAAGTTAAGTCACAAGCAACTTTACTAGTGAGAGGAATGTATTCAAACCCACCCAGCCATGGAGCAAGGATTGTGGCCCATGTTTTTAGTAATCCACAACTTTATGAACAATGGTAAGCTTCTATTTGCAATATTTTCTCTTAACTGTGTTAAATTGTTGTTTAGGAAGGATAATATCAAAACAATGTCGTCAAGAATCATTGAAATGCGACAAGCTCTACGAGCAGCTTTGGAGAAACTCGGTACACCTGGAAAATGGAACTTTATAACATCGCAAATTGGAATGTTTTCCTATACTGGCCTTAATGGTAAGTCAATGGAATACGGATTTTTTTAAACAGTCTAGTACTATTGCGTACATTTCAGCTCAACAAGCAGAGCACATGATAAAGAAACACCATATCTACATGCTTCGCTCAGGACGCATCAGCATGTGCGGACTTACGCCCTCAAATGTAAATTATGTTGCACAAGCTATTCATGAAACTGTAACCAATGTCAAGTAACATAAATATTCAGATTGATTGACAATAGGCAATTAGCTCAAAGTAATGTGGTGGTTAACGGTTTTGCTGCTAGTAGCTAGTTATAGATTTTAGTCTAAGTAATAGATTAGTAAATTATAAAAATGTTATCCAGCATCGAGTCATAATAAGATGACAATTTCAGATATTATTACTTATTACTGAGAGAAAAATAGAAAAGTTACGGAAAAATAATAATTACAGGTTTGGCATCATAAGAAACTAATATAAGTCTGATTTGTAATTTCTAAATTTTATTAAAAGCACATCAACGGTCATGTCACTGTCAAAATTCTTAAGGAATTAAAATGAATTAAAGAGCTGCTTCCCTACCTGTTGTACACGTTATTTTTATGCATAGTGAAGTCTGAAACTCTATTTTAATTACTAATTTACAATTGGTCAATTTATAAATCACAATTTCAATAAAATAGTTAAAAAAGTATTCATTTCTTTACGATATTTTTTAAAGTGATACTTTCTTTAAGATTTTTCGTTAAAGAAGACGCCTTTTATGATCACTTTGTAAAAACATTTATTAATTGTGTTTGTAGTTATTATACTTTAGTGCATTTTGTTAGGCGTTTTTGTATTTTTGAGACTGCGATAAAATTCTCTGTCCGACGTTCTTTACAATGAACTAATTGTATTCTGTTGAGGTACTGTAACATGACCAAATATATAACTTCAGGAATTTAATAAATTCACACTACTTTACTTTCTGTAAGATATATTTATGATTATGTAGTTAAAATCATATTTTAACAGACAACTGGCAGTTTTCATGTTTTTTATTTTAAATTAAATTGAGCTAAAACCTTACCGTATGACAGCTACAAGATCAACAATGCACTTCATAAGTGCGAAGATCATGTCACACAATTAGTTTGTATACACTCAACTATAACTTAAATGTTGAGCAGTAGAGGAAACTCATTACAAAGGGTGTTTCAAAAATATGATGTCAAACTTAAGAATATTATAGGAGACTTTGAAACATTTTGACTCAAGGGCGCTTTTGAGTTGTAGATTTAATGTAGGTAGAATGAGGTTTCATTATTAAATGGTATTGTAATAAGTTAATAAAAAAAGAAATCTAGAAATGTCAATTCTGGACGGTCGCCATCCTACTGGACCTTAATATTTTTATTGTTTTTTAAATCTTGCAATAACCACCTAATAAAAATAAAAGTAGAAAACAAATCAAGCTCTCGTTTAACTGTTCAGGTTTAGCAGAAATAGGTATATTAAAATTACAACACGGAGAAGTAGGTACACTTTTGAGGAGCTCTGAGCAGTTTTGCATCAAGTAGAGAGAGAGAGCGCCTTATATCAGCACTTGAGCAACAGAGCATAGAATGGACACCTGTTATGAACAGATATTGTATCCTTATCGTCCCCAAAAAGTACAAGCGTTAGCAATGCCGGACTATAAACCTAGAGTTTATTTATGGCAATGGTTTTTACATGATCTTGCAATACAACTGGATTTGAGTTCCATCATACCGATGAAGGATGTTTTACCCGAGACGGTTTCTTCGACAGTCGAAATATCCACATATGGGACGAACATAATCTTCACGCCGTGTAGATTAGGCAAAATCAGCTCAATCTCCTTTAACGTTTGGGCTAGTATTTTGATACGGGTTTTACGCTCTCATTGGTTTTTGAGGCCACGCAGCAGAGAAGGTCGAAATTCGTCTCGTCGAATTGCTTCTCACGATCTCACGCCAAGATTTTGGTGAGAGGAGTCGATCTTCAGCAAGGAAGCAGAGATGTTGTGCGTAGGTGATAGCTATCTTTCCTTGAATGTAGCTGTTTCCGAAAGCAATTCTGAAAAATTACGACTTATTTCAGATACATCCAGCTTTCCAAAGCGCAGTATGCCCGTCGGAAATTCCGATTTCGTCATGTTTGAGTATAGCGGTAGTTCATATAAATTTCCGATGGGATATATTTCAAAGAACCCTTTATCATCCCGTTGATGTAACCTTGACAAGTCTCCGATTATATCGCGTGTAGAACAATGTTAATGCACTTGTCCAGGATTTTGAAGTTACCTATTCTGGCCGAAGCCCAGCCATCACGTGCGGTTTCCATTTGTAAGCCCGATTTTCTCAACCACATTTTGACTGCTAGAAGGACACTACTACTGCCGGCCATATTTTTTCTCAGCGCCGGTGATAGAGACTTTCCTTGATTTTCCCATTTTGCCTTCAATTGAAGTACTGCACCTAAGACAAATCTGTCCTTATTGACTTTCCAACTTACCAGGAGCAATTATTTTAACTATTGCGAGTAAGTTCCTGGACTTTCAGCCTACGACTCACTCCCACTGAGCTACTGAAACCCTTATCAGGATTGTTGCAGGTCGTAGACGGGGTTTTTTCTGAAACAATATGTCTCGTTTTTGCAGACTTTCAGAAAACTTCCACTGTATAAACCTTATAAACTATATCTATTAATTACCATCGAACGCCAACCATAAGACTCCATGAAGAACCATTATCATAAATAATAAAGTGGAATCAGACAAAGGAACAATCTGTACCGAAACTCAGTGGTACTTGAAGAGATATATTGCAATGGTATAGTGCCTACAACAGTTCTGGTTACATAACTAAGACACGAAAATGAAATAAAGATTCACATAGGCCCAGAATTGGTATTTTTTTATTGCAACATGAAGTCATTATTATACATTAATAAATACACAAGATATGATTGGCAGTAACTGTAATTTGATTGACAGAGGTTAGCATGAAATGGAACGGTACGAAAGGCTTAGGTTCAACTTATTGTTCATTAATTGTGCTCGTTATGGCAGATACACTTAATTTATGAGACTGACACGTTTGAAATTGTAAAGCCAAGACAAGCGTTACGAAAGTTATTTGCAGCGATAGTAGTTAATTTATGAGGTCAACAATAGGCAACGCAGCTAAAAGGTAAGAAGTATTGCAAGAAAGCATAGAATGCAAAGAGCATTGATAAGGCCGCCTACGATAAAGGAAAAACAATAGTGCAGTGCTAACTAAAACTCGTGAAACCAGTGCTTTTAAAACTTATGTGAAAAAACAGAGATGTGAGGTTAAAAAGTGCTTCGATTTGACATTTGTCCAAAAACAATTTAATTTCTAAGGAAAACATTGTAAACAAACTTACTTGAGAACAATTGTAATAGCTGCTAGGATACGAGATGTTCTTTTATTATTGTTGACAACCCAAGTCAAGTAAAAATAGCTGTGTGTAAAATTAGCTCGTAAAAGTTGTATTATTTTGAGTATAAAAAGTTATTTATTTCAGTCCAAGTTAGGTTTATTTGTTCACCAGTCCATAGAGTGCCTTTGTGAAAAATTTCATCCAGTTATAAAGTGCCAGTTAAGAGAGAGGTGATCCAGAAAGTTCGCGCACTTGAATCCAACTTCCCGGCCTGTTTTCGACCAGTTTAAGGCATCGAACAGCTGAAATTTATGTGCATCGTGTAGATTAGACCTTCCTTGGTGTCGTCATTTAGAGAACAGAAGTCGGGGGCATTTCAGAGAAAAGTAATCGCCGTGGCGTCCCTAGAAAACGTATCCAGCGTACGAAGCCCACATTTCAAGGTAGATTTGACCAGTATGGAGAGTTCGAGGAGCCTCCAGAATTGTGTAGGATTAGAGCAGACATCGTAAGAGGTCCAGAATCAGGTTCCGGCCGCAAGGATTCTTTCAGCGTGTATTTATCGAGGTAGCGTTCCTTGGAAATGCAGAATTGGAAAAGGAAGCCGACCAGCGTCCGAAACAATTGACGTCAGGAAAGAAATCAAAACAGGTTAGCCATACTACGTCATTATAATCTGCATTGCTAATATATATCTGAGGCGAATTTATCAATTGTTGGGGGTTTGCGTTCACATTACGCTAATTTTGTGCATTCAAACCATCTCTGTTTATGCAATCAATTTAGAGGTTAATCTGTCAGATGCAGAAAAGTTGAGCATTTGCCATACATGTGTGAAAATCATACACAACAGTGTTGTTGCATATTGTGAGTTTCTCATGCAAAGCCGGAGCATTTATTGTACATTTGGTTGCTAATGAATAAAATAGGAAAGGCAATAAACCATTAGTTTGCAAATAATAATTACAGAGATATTTAGTAAGCCCTGAGACAGCACAATGATTCCTATTATACCAACTATTTAATTTTGTTGATATTTTCCCGCATTTATTTATATTCTGTAGAGGCGGTCGACAGATATAATAACTAATCTTGATAGACAGAATAAGGGCATGATATAAGTTTAAAGACTTGAAGATTTGTGGAGGATATTTTATTTATTGCTGATAACACCTGCTCTCAGAATTAAGTGGAAAAGCAAGGATCGTTTTAAAACGAATCTTGGTAAACGAAAGCCACGTCTGTAGAGAATCTACATGAACAGATACGTTTATTTTGGCCATTCAATTGCACCAGGAATACCAAATGCAATTAATTAAACTCCATATATTGCGACAACTATAATGCCTGAATTATTATTTTCAACATTAAGGATTAAGCTTCATGGCTTGTTCCAACCTCGTGGGGGTTGGTGGGTGTTGCTAAGTTGATGGCTCTATCGTTTCTACGGTCTTCCCACAGATACCCTGCCTTTCGGTTGGCAATCTTTCGATATGTCTGTTTCATTTATTTCTGTGTTTAATAATTTTTTGATTTAAATTAAATATGTTTAATTCTAGTTGCATTTCTTCTTTTTTTGTAATTTAGAAGAGTACGTCCCTTTACTACTCTTAGGAAATTTATTTTTGCAGCTTCTATGTTTTGCATTTGTCGCTTGGTTAAGGTTCAATTTGTACAGCAGTATTAAATAAATGCAAAGGCACATTAACTAATAAAAATATTCCAATTTACGCATGATCGCATCTTTATGACGTTATGTCTTCTTCCAGCCTTACTATGAAAAGACAAATTCGCGTGCCTTCACCAATAGAAGCGATTGGATCCGGAAAATCACTGAAATCAAAGATGTTGATGCGAATTCAGCTGAGACAAAGTGAAACTACGTTGGACATGTCGCAAGATGCAAAGAAAGCAAATGGCCCAACAATGTCTTGTAGTGGATATCATGTATTGGCAACAAAGCAATGGGAAACCCACCCATACGCTGAATGGATGATATAAAAAGATCGACGAATATTACATTGATAAGAGAATGTGGTGGAAATCATCCAGACCTAGAAAGGATGCGAGTGCAAGTGTTTTTACTATAAGTTCAAAAATTGCACCAATAATAGTATTAGGGCGAAAATAGAAATAGCAATGTCATCCAATCAAAATGTAGGTTGAACAAGCTGGAAGATCTAATAGCAACATTTATTAGATTAGACGATATGGATGCTATGCTAATTTCAGAAGCTTATTATACAATCGCAGCTATTTTCGTATACAAGGCTAAACCATTTACGCTACACTACCCACAGCATGAAACAACATGCAGTACCTAAGCAGTGAAAAGTCAACATACCTGCAACAACCGTCTATGACAAGGACAAGAATGGCTCATTAGTAATCTCTGCCACGTATTGTCCTCCAGGATTTACGATAAAAGAAGAAAATTACATCCAGTTCTTTGGCAAAAACGCAAAATGAAGTATTTGATATAATTTGACAAGAGGAAGAGAATTTGTAAAATCTTTTGATAAAAATACCTTGAACGTTTCATCTTGCTAAACAACCCACTGGCTAGATCAACAATAACAAATCTAATAGATAAAGGTGCCAGGTTCAACAACTTATTGTAATAATATTTTCCGCCGAACTACACCGAGTAGATAAGCCACAACGAAAAACAGGCGACAGAAGATAACAAATACCTAAAGAGAGGAAACAACAACGACTAGTGATAAACACTAAAAATACGTTTATTCACGACACAATAACGCACAGAAAAACATTGATAGCACCGCAAGATATAAGAAACGCCAGGTTCGTGAATGCAAAGAAATTATAATAGTAAGTATATTCTGCAATCAGTAGGAAAAGTGACATATTCCCGGCGGACTGTAGAAATTGCTGCGATGACAGCCGAGTTAAGCAACCACAAGAGGCCGAGAACTTTACTTTTCCTGCGCGTTGTACATACTAGTTTTTTACGATCGGAATAAACATGAAAGTTATTAATTTTACTGTTGCGTTACGTTTTTCTAGCCTAAGCCGAAAAGCTATTCCCGTACTGTTATTTCTTGTCGTCTTAGGAACGAGTTTATTTTTGCACTGTTCTCTTTTGTTGTCTAACAGCGACGACAATATACCGGAATCATGCATTTTGCTGCTCGAGAACACGTCGGAATAGCATAAGGTTCCGTCCCATCGGAGAAAAAATACATTGTTAAAATATTAGTTAATGTAACAGATTCGATGCAGGAATATAAAATGGGCAATGTAAGCAAAAAGGCATGACTCGATTAGGGCGTATAGTAGCGATCAAGCAAAGCTATAAAGGCACTGAGTGAGAGGCATAAATTAGCACACAAACAAAACTCCAAATTAAGTTAACTTGCGTATAAGGCCTCTCTAAACGCAACGTTTTCATACAATAAACTAATAATATTATCGGTCGTGTTCAATAGACAATCATCGCTATACATCGCCGAATAACGCATGTGATTGTGTATAATCAGATTAACCCCTCTACCATTCCTGTCACAAATGAAAACGCAATGCGGAATCTTTGGCGAATTTATTGTAAAATAAGCGAAAAATTTATGACACTTTTGGACTCGCAACAAATATACAACTACATTTGTTATAAAATAAAAGTTGTAAATTGTCAAAACTCGAAAGTGCTCTGGAGCCACACCTATAATATCCTCAAGTTTATCGGCGTAATTTTTAATATCCGGCATACAGTGCTGGTGGTTCTGGGTCAGAAAATCTGGATTCAAACCCCAGTTACTACAACGGCCATAAAAATTTTACGTTAACTCGAATGCGGCACCGTACGGTCTTAATATTTAAACTTCTTCAAGGAGCAGATGTAAGAAGACCGACGACGATACAATGTGTTCAAAATCTGCGCCAAAGATGGATGTTTCTCAAACGTCAATTGATAGAGAATCGTTCAAATTAGGCAAAATACTCAGTAACCCAAGTGCAGTTAAGATCCACATTCAATAGTCTTGTAACGACCTTGCGATCGGGCCGATGCAGACGCGTGAGTCAGCGGCCGAATATTCGAGAAGCGGCCTTGAAGCCAGGTGCAGAAGCGTGAAGTCGGCGGCCTTGGTGACTAATACGCGTGCAGCCTTCCGGATCGATCCAGAACGACCTTTGAGCCAGGTGCAACGGCTGACTCACGCTTTCAAGAACGCGCTAGAGGTCAACACACGCGAATGCGTCATGCATTTGCCGGAAAAGCGAGTAAAGCCTCGATTGTTCTAGAATGACTCGTTTGTGATATATAAATACGTGTCAGCAGGAATAGACAGTTTAGTTCGAATTCGGCTCGAAGCGCGTATAGCTCCCATATAAATAAACCCGTGTGTACATAACTCTAGTGAAATAAATAACAAACCATATAAATCATTAATGTTAAGTCGTATATAAATAAATAGTGTATCGTCGTTAGAAATAGTTCGTTAGTTTAAGTAATTTGTGTTCTGCCTTAATAATTCTTGTGTTTGTAAATAATCGTAATTAATCGTTGTAAATAAATGTTTAATACAAGAAGCGTCGTATAATTTTGTAAATAGCCCGAACGTAAAAACGTAACAGTATATTACATACCGAGGAGGAAAAAATTTCGTTCCTGTCGAGAGAACTATAGTTTACCGAGAGGCGATAGCATCCAGGTGAACTAGTGGTCGAGTTAATGGGTATAATTACATATTAAATTAAACGTTTCCTTTACAAACATGATGCATTTTTAACAATTTCGAAATCGGTGGATGCGTTTCTCATATTTCATAGAGGGTCTTACATGTCTTCCACAATTTATATAAGAAACATCAAGCAAATTCGGGTATTCATTTTTCATGTATTTTTGTAGAACAGGCATATGAATGTAGTTTATATCTAAATAAAAATAAACATTTAGTATAATGTATTAATATGCAAATACAGCAAATTGTATTGAAACAAATCCAGTATACAAACAATTATAAAGCTTTGTTCTCCATCAGAATAGATAAGCATATTTGTAACGCCTTACTTGATTTTTGGAATAATTGGAGCGTAATATTAAACACACCATAAGGAAACGCGGGCAAGCGCGATTTCTTGAAGTCTAGATGAACATTAGAAGAATGGTAATTTCCCTGGAAATATAATAAGAGCATTAAAATCAACCCCTTATAAATAGGACATCTTCGTGAGTTATGTTAAATCTGTGTATTACAAAATAGAATATTTTGATAGTATGGCAGTCTCTAGAACCAGCACAACTATGGACTAATAGTAATTTTAAACATATTTCGCAATCCAACGCGAACAATTTTGTTGTTAAATTGTTTTTCGAAACATAATTTGCCTTATCTTAAGCCACTGACCAGTAACGGCTAACTAATAATAGTATATTATGATACTAGTGTATAAGTACGCCTTTAAAGCACGTGCGGCGAGTTTAAGAGCACGACGCGAAGTGGAGTGCTTTTAACGTCGCCACAGAAATGCATACGTGATTTATCTAAGTATATTATTTGAAAATGTGCGACAATTTACCAGTAAAATATGAGTATAACAAAATAGATCATATTTAAGAAACCGTGCCTTAAGACGGTATATTGGCAATTTTCGAATATGCTCCAATGACGTGGCGTTTTTTCAATAGGCACTCTACGTGCGAAATTTGTAAGTATCAGTAACCAAAAACTCGACACGCGCCCGTTATCACAAGGGTCTGGTGAGACTGAGCTTGCTTAAGACTTGAGAGCTTACGCGTACGTGGCTTCCATTGACCGTTAAAATATTCTTATCTTTCGACCTACTTCCTGGAACCCCGCTTCGATCTGGCTTGTGTGAGTTCGAAAATCAAGCAGCATTTGTAGTACAGTTACCTAATATTTATGAAATAAAAATTACTCGTGTTTCGCTTAAGCGAGAATAAAACAAATATCGAATGAGTGGTTTGTTATGGTAAAACGATGGCTGCTTGGCACTTTATACCTAGCCGCCACTGTCCTCAACCAAGTTTCCTCATCTCCCCTGATATCGTTAAAATATTCAGGAATCTTGGAAAGAGAGACTTAATCACGAAAGCTATTATTTATTTATTTATTTATTCAACCGACAGGCCAGGCCCAATAACGGGTTGAAAATACAATTTAAGACGGTGAACACAGTTACAATACAATACATAATGAGAATAAGGATAATTGTAATTATAACAATTTAATTCATCTTAGTAGCAGCAGCATAACATAAATAACAGAATATAGCATAGCAAATTGCGCAAATATAAACGAATACACATTTAACAAATTGTACAAGAAATTAAAAAAGGAAAAAGAAAAACAATTAATCGCTTAGATATTATACGTCACGATTCAGGACTTGCGTGGCTTGTGTTTTAAAAACTTTTATATTATCATGAAATATATCCGAATTGTGGCAGTGATTTGCAATTCTTGCAATTCTATGGAGGGGTGAATTGAATGCATAATTTGTGCGACAAATAGGTATGTGGAAGGTAAATCTATGTTTATAATTGTAGCAGGGAACTGCTAGCATCAAGCACTGAAGTATCTGGGATGCATCAACCCTGCTGTTGATAAGATTATATGTAAACAGAGCAGAGGCAAGATCTCTCCTTTTTCTAAACTGCAAAAATTAAATTCTTGAAGCATAGATGCATAAGATTTCGCAAGAGGAAAAATTCCGTGTTTTTTATAATATATGAATCTTAGAAAATTTTTTTGCACTTTTTCAATTTCGTTCTTATGAACTTCGTAGCACGGAGACCATATAATTGCGCCGTATTCTAAAATGGGTCGAACATAAGAAGTGTATAACCAAATAAAAGACGATATATGACGAAAATTTGCAGAATTGCGCAATACGAAACCCAGAGTCTGATAAGCTTTTTCAATGGAATTGTGAACGTGCTGATTAAATGTCAACTTGTTATCGAAGACTACTCCCAAATCTTTAATACTATAATTCCTTGTCAGGTTGCTACCTAGCTACCTTTGACATTATAATTATAAAGAAACGGTGTTGGGCTTCGAGAGTATGAAATACAACTACACTTTGCGATATTGAGGTTTAAGTGATTCCTTTCCGACCAATCCACAACACAATTCAGGTCTTCCTGCAATTTTGAAAAGTCATGAAATGAAGAAATTACTTTGTAAATTTTGAAGTCGTCTGTAAAAACTTGGCACTCAGAGTACATTACACAGTCCGGTAAATCATTAATTATTATAAGGAAAAGAAGTGGCCCTAGATTCGACCCTTGAGGTACTCCTGATGTCGCATTATAGTTATTTGATGTACTGCCATTATAGACAACATATTGCTTTATATTCGAGAGATAAGATACCATTAATTTTAAACAATTGTCAGAAATAGAATACGAATGAAGTTTTTTTTCGAAACTATTGAATGATAATATTTTTTTATTGTAAGCATTATTCCTAATTATTTATCAAAACAGTTGCAACATAGCTGTCGAAGTTCGATCTATACAATTTTTTTTGAAAAAATGATATGATGTTCGAATACGAGAAGAGTCTTTTTTTGTGTATTTTTAATAACCCCGTGGAGTTCAACTTTTTATTTTTTTTTGTTCAAAGATGTATTGCCCTTTCTTCGTACCTAAGTCATTAAATTTTTGATACATGTATAATTTATTATGAAGCTATTATCTTCTTTTTTTCTATAGCCTGCATAAACTAAACGATGTGGCATTATTAGCCTTATTTAGGTGCACCACGAACAGGTGACTAGTCTATCTCATTAAACTTTAGGATAAAAAGAGTTCCTTTCACAGAAGTTACTACTGAAAAAGATAGTTGTGTGGTAAACGAAAAGCGTATAACAATCAAACTGCCTGAAATACTATATTATTGTATTTCAGCATTTTCGACCAAGAGGGTTTGTAGAGACTTTTCTTGTTTATTTGAGAAGGAATATTCAGTATCAGCTTTGGGACAGCTCACCAAGCCCCCCCCCCCCCCCCCCAACATACGAATATTGTTATACCTCTTGTATAGGAATACTGAACCAACCTTTTTCTAAAGCGATATAAGTATAATAGTGAACCAACCTTTGGAATAGGACACGTATCTCCTGCGAGGCCAATGGAACCTAAAATTTCTCTGCGAAGTGGTCCCAGATAACTTCTCATTCCGCGGCAAAGCAAATCTGAGGCATCAGTGAGATGTATCCATTTTTCAAGCATTAACATTTCTACAGATACTTTTGCCTAAATAATAAAAAAATAATTCGTTGATAAATTTTCTGTTTCATTATTCACTAAAGAATTATCTCCCAAATCGATCGGAGTGTAAAAGTGAGCATCCATAACCTGGTACGACTTGTTTACCCATCTTGGAGTAATTGTCAGGTCTACCGGCGTTGGTGTGTTGGCACAGTTGGAAAAGTTGTGGAAAATGAAATTTATTGGACCGGCACCCACGCCCTGATATTTTATAAAGTGTAACAGGTTTGTTTGGTTATAGTTTCAGACTTACCCTGTCACAAATTGATATACGAGGGTAAGCGAATAAAAGCAGTAAAGCCGATTTGATCAACATCGCGAGACTAATTTTCTGGCGCTTATGTTTAAAATTGTACCGAATGTATGTGACAAAAGGTTAGTACATTGGATGTGGTGATTTAGGTAACCTTGATATTAAGCTTTATATTAGCTGTTTTGATGATGCATATCTATTATCTACATTGTTCCTTAATGACTGGATGAAATTGTTAAATATCGCTCCAGTTCGATATAAATCTGTTTTCGCTTCAACATTTTCAACAATAATTTTATTACTGATTAAGCAGGCCAATTTAGTTCATAATAAAAAATGGACAACAATCTGTAAAGGGCTTTACGCGGAATTTCTCTAGCAAATGGACGTTTTGAAAATATTTAGACAATAATTTTTAGATATCAAATGCGTGATGCAGCATAATGGAACTACACTTGATATTTTATTATTTGCCATGCAATACCGAACACCAAAAATGTATATCTGTTGCTTGTTTAGAAGTTTTAATGTAGTAATTTTTTGGAAGAAGCGACACACTAAGTTCTGCAGATTTTCTAACATTAGGTGAAACTGCGGTTGAATACAGCTTACAAGAAAAAAGATTCAAACAAAATTAACTGGCTACTTGTACAACATAGTTAGAAATATATTAACGTTGCTAATAATATTGAACTGTAAAAAGAAACAGTTAGTAATGCAAATTACATCAATTTGCAAATAAAAACGATACAGCTGGTGCGATTAAAAATGGAGTTGCGGCGGAATACGATTGCTAGTCTGACGCTTATACCAATCCGCCACTTTCGTAGAGTTATTACGTCGCCTTTAGCTGTGTTATAAATGACGTGCTAAACAATGATATTCCCCCTTTATCTGTTGAATCTCATTTTCATAACGGGTAAACACCTGACCTATGTGAAAATTATTACTTTTATCTGTTCTTGAGTTATAGCAAAAATAGACAAAATTTTATTTTTATGTGTGTGTTGTAAATTGCTACGGTTCGTTTATGACTTCAATTTAATTTTATTGATATGAATACTTTTCTCTCAAGGTTTTATCATGTTATATTATATCCTACCCTTCATGGTCCACAGCTAGCATGCATTTGAAAACAAATCAATTGTTCGACTCTCAATATGCAGAAATTTATACACAAATAAAACACAACACTATAAATATGAGGCAATTTACATTTATTGATTATAAATCTGTATTTTTTGAATGTTTATAGGTTTAATCCAATTATCGTTAGTAAATTTTGTTTTAAATTCAATTTTAAATAATAATAGTGTATGTTTACATGCAGTTTAATTTAATGTTTATTTTTAAATTGTTTCATAAACATTTTTGCTTAAACACTGTTAAACTTTGCTTGTCTTTAATTTATTTATAATTTACTTTCTTCAATTAGTAATTTTGTTTATTTAAATTTCATTATTTTCACTCAGATCTGGTATTTTTAATATTATTTTGGTTTTTTACTTACATTTTGACTTTTCTATCTTCGAGCTCAATTTATCTTCATTGACATAATGGACTTGCATCTACTGCATGGACTGTCTGGCACCGTCGTCAGCAACGCCTAATAGTTATGCTATACGCATACGATTAGCATCTTCATATTTCTTAGGCCAAACTCTTTATCATGACCACATTTATTTTATACAAAACACTTTTTCTGGTACATACCAGTATTTACTTTTAATATAATTGAATTTTTATACTTTTTGTTGTTTTTGCTTGATGTTAAAGCTGGTGTCATTTTAATTAAAAATTTTACACACACAGTTAGTTATTGTAATTTTTTATTCTTCAAAACTTTGGAAATCAAATATAAAAAAATTACAGATTCCTACTTTTCATCCATTGTGACATTTAGATGAACATGTCATATTTTAGGTTAACTTGTTCTCAAAAATAACCCTTTTATACGAAAAATATGTAAGAAACAAACTTATGTTTTATCCTTTCTAATAATATTTATTTTTCCTGATAAAAACTAGTAATATAACAACTTGGTTTAAAATTACTGTCATCAACCAAATTTGCGTTACATTTGCAATCAACGAATGGACAATTAGCTGGTATCGTTTAGAATTCCACATGTAATAAAATTAATAACTATGATTCTTTCTGACTGATCTTTGATTCAGTAATGCACAGTCAAAATTGCTGAAGAAACTATCGATTCCATTGTATAAAAAAGGATTTTTAATCATAAAACCCTACTGCTGGACCTTTTATTTTATTTTATAATTAAGCTGCATGTTAATTTTATTTTATTTAAAACGCTTTTTCATTTTAAGACATTATCAATATATTTGACACAGTCCAAGCTCCCTCATGGGGTGTTAGTGTCTCACCATTATTATTATATTCGGTTTCAAGCGAGGTGAACGTCTAGTCCGCATGCAAAATGTCGTCTTTCTCCAACAAATAGTTTTTGAGCCAACAGACAGATATAGACGGACAGACAGGCAGATAGACAGGCAGATAAACGGAATTGAAAAACATCTTTTTCGTCATTTAGAGACCCGGAAACTTAAAGATCTAAAGAAATAATGGTATTTGATTTTTACTTCTTTCGTTTAAAAGACGACGGTAATCGTAATCGTGAAAATAAGCACTTTTCGAGATTTCTTCAGATCTTCACCATAGATGACGGAAAACACGTTTTCTCAATTCCGTCTGTCTGTCCATCTGTTCGTCTGGACGTCTGTCAGTCTGTTGGAGAGTTCAAAAATCATTTGTTGGAAGAAGATGATATTTTGCTTGCAGATTTCCTGACTCAAAACCGAATTAACTTTCGCTTAAATATAGAGGGCGAACTCCTTAAAAAAATAAAATATCAATGTTTGCTTTAACACAGGAAATTTCACTTGTTGAACGACTGTCTAGTACTGTATATTTGCCCATTCTTTCATTCTTTGACTGTAACAATAGAATAACCGACGGTATAGAGAAAGTAAACTCGATGCCAAAAGACAAAGAGGACGTTCTCCAAAGCGCTGGATCGACACTATAAAAGATCTGTTAGCAACAAATTTTATTGAAGCTGTACATCTCGCAAACAACCGCGATAGCTGGTACGTCACAGCCAGACCTACAATTCAAAACATGGAAACAAAATGATACCGACAATCTCATGAACTCAAAATGTATTGGCCTCAAAACGTCTGTCAAGACGTTGTGATGAAGAAGAAGAAGATAAAGATAATAATTTGCACATAGTTTAGGTTTTTACCCTTAATGAAAATGAAATCCAAAACGGATAGAAATATGCAGCAATCGACGCGTCCCTTATATAGAGCTTTGTCGGCGTGGTCTAGCGGTTAAATCGGCGGAATAGCCAATATTAGTTATCGGATTTCGCCTGGTTGAACGCGTGGGAGCGATTCTGGGAGCCCGAGTTAAACTCCCAGCGACTGTATTTTTTTGTATTCGCAAATTAATGTAATTTGCGTGGGGAAAGTTCCGTGTAAACCACTTTGGAGATTTTTACACGTTTACAATAAATAAACATAACATGTGAGCAAATGAAAACGAAATTAAGCTTGGCTTTGAAAAAATTAAGTCATGTGCCTATTACTTTTGACGATTTTAACTTTAACAAGCAAACGGCGCGCTACGCGCACGTGTGAAATAGGATACGCGATAAGCTCCGAGCCGAGCGCAAAGATAAGAAAAACAAAACCTAAACAAATATAAACATCTGTGAAGCCGGAAAGTCCCACGGACTCACGGACGCACGGACACACATTAAGGAAAATTATATTTTAGATATGACAATATGGACTTTATAAAATTGAACTGTGGCGCCTGTTTGTCCATCCCGACGTTACTACACCAGTTGATACTGTTAAATGTACTTTTCGGAGCATAACACAAACGTATGTTTTAGTCTGTGGTTCTCTATTTGTCTCTTACGGACACATTGCACTGAGCGTACCGTTCACCGCAGTTCACTCAAGTTATTACCATTTGTGCGATTGACTAATTGAGCATACAGCTAATTATAGCTAGATCTGATAAATATTACCTTACTTTTAAGTAAGTCAACCCGTAGTTAGTACTTTGACGTTACATAAATGCTGTGGACCAAGTTCGACATTGTGTGCGCGTTTGAATTGTTTAAAAAAAATAGATATTATGCGGAAACAGCATCATTTTACAATATTTTGTGTCTGCAAAATTTAGCGCCAGATAAAGTTAATACTGTTTCAACGATGCTGTAATACCATTGATCTTGTGAACGCCTATATCATACAATATGTATACCGGGTGTCCACTCTTAAAGACAAACATAGGCAATCATACATAAGTAAATATTATTATTATTAGTATCACTTAATGCGCAATAATTTTATATTTCTATTTGTAGTATTAACTTTCCTGTAGGTTTAACTGGCCAGCAGAAGTCAACAAAAACGTTCAATGTAGTGTGAAATTCCTATGTTCGGATTTGAGAATAGACACCAGAAATATAATAATAATCCAAATGATTAAATTTGCACATTTTGAGCACTGTACAGCTTTATAATACCCAGAGAATAGAATGAGAAACGTTTTACGTGATTGGGTATAGGATTTTTATGTATTCGTTTTTGGTTTGTTCAAATCTGATTTCATTTCATACAATAATTGATTTATTCCCGCATTTCTCGTGTTTATTAGTTTTTGTATCAGCACCAACTGAATTTTAATGTTCTAAATATGGTTTTATGTTATGTTCGGTGATTTCAAGTATTTAAATTAGCATTTTAATTGTGTGTAATCTTTACCCAGGGCTGTAGAGTCGGAGTCGGAGTCGGGAGTCGGAGTCGAGGAGTCGGAACTTTTTGGGTGGAGTAGGAGTCGGGAGTCGGAGTCGAGGAGTCGGAACTTTTTGGGTGGAGTCGGAGTCGGAGTCGGAGTCCGTATAAATTACCCGACTCCGACTCCCACTTTACAATTTTTTTTTTAAATAAAAACACCAAACGCTAACCAACTATTTGAACGACTGTAGTAATGACTATTTGAAGACAGGCTCGGGGTTAATAAAAATCGATTTTTCTTTATTTATGGTAGTTTATGAAAACGAACGTGCACTATAATATGTTAATTCATAGATCCACGAATGTGCAGAGTGTGTTCTACAATCAGTGTGATCACCGCTTGTAAATTTAAATTCCTACCAAACTATTTAAAAAATACCGACTTTGTCCTTGTACAACGTAGTAGACGGTTTTTCTATATCTTACCATTAACTGTTTTATGTGATTAACAATAAAACAAGCATAGTACGTATTATTACTATTATTAGTATTACGTCTAATTTCTAACTTTTATAGTGCACCTTATTTTTATGTTTTAACTGTTTCAAGATGTATTTTAAAAGTTAAAACAGCTTCAGCATTTTGTTATATTGTTACTGTTCATGGTGGCTTTGTTTAACTGGCAATATTTGAAGGGCACTTCTTTTGTGTATTAGTTTTGTTGATTTAGCAAAATATAAAAAGTATTATTTATATATATTCATATACTTTTGATAATTAAATTACTCCATTGAATTCATTATTTTAATCAAATAATTTAAATCTGCTCAACCCTGCTCAGACCTCAGACTATTTTAATTTCCTATGACTCAGTAAACTTGTATTATGTAGGCAGGTAGTAAATAACCCTTTAAGAAAATAATCTACTACGGAATGTAGTTAGTACTGTTAGTTTAGTAGGCAGGTAAGAAACTTACTTGTTATAACAATGGCATTTGCACGTTTATGAAATTTTGCCATGAAATTTATTCTTCTTAAAGTACATTTTATCCTTTTCCTCATTTACATCTGTAAACCTCTCTGTGCATTTGTATGTGAAATCAGTGCGTTGCTGGAAACCGTGAATGCAATATTTGTAAATATGAAATTTATTATAATCAACCACATTCTGCAAAACTTGTGAAATTCGTCATTAGCCGGTAAAGTTTATCAGGTAGATGAAAAGGAATAGGAGGGGGTTTATCAATATTGTAGTACTGCCGGAGTCGGAGTCGGGAGTCGGAGTCGGATTCAAACTACTAAAATATCAGGAGTCGGAGTCGGAGTCGGATTTTTTGTTACCGACTCCACAGCCCTGTCTTTACCCCCAGAGCATCTTAAGGGGTTATTTTTTTATATTAAAAGTCGAAATTCTGAAAAATACAGGATGTTCTATTTAAAACATTAGAAACTATGTCCCGTCCTATACAACTTATGGGAAGGTTCACGCCCACAGTTAACTCAAATCGTTGTGAGGAAAATTCGAAAATATGGCTTTTCTAGCTACTAAAGGAATACATATGGACCAGTTGACGTATAGTGACAACGACAACTTCAGACTAACTAGCACACTAAACAAGCTTTAACTCATCGTTGAAGGTTTCCTCTGACACTAACCTATTAAAAAATAAAACAAAAATGTATTGGCAGATCGCATAAAAGAAAATACGAGAAGTAATATTCAAATACGAAAATTTAAGGCAGACAACATCCAATCGCGAATAAAACCTCACGCAGATATCATTGTAAGAGTGAGATAACAACGATTAACATAGCGCATATATTAAAAGTAATTAAAAGTAACCACAGATAAAAAGATTAAATAAAAATTGACATTAAATAAATAATACAGTCAAGTGCCCATTCTTGGGACGGTACTCTTATTGGGGACATTTTGTCATTTTTAATCTTTTTAAGTTGGCTATCTATCTTGAATTTTGTTGGTAATGTTCTGCCAGTTAGGCTATGTTATTAAGCATGTTTAAAGCGTGTAACTGAGTAAAGTACAGACTTTAATAAGTGGTTTTTGGTTGAATTTCACCAATTTAAATAAGTTATTAAAAGCAGATAAATATTATTGCCGGAATAACTTCATTTGCCCACACTGTCTGATACACTTTAAGAGTTTGCCGATTCTTGGCATCATAAGCAGACTATGTTTACTAAAGACTAAAGATTGTAATCACTATTTGGTTTGATTCAAAATTAGTTTTTTTTTCTAAATCATTTTATAGAAAAATGAATGCGAGGGTCTAAACTTAGGACACTGTCTCAAGTTAGGATACCGGAATGTCCCACGAATTAGATATTGCAACAATGAATGAACAACAGCAACTGTATGAAATCCACAGAGTCTGAACCGATTAGCACTGAAATTCAGCCAGTCACCTCTGTTCGGGAAAAGAATAATAGTGAAATTCAACCAATATCCTGTATTGAACTGCATACCAGTGATATTCAGCCAAATACCTACAAAGAAAATGATTTTGTTGTTGTCGAATTTACTTATGACCTCGGCAAAAAAAATCAATAAAAAAAAAGAGTTTATAGGTAAGATTTTGAGGAAGGACAGTGACAACTCTTCCTATAAAGTCAGTTTTATGCAAAATTGCATGGGTGATAAAGTTTCGTCTGATCGAATTAAACGACTTGTTATAGTATTTTATTTGTTCCTCACTTGTAAACATCAATTTATCAAGTCACTGTATTCACCTTGAAAATGTTTCTTAACTGGCTAGCCAGTAAAAAATTTACTGGCTAGCCAGTTATATTTTACAAGCGTGCTTATAGATAAATTATAGCGTGCAAAGCCAGAGTTGTCTTCCTTAGTATGTGTCATATTGATGAATTTAGTTGCTTGTCAGTTTGACATTTTGAATTAATGGTAAATTACTAGTTATTTACAAGTGAGAAACAAATAAAATATTCAACAAAACACACCAGGTAACCATTTTTACTGGCTCAAGGATATGACAGGCTCGCCTAACGGCTCGCCAGTCATCCCAATCCTATCGCCAGTAAAAACTGTTTTACCTGGCTTGTAATGTTAAATACTATAACATTTTATTTAAAAAAAATTGCAGTATGATGTAGTATTCTCTAAATAGATTAGGTTTTTAGTGTCCCAAGTAAGGTAGTATGAATTCTAACTTGGTACAAAAGCTGAAACAAATTGTGACAATGAACACTTAATTTAAAAAAAACTAATGCAGATATGAGCTACTTGATTATAGTGGCTAAAGTGACTATAGAGACCAGTATGGTGACATGTTTATCATTATTTAATTTTTATTTTTAGTGTCTGGTTTTTAGGCCTGAAGTTAAAAACTGTCCCAAGTATGGACACTTGACTGTACTCAGTTTATCAACTTCAAAATCATCGAGAGGTTAAATTATTAATATATAAAAATTTCAAAGGGCTTTTTGTATTCTAACCACCCTGAATTTAGGTTAAAATTTATACGAGCTTATTATATACAAAATGAGCCGAGAAAGATATTTACAAATATAAAAATTACGCGGAATTTGTTGTGTTTAAAATGATCCCAGATAGTGAGCATAGTTATAAATAAACGTTAATTTAAAAGATAAATGATTAAATTATGAAATATACAGTGTGTCCACGGATGGAGTTGACAATAGGAGAAAATCTTTATTGTTAATTTTGCGACAAAAAGTCATTTTTTACAAAAAGTTCTGCTTGTCAAAGAAATACCATATAAAAATCTTAAATTTGATGTACAAGGTGAGAAATACTTAAGAAACTATGAACATATTTCAAGAGACAATTAAAAATATTTATTATTTTACACAAAATTTTTAGAAAACAAAGCTTCTCTTAACCTAAAATGAAGCTTGAATGCAACGTTTGTAATAAAAATTCACTTGTTTACAAGTGTTCTACGTAGCTACCTCCCACTACAACACATTTTTGGGATTTTCTAGTAAATTCTTTGTACATTTTTCGAATGGTTTGCGGCTCATTCAGTTCATTTATTGCTTCCTATATGCGCTATTTCAATAATACCCCATTATGTGGCAGATCAATTGAATAAACCTTTTGTGTTAAGGCACCCCACAACAAAAAGTCTAGTAATGTTATGTCAGGTGACAGCAGGATAATGGATTGGGCCAAACATACCTATCCATCTTTTAGCAAGTTGACGATCTAACCATTGTTTGACGAAAGGTGTGGAATGAGCAGGACAGGTTATTACGTAGTTCTGCCTGAATTATAATTAGAATGTTTGTATTCAAGCTTCATTTTAGGTTACAAACAGCTTTATTTTATAAAAATTTTGTGTTTAAATAATAAATATTGATAATTGTCTGTTGACACAGTATCATGTTTTTTACAAATTTTTCTCATCCTATGCATCGAATCTAGGATTTGTATCTGCTAATCTTAATTTTTGACAATCATAGTTTTTTATAAAAATGGCTTTTGTCGTAAAATTAATCATAAAGATTTTTCTTCTATTGTCAGCTCTATCGTGGATACACTTACGTTGTTACATCCAAATCATGACGTGAAATAGTGTGCGGGTTATATAAGCAAATAAAAGAATTGAGTTAATTGTTTGCCTGTGCGGACTAGGCAAGCAGATAAAAGAATTGATTTAACTATTCACTTAAATCGGAAAAGCAAAGATAACCCTAATTAGAGGCGTCTCCTCAGGCACTCCAAAAAGCTATGCATTTGCAGATAAACATAGATGCAACCGATGGGATTCGAACGCGATTTCAGAACTTAGGAGAGTGATTGGGCTGCGAATTCTAGCGTTACTAGCTTAAACCGCTGCTGCACGACCGTGTGCGTACTGTGACCGCTTCTGGTTGCGTTATAAGTACGCTAGAAATTTCTATTCTATTTTTTATGTTCACCCTGTATCCGTTGGGTTCCATTTTCGTCAATTTTAAAACGTGAGCTATACGCAACTTATTACCTTTATCTTTTCCTCAGTTAAAGCAAAAGTAGAAAACATTTGATTTTTTAAGGTGTTTATCCTGTATATATTTGATCGAATGTATATTCAGTTTCGATCCAGGTACGGGTACAAACATAATCAGCATAAAAAATATCGTCTTCTTCCAACAAATAGTTTTTAAGCTATATCGCCAACAGACGGACAGACGAACAGACGGACAGAAGACAGGCAGAATTGAGAAAACGTTTTTTGGTCATCTATGAAACGTGAAGACCTAAAGAAATCTCGGAAGGTTTTTTTTTCACGATTGCAATAATTCCTTTGTCTTTTAGACGGGGGAAGTAATACAATGATTAGAAAAGAATTGCCAATAGTAACAGCGTGATAAGATGCATCATTGGTTTTTAGCGAATTTCAAAATTATTTGCTTTACATTTTTGAAGAAAATAAGCTGTGTGATAAATAACACTTTAATCACTACTAAAACTAATCAAGCCAATTATTTTTAAATAAAAATACACTGTTAAGTTAAATATTATCTCAAAATGGTCCAAAAAACAAGATAGTAGTTCATACACAATCGTGAATGCTGCACGAGGAAAAGTTGTCTAATGAACACTAGAGATGGATGGTCAAATAAGGCATAAAACAATCTTAAAAATCATATTTACCGGACAGTCTATATTTGGCAATACTATGATAATACAAAAATACTTCAGATTACTGTAATATTCTATATTTCGAGAAAGTAGTTTTATGTTTATCATGTTGAAAAATCAAATAAAAGCTTTTAAGGTGTATTTTCAAGCTCCATTGATAAACATAAATTTAATATGTTTTTCGGTTTTTCATACAAAGCGAGTGTAACATTATAGATACCATAAGGGGCCGCCGGTATGCGGCATTTCTTAAAATCCAAATGCAAGTTTCTGGTACGGTAATATCCCTGCAATTGGAAATAAAATAGGTAACTGATGAAAACAAGTACGAATTAAAATTCTAGACTATATAAAGAAAACTTATGTGAAATAACTAAATCAGCTGTTAGAAACAATTGTGTCAAATTCTAAAATATTAATATTTAACCTGTCGTATAGGACAAGTATCAGGTGTGAGACCGATGGCATGCAAAAGGTCGTTTCGAAGGGGCCCAAGATAATTTCTTAGTGCACGGCAAAACAAATCTGACAGATCCGCCATATGAACCCACGTCTTTCGTACCAACATTTCAGCAGAAATTGATGCCTAAGAGCAAGTAATTAATAATTTCACAGTGAAAATGTTGTGTTGCCTTTACCTGAAAATTGTCTCCAATATCTACCGGTGTGTAGAAGTTTCCATCTAAGACTTGATAACTATCATTTATCCACTTTGACGTCACGGATATATTCATTCGTGTTGGTTTCTTGGCACAGTTAGAAAATTTACGATAAATAAAGTTTAGTGGACCAACACCTCTATTCTAAAATTCGGTAGTAATCAAACTTATTAAGTTAAGAGTAGTATTCGTTACTTACTTCACCACATTTTGCCATAGCAATAATCAATAGTAAAAAGACAGAGTTGGTAAGCATTTTGATTGTGTTGATTTTTAATTCTTCGCTTTTGCGACAGCTAGTCACATTTGTAAAAAGTGATGTACTGTTAACATGTTTGCCAGTATTTTGTTAAAACCTTGATCGCATATTTTATTTTTAGCCTTCATTAACTTTGCACCTGATGTATTGTTGAAATTACCATTATAAGTCATATCACAATTTACGTGCTCTTGTCGATTTTTAAATATGGTAATAAAAATAATAGTTTCACTGTTTATGTGAACACAACATATAAGCTGCGTAATATTTCGTGTTCCAAACTTTTTTAACTAACAAAACCATTATACAAATTGAAAATATGACTAAAAATGCTATTCTTTTCTTTCTTATTTTTTTCCTTCCATCATTTGAACCATTACATTTAGCGCGAAATAAAAAAAAATGCTTTGGGAAATCATTATAGCGACTTTAGATTTATGAAGTGACATTTTGTCTAATTTCCAAATCAATACAACGTTGTAAAGCTTGGGTGTGGTATCCATGATGATATAAACACAAATGCGGGAGGTAAAAAGTATTGCCTCCCGCCGGGAGTTAATAAAAGTTGGCAGTTTTAATTTCTAAAACTAGAGGGCAAAAGCCAACTTTCTATACAGTGAGTAAAGAAAATATGTTATGTGATTGAAAACAAGAAATTGTTTATTCAACCAGCATATTGTACCTATTTAAGTATATCAAAATCAAAAATTAAATAATGTTGGCAAATATATTAACCGGAAAAAACATTTTTCAGCTTTTAGAAATACTAACTACTCGATTTCATGCATAACAAAGAAGTAATAATTGTAGAAAGAAAATATGTAACAAGAGGTAATGCTTAATTTTTAACTATGAAGAATGAAGTTAAAGAAAATAAAAACATTGTAACAGTCTAGGTATATATTTCTTACTAAACACAAAACGCGTCTTTAAAATTTTTAAATGTGCTACCGTTTCTATATCGATATAATGAAAAAATACTTTTATTGCATATACTTTTTTTATTATAATTATTAAGTGTTTTCTTTACATTCGGTGAGATGGATATTTTTATTTCTATACTATATTGCTATGATATCCGTTTGTACCTTGAAGATTTTTACAAGTTAATGTATGAGTATGTCTATATGAGTAATGTAACAAATAGTAAATGGCCACATTTAGGGCATAAGTTTGTTTTAAAAGTAACATTTAGGAGATTCTTGCAAATAATAGCCAAATAACTCAGACTAATTTAAGTCAAGCAAACAAGAAAAATGTGTTTCACACAACACCAAGTACGATTCGAGGAACTGTTATTGTTTTCAGGAAAACCAAGTTAAAATACACTTGCAGATTCCATTTTAACCACACAAAAAGCCAGCAACCGTGTAGGGGCTTTAGTAAGCACAGAGTAAAACATGGACACGTTTTTATGCGTTTCACAGTGCTTCAAAGTGCGATTATGATAAAACTAAACATGCAGCGTAATTACATCACAAGAAATAATACACTCCGAGCACTGGAGAAACAGAAGAGGTCGTTGCTGTACGCTGCTATCAGAACTGGCCTGAGGTCCATTGGATACCGAGGTCGCCAGTTATTGCACCAAATATGCTATGTGAAGGGGGGCGCGCATGTTAAAGCAGACACATACTTGGATGAGGTGTTTTTGGATATAATGAAGCCTTTATCCACTGGCACAGCTGTTGAACTCCGTGTGCAGATCGTTGTTAATACAATTTCCCCCTTGTAGACAAAATTCACAAATGTGCAGCGAGATAGTGGAACCACTTTTCAGGCAGCACATCTGGATTTTGTGTGGGGAGGAGCTCTATTCATGCTAAAATCGCCTCGACATGGTACCAGCTCAGAGGAATGTGAGATTTGGTACATTTGTGCCTCGATATACGCCGAACACAATTGGTGTAGTTAGTTTTGAGTTTAGACATAAGGTTTATGTGTAATTAGTTTAAGCATATTTTCAAATTAGCTTTAGACTTTTGTTCAATTTGTTTCAAGCGTCCTTTTGGAATTGCCCTTAAACTGACGTCAATTTCGGCCAATTGCTGACTTTAGAATCTTTTGTTTTTCCTGGGATATAAAAGGAAACGACGCCAAACTCCGTGAGACTTGCAATTTCATTGTGACGGGAAAATCACGTCCGTTCCCCTTCCATTATTAGAGGTCAAGTTGAATATCTTGAACTGACATTTGCTGCAATTTGTTTGTGAAGCAAAACTTACGTGCAAATAAATAGCTGTCCAAATTCAGTGCTGTTTTATCTTATTGTGGTGCAATTAAACAACTTCTTCGAAAGAATTGGATGTTGAACGAGTTTCGAGCAGCGGCTATCTTGTAGATATTTGAGTAGTAGCGTGCGGTTGCAGATTGCAGAAGGCTATCGACCCGTAGCATGGAGCCCATAATAAATTAATTTTTATGCCTAAGGCAGTATCCAAGATAAATTCAAGGTGCAAAGGGTTTCTGTCCTAGCAATCAGTGATTACTTCAGTTTTAACTAGCATATTATGACAATATATTATGGACATTTATATTCCGATGAATGGACATATTAGTTTTAACTTTATTAATTTATATTTTTGCATCTACTCAAAAACTGCTTGCATTAACATTAGATACAAAATTAATTGAATAGCCAAGTATCCTGCCCTTTGGTTTAATCGCTAAACATTTATTTCAATTGCGTAGCTCGGTAGAACATGAATAACTCAAATCAGGGTTGGGTTTTAACACAGCATCCCATTTAGACTTAATGCTCAATAAAACAAACAATAACAGTCTGTTTAGTCATGTAAGCCTTGTCTCTGTATTTATTAATTTGCATGTGATAAAAGAATGCTCATTCCAGGTACCTGTGTATTCGTTCACAACATCAACGCCGAATCAGATGTCCTCTTTCACAGGGGCTACTTCCAATTCCACCGCTTCGCTAGGCAGTCTGTAAACCAAGAAACGAACTCTAAACTCAGGATTATTTGCCGACCCTAGTTGGGTGAAACAGCACCACCTTCAGCTGCACGATTTTGTCTTCGTCGTATAGTTACTTCCACTGATCCAGGAACCAGCAAACTCTTTGTAACACGATAGGATTAATGGGAAAACAATTATCACTCATATGAATCCCTAGTCATGTTGGCATAACTGGTAATGAAAAGGCTGATAGAGCTGCGAAGGATTCAACCCTACAAATTCCGTCCACATATAAAGTTACCAGTCTCAAAGACGTTAAAATATTTGTTGGAAAACAAATAAGAGCCAAGTTTCAAGAAGTATGGAACAATCAGAATACGTATCTGAGGAGGTTCCTTCCAGAAGTGGGTAAATTTCAATACCCCACTAATATCTCCAGAAGGGAACAAGTTATCTTGGGGAGACTGCAAACCGGACATACTCAACTAACGTGCAAGTATTTACTGTGTGGTGAAAATCAACCGTCATGTACTACTTGTACCGTACCATTAACAGTACATCACATTTTAATGGAATGCGCTAGATACAGAGCAGCTCGTACCTTTCGAGAAGGGACATCGTTAAAAGAATTGGGGCACAGCGCAATTTTGGAATTCACAAAACAAATTGGACTGATGGAACAGATCTAATCTGAAAGGATTAAATTATCCAGTTACTAATGGCTAATAGCCTCAGCAGCTGATGCCGGAAAAAAAACTGTACTTAGTCCACATCTTCAGCCAGCGACACCATACATTCGCAGACGAGCTCCAGCAATGGCCCCCGTTTGCACTTAATCACGAATCACCTTTATTACTTCTGGTTCATGTATTAATTAATATCTTTTGATGTAGTCTTTAAACCTTTAATTCAATTAAACACCATTTTAATCACTGCGTTTTTATTAAGTTACATATGAAAAGCCAATCCAAATATGAAAATTTTATTTGTTGGGGATGCTACTTGTTAACTCTCCCTTATTACCTAGTAACTGACATTTAATTTGTTTTACGTTCTCTTAATACCAGATTCCATTTTAACTTTTGCAAATGTCAACCGATTTGACGCTTACTCATTTTTACAATTTTTTTCAGTTCACGCTTTTAATCTTGCTTTCATATACCTTCTGCCTTTTATTTTTATTTACATTTACATATTCTTTATGTAATTCATGTGTGTGCAAATATTCCTTAAATTGTGCTCAGATCTATCTAATTATTATCATCATGCTTTATGTGACTCATCTTACCCATTTTAACCAATTTATGCTTCAATATGAATTAGAATAGTAAAATCACGGAAAGGAACGGTACACGTCATCAATTATTTAGTTATTAATTTATTGTTTGATGACGCGCACCGTTTGATTCCGTGATTTACCTATAGTTACAATCATATTTATTGCAACTATAGGTAAATCACGGCATCAAACGGTGCGCCCCATAAACAGTAACTTTAAGGTAATAACTAAATATTTGATGACGTGCACAGTTTGTTTCCTTGATTTTACTATATCTATTAACATTATTTAGCCTTACTTTTAAGGTCGTTCCACAGTAAACTTTAGCTTAACTATATTACGTTAGCATAACCATCTTTATTAAATATAACACCGTCTTGTACTGATAAAAGCAATTATTAACATTAATTTTCAACCACCAGTTTTTCAAATAAAAATCTCCTCCCAAGTTATAGTCAATTCTGCTCACCTAAACCTATTTTACTTTTATATTAACATATGATGTATCATTTTATTAGACAACTTTTATTTTCTCCAGTATCAACATTTTAACAATTAAACCATAACCAATCCTGTTATATTATTTAATTATTTATACATACACATAAATTGATCAAATGCAACAGAATAACCTCCGGGTATAATGCCATAGCAACATATTAATTTACATTACACTAATTAACTTTTTATGATATTTACTTTGGTATTAATTTTTAAATATATATTTTTTCGTATCTGCAACTACTATTTAACATGTAACTTATTCTCAGGTATATTTTTATAATTACCATAACTACATTTAAAGTTTAAACGACTTTAAATACCTACATAGTAGTTACTTATACAGTGAGGAGCAAAAGTCCGCCCCTCTTCTTTAGTTTCTGAATGTGTACAAATTTTAATCTTTAATCACATTAATTTTAGATATCAATTCAAAATTTAAGATGGCATCTCATTGGAAATGTCTTATTCATTAGAATCCATACGTATAATTCCAAAAAATATTGGTAATCTTTACCTAGTGATCCAGTCAAGACGAAAAATTTCTCGATCTAGCCACACCTCGTCTCGAAATTTGAGATCCAGATTGACATATTTCGAGACGCAATTAATCAAATTCTCGATCTCGACAGTTTTTCAAAACTATTTTTAAAACCCACATACAAACGTAGTAGAATCGGCCTATTGGTAGCGATACCGCAGAGACGAAATCATTCTCGATCTCCTTTCGAAACTCGAGATCGAGTTTGACAAATTTGGATCTAAAATTCTAGAATATCCGATATGAAATTAACTAAATTCTTGATCTCGAAAGTTTTTAGTAGTAAATTTAAATAACCACATAAACCGGTTATACGATTTTATTTAAATTTTTTAATAAAATTTTCAACTAGGGTTACTTTAAAATAACCGCAGTCTTAATTCGGCACACAATTAAAATGTGAGAATCGAGACGCTCGATTTTTAAATTGAGAATCAACTTTTGAGAATTCTCGAGATCGAGATCGAGAATGGGTAAATTTCGTTTCATGGCAACACTATCCTTAACAAAATTGTACCTGATTTAGTCTTGAAAATTAAGGCTACGTATTTATTCAAAATTATAATATTGATGTCTCGACTTTTGGCACCGAAGACGATAATGTAGACATTCTGTATAATTCAACTCGATATTAAGCCACCCTATATTAAAATGTCTTGATTTTTTACTAAAGTATGATCAAAAACTATTTTCATCTAGTATTGTCATGGAATACTTCCTAATTAATTGAATGCAACTACATTTATACTTAAATGTCAAACGTTACATTTGCTTTTTAAGTGAGTTATAGTTGCATTCATAAATTAGGAAGTAGCATGGCAATATTAGATGAAAATCGTTTTTGATGATACTATATTTTACTTAACTGAACTGTTAAATCGAAATTGTAGACATTTAAACTAAGATTTCTTTATACTCGTATTTAGTATTAGAGTATTTATTCATTTGCAACAAATTATTACATAACTGAATACTGTAAATCTATATAAAGATTATTTAAGCCGTTACTGGTGTTTAAAAACATTTGTTTTAAACTGCTTGTTTTGTTTTTGATGGGATTAAATAAGAATATTTCGAGGGAAACACGGTGAGAAAAACATAAAATGTTTCTTTTGATTTCTGAACAACCTTCGGAAAATAAAGAGTTCAATATTTTCATTCAAAGTCATCACTCGTTTGTCAAAACTTCAAAAAATAAAGCAGGAATTCTTCAAGTACGACTTGCATTTAGAAAGAGCTTTACACTGAGCTTCCCTGGCAAGCGAAAGTTTAAACTACATGCAAAGTATTTTTTCTGGACTTAAAGCAGAAAGAGACTAAAATAATTTTTAAGACGTTCACACAAATAGTAATTATTTACAACTAGTTTTGAAAGTCATACTTTTTTTCATGAATTTGCAGTTTGATAACGAGGGCGAAGCCCGAGTTAATCAAGCAAATGAATGAAAAAAGGAGGTTCAAAACGTGTTGTACACGTAGTTTTTTGTATAGTGATCTCTTGGTGGAAATTTAGTCGAAAAAGGACTTCGGAATTGACAACTGTCAAATTGCCATTTCAATAAATTAATGGTGTACTTTTTTTCACGATTTTTGCGTTAAAAAAGTGGAACTTTCAATACGATTTTTCGTTAAAAAAAGACGACTTTCACGATCACTATGCAAAAAAAACGAATTTTACGCCGTAACTCAAAAAAATGAGTTAGGAATGCCTACTTTATTATGAAATGCAACGTCGAATAGAAATGAGAAATAGAATTTTTTACAAAAGAGCTATCACATGTCATGAAAATCTGGTGTGATACACGCACACAGCTTCCTTGTACAGTAATCTTATAATTAGTCAAAAATTCTATTTTTAATTTTTAAGCATTTGTCAAAAATTTTCAAAATTTACAAATTCTACAGAAACCGTACAAAATAGAGCGTTAGTTCAAGACACAAATTTTTTCTGAAATTTGAAGCTGAATTCAAAAATATAATAATATACCGAGTATTGTATTTAAAATAGGAGTTAATAAAAAAAACAGGAAAAAAACAAAAGAAACCCATTTTAGAGGTATTCAACGTAAAAATCACCTATCTCACATCAATTCACATTAAAAATGTAATAAAAATGTAAAGTTTGAAAAAATCGTGAGAGCAATTTTTTAAAAAATAAAAAAAAAACTCAAAAATCACAAGAGTAAATACCATACTTCCGGTTATGCGATTTTTTCAAAAGCTTGCTGTCGCATATAGATAGTAGACAAAACTTATATGTGAAGTTTCAACGCCATACCTCTTTTCGTTTTTGAGATATTCTGTTCACAGACAGACAGGCAGACCAATAAACAAAAACATGTTTTTGGGTGCAGGGGCCTTGCCTGATTGCTTGCCTCGGCTATCGCCTCGGCCAGCAATTTCAGGCACCGTCCATAAAAAGCCAGTTTTTCGGCCTAGATACATAAATAACTATTTTAACAGTATAATGTTTGATAATAAAGGTGATAAATTATTAAAATAGTATTGGTCACAACAGGAAAGAGAGATATATCATATAATATCGGTAGCTCAGTGGTTAAGTATTTTGACTACTGATCTAAAGGTAGCGAGTTCGATTCCTGGTCATGGTGACTTTTAAAAAATAAAAATGCGTATGAAAGCTCTATAGAATGCCATTATTTAGAAGTGATGTAAAGCCGTGGGACCCATGTTACTACGATGTATATCATGTAAAAGATTCCTTACTAAGGTTGGAACTTAGTCTGGGCAAAATTCTAAGTAGAACTTTGAAAATATGACCATAGCACTTGGTGTCGAAGGTACCTGGTATTTCGCATGCCTAGACGTTGTCCATTAAAAACCAACAAACAAAATTATGAAACGGGAAGCAACTGCAATTTTTGGGTTTATGTAATTTATATAATAAGATAAGGTTAAAATATATTTCTACTTTTGGGTTAGTAAAAGTAAAATATGAAAAACTGCTCAATTGTAAAGTGTAAACAAACTGAAAATGTTTAATCTTTGTATGTAGATGTGTAAGGAATGGCAAGAGAAGTTTCTTCATACTCAATTTTTTTAAATGTTTAGAAGCGTTTTAAACTTTACGATTATTAAAATATATTAATAGAGAGAATCGAGGAAAGTCCCTTCTGTTCAGTAAGCCAAACTGAGTATTATGTGTGACTACAAGGTTGCCAAAAAAGAAAAGAATTGTTATTCTAAAAAGGATTCCTATTATGAATTTGAACAAAACAGTCCGTGTATTATTATCAAAAGATTGATATCATGCATATTATTTGAATACACATAAAAAATTATCGGCCTTACCCTCCTTAGAGTTCATTGTAGAATAATTCTTTCTTCTCTTCTTCCTCTTAATTTAGGCTGAGAGCCTGTTATTTCCACACATTGAGTGCGGTTTTATAAGCCATCTTAAGCCGCGGCAGGGGTAGGTGGCTAGCCTAACCCCTTGAATTAGGAAAGATACCCTCATAGGGGTCACGGCCACCAAAGAGGTTCGTATGATGGCCGGAGAGCGTTCGATATTTCCAATGTACGGGTGTGGGGCTCGAACCCACTACCTGCCGACTGCTGGCGCAAGTACTCTACCAGCCGGCCACACGCTCTCGAATAATTCTTTAAATCATGGAATTAGTAGATAGTGTTGAGCAGCGAGTACACAGTACACAGTAACCCATAACGTGTTAACTAAATACCTCATATGCAGCTGATATCTGATTCCGCAGTGTTAAAAGATGAATTTATTTTTGAACTATTTATGGTCGGTCATATGCTATCTTTAAACGTTTAACGATGAAAAATTGACCTCGGCTGTGCTAATGTGGCCATCATAACTGGCAATCAGACTTTCCTTCACACTTTATCCAGGCTTAGGACTGGCAGCAAATTGCTGGCGTGTTTAAAAGTCAGAATTAATTTCTGTTGTCATTTTGATAGTATTGTCTTTTTAAATATTTTACACCGGTACTGTGGTAGCTTTCTATCAAGTTAATTATCAAGTGCAGAATCTTGAAAGCTAAAATCTGTAAATTGAAATCATAGGGATGGCCAACGTCAGATAGGTCCAAACTGACCGATGGATAGTTATCAAAGTAAGTCGTATCTAGTTCATTCGATACCTCAGGTTTAAACGGTGGAGGAATCTGTAATAAACAAAAGATAATCTCAGTTTCTGTGAATTTGCCAATCAAAACTTGTAAACTATTCAACCTTACCTTTCTGTGAAACATATTTAACCAATCGACATCCCAAAAGAAAGGATGTTTCATTACTTCTTTAGCATCAGCAGAGCACCCACCAAGCCGTTCTTGGGGTTCCTTGGTTAATAGACTGTACACAAAATTGACAGCTTCACAACTTAGCGATTGTGCATATTTGAGTTCCATGAATGCTATTTTGTCGCATAACGATTTTAAGTTACTATCTTCAAATGGTAGCTTTCCATACATCTGTAAAATTGTATATTCTGAATATTGTTTTTGAGTTGATCGTTTATTTATGGGTTTCATTAATACATAGAGAATCGTCTATTAATGACCCTTATTAATGAATGATTTTTTATCAATGAACGATTTTTAAAAATCTGTTTATGTTGGTGGTACTGTAAGTCTATGTCAAATTCGAGGTTAGCAGGTTAGGTTTTGCGTCAGTTTTGTCAAAACATAAACACTGCCAACCTAAGAAAAAAATTACAACCATTTATGGTCACCCGGTACCATTAATGTCAAAACTTTAAGTGTCAAATTCATTTCATGGAATAAAATTAGATTTTCTTTAAATTAATAATATACGATCAACGGAAAAATATTGTAACTAACTCGTATGTTAAAGGCGATTGAAGAAAGTACTTACTTTCCGGATTCACATGAGTGCTCTACTACGATTGTCCAAAAACTGACAAAAGTAAATTTTTTGAGAAACGTCAAATAGAAAAACTAAATTTCTTGCAGAATACGAAATATAGTATGTAACATTGTAATAAATGAACCGTCTTAAAAGCCACGGGCATAAATGTCTAACATACGTGTTCAAGGCACAGTATCCGCATTAAGCAAAGCTTCCACGCAGAAGAACCATTTAAAAAAACTCGAAGCTAACGGCTAAACTTGTAACACAAAGTATAGCAGGAATTCCGCCAGCTGACGCCACTTTTTACAAAATAAAATCAACCAAAACACAAAACGAACAGCATGATACAACTGCTGAAGTCTGTTGGTAAAGCAGATTGTCGCATAGCCGTGAATAGAGAATAAAGCTGCATTTGCACGACGACCGTGTGTAAATAAAAAAGCGTTTACATGCCAAGAATTATGCACAAATTAAATTCTAATGCTAATTACGAATTTTACACTAACAAGCTGAGGCTACATTTTTACTTCCTTTTACGATAAAGGAAATATTGGATTCACCCCAAAAATTCGAAAATGAGTTTTCAACAGATCTTTACGTTTTCGAGTCCACTGAACCCAAAAAACATTTTTTTGTTTATTGGTCTGTCTGTCTGTGTGTGTGTCTGTTTGTCTGTAAACAGAATATCTCAAAAACGAAAAGACGTATGACGGTGAAACTTCATATGTAAGTTTTGTATACTATCTAGATGAGACAGCAAGCTTTTTAAAAAATCGCATAACCGGAAGTAGGTATTTACTCTTGTAATTTTTCAATTTTTTTCGAAAACGTCTCTAACGATTTTTTTAAAACTTTAAGTTTTTATTATATTTTTAATGTGTATTGATGTGAGGTAGGTAATTTTCCAGTTGAATACTTCCAAAAAGGGGTTTCTTTTGTTTTCTCTCTATTTTTTTTATTAACTCCTATTTTAAATAGAACACCCGGTATATATTATTACATTTTTGAATTTAGCTTAAAATTTTAGAGAAAATTTGTCTCTTTAACTAACGCTTTATTTTGTACCGTTTTTGTAGAAATTGTACTTTTTGAAAATTCTTGAGAAATGCTTAAAAATTAAAAGGAAATTGTGTGAGTTATCACACCAGATTTTTTATATTTGAGGTAGGTGTAAGTACATAATTTATTATCCAAAAATGCGTCACTAATACCCTGCAGCCAAACTACTTTATTTAATTCCAAAATATTTCAAGTTTCCTTTCGCAAAAGACACAAAGAAAACGTTTACATTAGATCTTACAACATTGCAAAAAAAATGCATTGCACTTTATCCATGTTTCATAGCTACAGCCTAGTACATGGTATATCTACTTAAATAGCTTCATCACATGTTTACTAAAGAAGTAGGTACATTTTATTTTGTCGATTCTAAGAGATTCGAGTTGAGTATTCGAAAACGATTTGTGGGAAATGATTCTATGCACCCTCAGGAACCGCGCAGTAATGATATAATGCGCTTCATGCAAGATAGAGCAAAACTTTGGACCTTATGGATGCTGCTAGCAAATTTAGGACAATCGATTATTTTATTTTTTGCTGTAGAATTATGTGCAACGAAGAAAAATACACCCTCTAAAATACTTTTAAAATGCATAACATAGTATAAAGATGCGGTTATAACTCACAAATAAAATGCAACCATAACTGTTTGTGCGCTATTTTGTAGTGAAGCGAATTAACTATCAGCAATACTATCTCTTGATTGATTAATGATATATGTATATATATGATGTAATATTTCATTTGCAGCAGAAATCTCAAAAATCTAAGTGCATTTAAATTTTAGTTTTGGTTGCAGCTTTTTTAAATTATGTAATATTTAAAAATAAAACCAAAATAGTTTTATTTTATTTAAAATAAGTTTTCAGCTATTTGGTATGTTTAGGTTGCTAATTTTGTGATATTAATTAGTTGTGTCGACTTACACATTTAAATAAATTACAGAATTTAACGTTTCCCTAACTTTTATTAGCTTCTTCAGAAAGTTTATAATTACAAAAATTTAATTGGTTTACGTATTTTAAATATTATTAATGTTTGGTTAGACACAATTTTTTTTTAATAATGAAAGACATCTGAAATTAATGTGCACAGTATTAGATTAGTTTCAATATTACATCTAAATGCATATTTTTTGTTATAATGCGTGTTATTATTTATTTATCCATTGTCTATTTTTGTTATAAAAGTATAAAATGGGAATAACAAAAATAATCACAATGATCGAGAATAATTTATAATTTATATCGCTTTTGAATAGCACTTATAAGTTCACAATTGGTTATATTAAACCTGAAATATATGTTTGCAGAAAAAGCTAACTTCAGTCAATTCGTTGTCAAATATTTAAAAGTTGTTAAAAGATTATGAATTGTCTTTCTATAAATATAAAACATTTTGATGATGTTTTTTTTTCACTACCATATCATTATAATTAGTTTAGCACTTCATTGTATTTATGAAGCAATGTAATTGAGAAGATTTTGGGCTGATGGACATGGTATTTCTAATTTCTTCCTCAGTATCTAATTAATTTAAAAAATCACACCACAAGTTTTTGACAATAAATTATTCTTTTATAACAGTTAACATAACATCTAACAGTGAACATGTGTTTAAATTATCATTTTTACTGTATTTACTTGTTATCCCTACAAAGAAATCATCTTGTGGGGTTACAATAACTTTTCTGATCAAATTCGATTATCTGAAAAAATATCAAATTTATAGGTATAAGATATCAGAAGGAAACCAGATAAAAATCGATATTTGCAAATGTTGAGCACCCTGTATAGGATTAATACCCAGAGGCGCTATTTTACACTTGAAAGGTAGTTCACATAAACATTTTTAACAGTCTTTTTATTCAGTTGTTTTCTGTTACTTACAGCAGCCGCTTGAAATTCAGAATTTTTGCATTAAATCGTTAATCTCTTCAAAACAGTTAAAGTTAGACCATGCATCTTTATATACAATGATTAGTATTTGGACGCAAAAGTTAGCTAAATATATAGCAATATCTAAAGAAAGGTAACTTTGCTTAGCCACACTCAAATATAGTTTACCAATGTTATAAAATTATCTTTTGGAATGATTTCTGAAGCAAACTTTATATATTTGTTTTTGAACAAAATTTAAATAAGAATAATAAAGTAATAATCTACATTAGCACTTAACTAAGAAATGTTTTTTAAATATAATATTAGGGTAATCAGGATTCTTGAAGGTTGTGGCAGCCTGTAAATATCGAAAATAATTATCAACAGTAATATCCTAAGTGCATTAAAATAGCCGATTAAATTTTGACGTTTTCTGTCAGAATGTTTTGCTAAGAAATTTACGAGATATATTTCTTCAGAGCAAAACATTTTGACAGAAAGTCGTCAAAATTTATTCAGGCTAGTTTACATGCACGCGGGATGTTCGGCGTGATCATTTCCCGAATAAATAGATAAAATTCGGTTGGTAAAGCACCTTTAATAATCACGTTAAAATTATTTACAAGCAATTAAAGGGGGCAGGGCAGAAAACATAATGACTACGCATTATTATGGACATGAAGAAAATAATCCAAATTATTCACCAGAAAGTGAGAATACATTATACACATTTCTTAGTCAATTATACCTAATTACTTATAATGGGTGTCATAATGTTGACTTCTTTGGGTTTGATTTTAAAGTTGTCAAATTAGAATAAAACATTATATGACTTTTCATTTGATAGACACTTAATCTTGATTATATAAAATAGTCATTGTTGTAATAGTTTTATGCTACACTTATAGTAAGCACACTTCATTATTGATAAGAGTAAATTTACAATTAATGGTTTCAGTTGAATTAAGAAGAAGTTGAATTTTTTATTTGGCCTTATACTATAGTTTATGTAGTACTATTACGAAGGTTTCATGGTGGCAAAGCTGTTAAAAATATTTGATTTTGAGAAATGTATGGATTTTTCCTAGAATGAACGTATATGACCTAAATTATAAGAATAAATTGCCAAGAATGTCCTTATTTATGTTTCTCACACCTATTACGGTTAATTACATGTAATTACACAGGAATTTTGCAGGATCTGTTCAAATAAAATGTAATGCTAATTAGCCATGCACCTGGAAAGATTTTCCAGAATTGCACATCATAAAATAATAAGAAGTCCATTAGGCTAATTATCTAGGTCAATATCACTGCTCATACCACAACTGTAATCCCATGACAGAGAAATTACACCAGAAATTTATCAAATTCTAATAATAATAATTTTTAAAACTAATCTAAGATTACCTCAAAAATACAAATGTGTCTAATATATAATATCTTTATTAACATTTAACGGGCCACTTGGCCAATAATTACTAACGTTACAAATTATATGTTTAGCATTTTTTTCAAAAGATCCTTAATATTTTACTTTATTTGTTAATTTTAAGGTATGAGCAATTAAACTAGCATAATATCTTGCATGTATTTTAAAGTTTAATTAATTATTTTTAAAAAGAAAACGGTGATGTATAATTATAGTTATAAAAGCTCTTTGAAATCGTATTTTGATAGTGGTCGAAAGTTTGCAAAAACATCGCACCAACTATACAATTGTTAAAGAACAAGAAAATTTTCTTCTTTTTTGTAAACACAAACATTTTTTGAAGTCGTAATGCATTAGCTATGTAATTGAAAAGTCTAAGTCGAACTTTTGATTCATACCATTAAAAATATTAGTTATTGAAAAACGATGTTCTTCATAAATAAAGTTAAGAGAATACTTTTTTCGATATATAGTATTTTTCTGAAACTTAAGTATACTGTTACAACATTTAGAATATTTACTGTAAAACTATACTTTTGTAGAGTAAAGAAAGCGACAACATTAATTGGTCAAAATAAATCATTCATAACTGTTTCTAAATAAAATTAACACTATCTGAAAGCTGGAAAGCCTTGCATTCAACACCCTTATTTTTGGTTTTTTAGAGGTAATATTGGGTTGAACTATAGAAACATGAATAAGGACCTTCATTCTCTCCTTAAATACATGTTTTGTCTTAGACAAATCAATTCACTAATTTTTGCGGAAAATACGTTTGTAGCGAAAATAGTTATTTATGCATCTAGGACGAAAAATTGGCTTTTTATGAACGATGCCTGCAATTGCTGGCTGAGGCGATAGCCAAGGCAAGCGATCAGGCAAGGCCATAAAAAGCAGTTTTCGTCCGAGGTGCATATAAAATTTTTCAGTCGACCGTCATAATTAAAAAAAAATAAAGTGGAGTCCGAATTATAAGAGTTGTTGAGGACGAAAAACGTTTGCCGACAAAAAGTGTTTACGGACGAAAAACGTTTGCGGCTGTAAAGTGCGGCCATAAAGTGTTTGCGGACGAAAAGCATTCGCGGACGAAAAGCATTTGCGGACGAAAAGTGTTTCCGGACGAAAACTTAATGGTGTCCAAAAGAGTGATATTTTTGGTACGTAAATGCGTCCGTAAAATCACATTTCATAGGGAGGCCGACGGAAAAACGATTTTAATCGAGAGTATTAAAAAAAACAACAATTTTAAGGGCCAGTTTTAGAAACTAAGGATAAAGTTATCCGGGGAATAAATACCTTAGAAACGATTGCTATAACAAAGGAAACTATGGCAATTATACCTGGGATAGCTTATTCTAGGTATATACTTGCATTGTAGAACCGGCCCTTAATCGTTTATTTTTCATCATAAAAAAATATTTAAAGATAATTTAATAGGTGACAAAAAATAAGACTTTTTTTTATTAGGCTTGCAGATTCTCAGATAGACATTTCGCCCCATTTCCATCCTTCTAAAAAGGAAAAAAACGTACCTAGGTATCAGTAATTCGATTGATATGTTAGATAATCTAGGTGTGTATCTTTTTAGTTATATGAGTTATTGGCCTTTATTTTTTTCCGTACTATGCAACGTTTAGCTCTATTTCGACTATAGTAGATAGCCTAATGTTGACTAGATAAAGCTATTTCAAAACGTGCATACTCTTAGTAACGGTTATTTTATTACTTATCTCAGTTATTTCCAAAATGCACTGCGCTACCAAAAGACATATAAGTTTAGGGTTTCCTTGAAAATTAATCTAAGACATAATCCCAATATATTTTATATAGCAAATATTTGATCTGAATTTAATGGATAAATACAATATGTATTAAAAATCGGCCACTCTCTAAAACATAAATTTCCTATATTTAGTTAACCCGCAATTGGGTATTAAATATATTTTAGAAACTGCTATCCAGTTCAAAATATGTACACATGTAATGAGGGTAAAAAAATCACAACATTTTTGTTAAGGTGGAATTTAATAGATATTTAATTTATTATTCTTTACTTATTCGTTGTTACTACGTACTACTTACAAATCATATACTAAAGAAGTACATCATTATGTGGATCATGTTAAATAATGACTACATTTTTGAGAGTTTAAGTTTGCCAAGGTAACATCCACAAACCAGACCGAAAATGTTTCTTCAGTTTGGCCTAAAATCTATTCCTGGTGTGATGTGTGTATGAGGCACTCATAGAAATAATCTCACATTATGTTTGTATCTGTTTCTCCTTGTTAGTAAAAGATACAATTTTAGAATCTAGTTAATTGCGTATTTGCTCCATGTAGGTGACGTAAGGGAAAGGTTTCCTAAACAAACTGTATGTGACAATTTTAACACCTATTAGGTTAATTACAGCTTAATCGGATTTTGTTGGAGTAACTAATTTAATATCCATTTTGTCTACAGAATTGCACCTATTAGCATAAGAAGAATTACAGTAAGTATAATTAGCAATATCATTATCAATGTTGACACCATAACTGCAAACTGATAACCATCAGTGCCATGCCATATTAACCAGGTTTTAGGAAATATGAATAAATGTTTCTATATAATTAATCTAAGAAGATATGAAATTCAGTTTGACAGTAAAATATTTTGAAAAATGTTAAATTAGTTGTTTGATAAAATACACATAAGGAGCACAAAAGCGATTATTTTATTTTAAAAGTACTACTATGGCTCTCAAAATTTGAAGGACTCTGTTCTTCGCACTTCCTCAATGCCCAACATATTTATAAATTTTAAAGCCTTACATTTATGAAATTGATGTTTTTTTTATACTAAACTATTTTAATAAAATATTGGTAGAACATTGCGTAATCAGTGAAAAAGTCCACTTTTCCTACACGTTACGTATACTATTTTTTCTCAGATTGGAAAATACTTTATTTTTTCGACGTAAAAGGCTGTTCCCGTACTGTTATTTTTTCTCATCTTAACATATGCGTAATGTTATTTCTGGTTGTCTAGCAGAATAACATACTAGAATAATGCATTTTAGGCCTAAATATACGTCGAAAAAGTATGAGTATAAATTTTCGTCCGATCGGAATATATGTATTAGTTAGGAAAAGTGTTTTTTTCTTACGAGGCGCATACCGAGAACTGTTACTATTTGAAAATCTATTTTAAATTTTGAAAATTGAATAGTTAATGTTGATATGTATAATTGAAGAGGTTGCGCAATACAGACTTACAGGAGTAAAGCAAGGCTTCGAATTAAAAAAATAAACAAATATTCTTAGTTAAGTTTATTATTTAAAGATGATATAGAAAAAAAGAAAACTTAAATATAAAGATCTGTATTTACAATTACTGCTGTATTTTTACCAATGGATAGGTATTTCAAAGGCTGTGATTGCAATATTGAAGAGTTTTACAGAGTTTCTTTATGCAGTTATAGTATTCATATAATCTTTATATTGTGTTATAATTCTTGTTGTAATCTCAGTTATACAATTAAATGATATTGGAATCACTAAAGCTGCCTACTTCGCCATAGAAAAGTATAGGATCATTTTTTTTCCTAATGTTGAACTGAGATAAGATGTAAAATAGTAATACTATATTAACAATTTTCATATAAAAATAATGGACATTTTTAAAACTTTCGTTTTTGATAAAATAGTCATGAAATCAGTAATTTATACACATTAGGTAACGATATAAATGAATAAAATATAAATAATAAAAAATCTTTATTTCTTGTACTCTCATCTTTTTAAAAACGCTTTAAAAATAGTGTATGTGAACACACTTGATCAAATTCCTAGGAAATTTAAATGCAATTCTCCTAATTATTGCTGTCATTCCAGGTATTGAACAAGAAGCCTGAAAAGCCATTTCAACCAGAATATGGAGTGGGGGACACTAATGACCTGCCATTGGATGAGTCCTTATTTATGGAAGATGTTATATCTAGACAATTTTCTTAATTCTAAAATTAGTTGTACATTGCAATCGATTATTGACTATTGTGGCTGTTTGTTGCTGCCAAGTGAATTTAAGAAATTCTATTGCCTTCAAAAACGGTAAGTAACGTTTTGATGCAAACACTTTTTAAGTGTTATAAGGTATTCTAATTAGCTTTATTGCTTTTTGTTTATGCCATTTTCATATAATTTTTGTTGTTAAAATTGAATATTCAACCTTTGGATTCATTTGTATCGTATTATACTTGTTTTTCAAACACTCAGTATATTTAAATGCTTTTTGAAATTATATAGAAGAAAATATTTATGGTTTCTTGTTCAGGGACCATGGCTATGACATCGTACCCAGTGAATTTCGTACCAATTCACCACCAGAAGGACTACAAGATAACCGAAGAAAGTTTTGACTACCTTACCGTCTTGGGACAAGGTTCTTTTGGTAAGGTGATTTTATGCCGAGAGAAGACGTCCAAGTTGCTGTACGCGATCAAAACTCAGAAGAAGAAAATCGTTTCCAAAAACGTCAACTTCGCTCTGAACGAACACGAGGCACTTAAAATCATCAACCATCCATTCCTGACTAGCTTGAAGTTTTCCTTCCAAACAAAGGAGTTGCTATGTTTCGTGATGGAATATGCAGGAGGTGGCGACCTACTTTTCCACCTGCAAAAAGTCAAAATATTCTCCGAGAACGTCTCCCAGTTTTATGCCGCGGAGATTACTTCGGCCATCGGATATCTTCACTCCAAGTGTATCGTCCACAGAGACATTAAGCTCGACAATATCTTACTCGACAAACATGGTCATATCAAACTGACAGATTTTGGACTTTGTAAACGAAATGTGCTGCCGGGAAGATTCTGCAGAGGTTATTGCGGCACACCTGACTATATGGCGCCAGAGATTCTTTGCGGACAAGCCTACGGATATGCTGTGGACTGGTGGAGCTTCGGTGTTGTGATGTACAGAATGGTAGGATAACGCAATTGATTTAATTATAATATACTTACGTCTTTTTTATCTTTTTATAGATGTATGGAAAATTACCATTTAAAGGGCTTACTAGAAAATCCGAACGCTCGAAGATATTATTATCCAAAGCAGAGTTTCCTAACACCCTTAGCTGGAAAGCAACGAACTTCTTAAAACTACTTTTGACCAAAATTCCAGAGATAAGATTAGGTGGTGGTTACCAAGACGCTACCGAAGTAATGATGCATCCGTTTTTTCAAGAAATCAGCTGGATGAATTTAATTCAAAAAAAGGTATGTACGCTTTTTTATAAACTCGCATTTCTCGTTCCAATCGGCAGAACAGTTTTGCCTCTGCCGTGGTTGACACGTTGAGTTGCCGTGCTCTTCTATGATTTACCTTTGCAAAAGAATTTCGCATCTGGCGTGGTTGACCTTGCTCTTTTGCTACTCACTTCTGATGAACCCTTTACGATAATGGTTGAAACGTGTATTATACTATACTGTCGTTATTTTTGCAGATATCTCCACCATTTCGTCCCCGAGTTCAAACAGAGCTTGACACGAAATACTTTGACTTCTTCTCAGAAGAAAGCATCGAACTGACTTCGTCTAACGAGACTGCAGAAGATGGAGACGACTACCGAAAGTTAGGTTTTGCCTTTAAGGATACAGGTTTTACTATATAGAACGATACAAACTTTGGTATATTCCTTGTGATATTTTTATAGCTGAATCAAATCTTTAGAACACTTCAGTGCAGCATAAGTGCAGCATAGTGCTACCATGTTGTGTCATTGGAAAGTTATTCTTGTATTTGTAAATTTGCATGTATGTAACTATTTTTATTGTACATAATATAGGCTAGTAGTTGACATACCACTTGCCGCATTCACAAAGTGCACGAATATGGGGTGACATTTTTGTTTTTTAGTATTTATTTTATTGCTCATCAATTTCCTGTATATACACTTGTTAAGTTACCTCAAATATAAGGTTTGGTGGCATGATAATTATTAATTCACAAATAAGCAATTCACAGGGTCAGATATTGATGTAACCTTCCAATACAGTTGGAGTTTTTATAATTGCATGTATGGTATGTAAATAATTAGCATTGCTCTCTTAAATTTAGATTTGTATATATTGTATATAATATTTCTTGTATATTTTCAATCCCACAAATAAATTTTCGATTAATTATTTCAGTGTTTTAATTAAAATTTTTACGTATTACAGATATGTGATTCAAGTGTCTTGTAAGCAACCAAAATAGAATTAAATTTAAGCAAACTCGTTTAAAATAAAATCGGGCGAAAATAATTAAAAACAATTAAACAGTGTTCTTTAATATCAAATGCGTAACAGTGTAACAATCACGCACGAGTAAGTGAAGAATTGGAGAAGGAAAGAAGTCCTAGGTATGATATTACCTATGACTACTTTTGTGTAAAATATTAAAAATTGATTTGTTTTCTATACGTTATTTGTTTATCACAGACTATATAAAGTATGATCAAAAATTATTTTCATCTAGTATGGCCATGGATTAGTTTCTCATTTATCAATGCAACTACGTTTATACTTAATGTCAAAATTTTACATTTGCTTTGTAAGTGAGTTATAGTTGCATTCATAAATTAGGAAGTATTCCATGACCATGCTAGATGAAAATACTTTTTGATCATACTATATTTCACCTTGGTTTTCTGGTTACCATGTGGCTAGGCTGTTCTTATAGTGCCACTGTAAGCTTAACAACAATAGTATTCAAATAACTCTATAAACTAACAAATCGGAGTGGCTGGTTTCTAGAAAGTTTCGAGCTGTAAAATTTTATTTTTTCAATGTCTCAAATTCTACAAACAAATTGAAGTTCTTTTAATACGAAAACCCATTTAAGAAGTATTAAAGTGTTATAATAAAATTTAAGGCACACCTGTTTAAAGGGACACATGGTAGAAAATTGAGTTTTGAACAATAATTATTGTATTCAAAATTTAAAAAAAATGATGAAAAATATTGATAGCGTATATTTGTTAGTAAAAAATCTTGTGTGATACACGCACACAACTTCCTTCCTTTTACAGTGATTTTATAATTAGCTAAAATTTTGATTTTGAATTTGTAAGCATTTGTCAAAATTTTTCAAAAATTACAGATTCTACAGAAACCGTACAAAATAGAGCGGTAGTTGAAAACACAAATTTACTCTAAAATTTTAAGTCGAATTCAAAAATTTTATAATATACCAGGTGTTCTGTTTAAAAAACAAAAGCAATTAATTTTAGAGGTATTCAACTGGAAAATCACCTATATCACATCAATACACATGTAAAGTTTGAAAAAATCGTTAGAGCAGTTTCTGAATAATCGAAAAAAACTGAATCATCAAAAGAGTAAACACCATACTTCCGGTTATGGGATTTTTTTCAAAAGCTTACTGTCGCATCTAGATAGTACACAAAATTTATATATGATGTTTCAACATCATATCTCTATTCGCTTTTAAAATATGCTGTTCACACCCAGACACACAGACAGGCAGACTGGCTGACAGAAAGACCAATGAACAAAAACATGTTTTTTGGGTTCATGTGACTCTAAAACGTCAAATCTGTTGAAATTTAAATTTCAAATTTTTGGGGCGAATCCAATACTACCTTTATCGTAAAAGGAAGTAAAAAAATGTGGATGAAAGCCTCTACAGAATGCCATCAGCCGAAAGTGATGTTAAGCCGTGGGACCCATGTTTCTACGATGTGTAGCATGTAAAAGATCCTTTGCAAGGGTTGGAACTTCTCGTATCGGCAAAATTTTAAGTAGGACTTGGACCAGGAGTTAATAAAAAAACCCATTTTAGAGGTATTCAACTGGAAAATCACCTATCCAATTTTAACAAATTTTATTCTAACCACATTAGGGTTGTATCATAACAATATATATACCTGTCATGAAACCTTGAAAATTTCAGACAAATATATACAGGGTGAGCACCTTAAAAATACAATTTTCTTTATTTTTGCGTTAATTTTGAAATAGAAGAAAGTAATAATTTTCGCATAGGTCAGGTTTTACACTTGCCGAAAATAGAACTCAACAGATACAGGATAATGTCATAAAGAGTCGAAACGTTTCAGCAATAATACCGTTCCGTTAAATAGAGGCGTGAGCGGCACTCGGTTCAATGAGGCTCGATGGCGCAGTTCGACTTATTAATGCAGTTACGATCGCTACGCAGATGCGGTGGGTTCAAACTCCAGCGGGATACATTTTTTTTTAATTTGCAAATTGATCTAATCCGTGCGAGGAAGTTCGGTGTAAGCCCATTTACATATTTTTTTGTAGTTAATTTCAACTAACTCTATTTTGTACGGTTTCTGTAGAATTTGTAATTATTGAAAAATTTTGACAAATGCTTAAGAATTAAAAAACAAATTTTTGACTAATTATAAGATCACTGAGAAAGGAAGTTATGTGCGTGTGTAAATTACATTTTAATATTATTTTACCATACAATTTAGAAATTTGGATAATTTACTTTGGTTAGACCTCTAAAATTATTATATTAAATTTTCAATAACGAATAATTCAACGAAGGAATTTGTTCTCTGAATAATCTCATTTTTGAATGAATATTTGAAACTTAGTTTGGTTCTCAATTATTTTTGTATTATTGAAACTATAAAGAATCATAAATATACCAATCTGAGAAGAACATCACTTTCATTTCCTCTGGTCTGAAAAATTGATGTAAATCGACGATTAGAGTAAGAAGACAAAATAGGCATCATTAATATATTCGACTGTATTATACAGCGCCAGTGCCACTTTGTCACTTAACATCTGTCACCTATATTTTTAAGCTGCTAAAATTGGAAAAATATTTTTTTAGAGGAAATTATAACTGAAAGATGACATTTAATTTTATTATTTTCTGGAATTAAAACAAAAAACTTTTATTAGGTTTTTATGCGAGTTTAGGTTTTCATTAAGCCGATTTCTGGTTCTAAAATTAGAGAAAACGAAATCGGTCTTTATCAAATTTACAAACGAACGAAAACCCTTAATAGCTCAAAAGAAAAAAAAAAGATATCTGTAAAGGGTTTTACACGGAACTTCTCTTGCAAGAGAAAGTTTTGAAGCTAAATATTTTGAATATATCAAAGGCGTATATGTTGGGTCCAAAATATGCCCGTTTTTTCGTCAAGGTTAAAAACCTAAGCTATGTAATTTTTCCAATACCTGCTTGTAAAGTTCTATTTTGTTTATTAAAATCTCCATGGTATAGTGACGGTATATAAAAATGTTACTTTATTCAGTAGTGCATAAAACAGTTCATAATCCATACAAATCTTAACAAAATATATACCTGTATCTTGGTAACTAGCACCCACCAGGGAATACGTATGACTCATTTAAAAATATTTATTTAATTTGAAAACCCATTTATATAATTAAACAGAAGCATTAGAAACATTTTATATGCCACACCTGAATAAAGAGATTTTATCAAGTCGGGAAAATTAGATTACTCGTCTTGGTTTCAGCTAAAGTTTTTCACTTGTGGATAAAATGTTTCTCTATTTGACCTACATTTTTCCCGATTGGAATACTACCTTCGTCTTTTAAGCGAGGGAAGTAGAAATGAATAACAACGTTATGACAACTGTTTAACAAAATGTAAGAAATAAGCTGTATGAAAGTACCCCACTCAAGGTTATATAATGTTAAAAAATCTGTAAATGGCTATACACGAACTTCCCTCGCAAGCGGAAATTTTAAAAATATCAAACAAATTTGGAAGGGCTTTACTCCGAACTTCTCTCACATGTGGAAGTTGTGGTGACACTAAATAATTTAAAAGATTAAAGGCAACTAGGGGACAAACTATCTTAAATTTCGTAGTAATACTGAAACAATAAAAGGAAACACTTGGTAATGCAAATTGCATGAATTTGCAAATAAAAAAAGTATTGCAGACGGAATTCAAACTCAGCGCCTGCAGAAGGGATTTAAACGAAGAGCAAGCAGCGGCGCACAGCGCGTCCTTCGATCCCATTCTGAGTATGCTGCGGATCGTTGCTTATTGCTTATTGTTGCCCATTTTTATTTACATTTACATTTTACATTGTATCTGTCGGGCCTTATTTTTGCCAGAGTAAATCCTGAGCTATGTGTAAATTATTACTTTTATCTACATGCCTCAGCAAAGATAAACAAAGTTTTATTTTTAAAGGTGCTCATTCTGTATATGTTTGACCGACATTTTTTCGGTTTCGTGCCAGGGAGTCATACAATCTGCATGCAAAATATCGCCTTCCTCTAACAAATTGTTTTTGAATTATACCGTCAACAGACAGACAACGGAATTGAAGAAACATTTTCTGTCATCGAGGGATCCTGGAATGTGAAGATTTGAAGAAATCTTATAAAGACTTTGAGACGAAAGAAGCAAAAAGTTAATAAAAAACTGTGTTGCCATTTTACAAAAAAATAAGTGCCAATGCTGAAATCCATTGTTGAATAGTTTGATATGTTTTTATGTATAAAGGTTTATCAAATGACTTTCAAGAATTAATAATATCTGTTTCCACGATATTAGTAAAAAACTTTCCTCGCAAGTGGACGTTGTGACATTAAACAATTTTAAGAATCAAAAGAAACTAAGGGTAAAAATATCGTAACGTTTCTAATAATAATCAAGAAATAAAATGAAACACTTTGTAACGCAAATTACACCATTTTTTCAATTAAAAAACGTTACCGGCGGTGGGATTGGAACTTCAGCGCCTGCGACTGCGATTTCAACGCTACCCCCACGTTGGCACACGGGACCGTTTGGTTCTTTGCGATGCACCTCCATTAAACGCAATATACTTATTCGTTGCCCCTTTTTGTCTCTTACAACATTTAGCCTGTATCTACTGGGTCCCATTTTTGTCAAGGGTAAAGCCTGAGCTATGAACAAATTACTGTTTTTATCTATTTCCCAGTTAAAGCAAAAATCAACGTGTATATCTCGGGTGCAAAATATGCCCTTTTTCATTAAAAACCTAAGCTATGTGCAAAATATTACTTTTATTTAAGTAATAGTTCTTTAGTTACAGCAAAAATAGGCAGAGTTTGATTTTTTAATGTGCTCACCGGCTCATCTATATATTTTACCGGTTTTTTCGGTTTTAAGCCAGGAAGGCATGTAATCCACATGAAAAATATCGTCTTCTTCCAACAAATAGTTTTCGAGTTCTACCTGCAACAGGCATACAGACGGACGGAACTGAGAAAACCTGTTTTTCGTCATCTAAGGACCTTGAATCGTGAAGATCTGAAGAAATCCGGAAGGTGATTTTTTCCACTATTAGAATACTTCCTTCGTCTTATAGGAGAGGGAAGTAAGAATGAATAACAACGTTATGACCACTGTTATAACAGAATGTAAGAAATAAACTGTACGAAAGTACACGCTCAAGGCTATAGAATATCAAAAAAAATGTAAGGGAACTTCCCTCGCAAGTGGAAATTTCGAAAACATTAAAAAAATTGTAAAGGGATATACTTAGAACTTTTGAAAGTTGAGACACTGAATATTTTGAAACATGAAAGGCAACTAGGAGTAAAAATATCTTAAAGTTCCTAGTAATACTGAAACATACAACATAGATAATCCTGACCCTTTCTACCATGACGTGTAAGAATTTTGGCACTATACTTTTTCCACTCTTCTCGATCTTGCGCTATTTGTCTCACTGTATTCCATTCGAGCCCTCTCTGTTCCGTTGCTACTTTTACCCCTTCTGGCCATGTTTTCTTTGGCCCTTCCTTTCTGTTCGCCCTTCTGGCCTTGCTTCCAGTTCCTGCTTCACCATTCTATCTTCTCTCATTCTGTATACATTTTCCAGCCATCCTAGTTGCCTTTCTTGGATCACTTTTTCCACTGCCTTTACGTTCAGTTGTCCTATGTATGTTATGTTTCTGATCCTGTCTTGTTGAGTTTTTTTTCTATTTTCTCCAGAATCCCATTTCTGGGTTTGTCAGTCTCCTCTTCTGTTTATCTGTGGCCGTCCAGGATTCGCTGCTGTAAACTGCTGCCGGATATACCAGTATTTTCACTACCTCTACTTTTGGTATTTCGGTTTTCCCCAGAACGGTGTTTTTATAATATTAAAAGTTCTTCCTACCACGGCTGTGCTCTGGCTTCCTTCGCCGTCTATCTTCCCATTGCTACTAATATATATACTCAGATATTTGAATTTGTTTACTTGCTCTATTTTTTTCTTTGCTATTGCAATATTGTACATTCTTTCCAGCTGCTGCTATTATCATTGTCTTTGTTTTTCCTATGTTAATTTCCATGTTTGCTTTTTGCATTTCTTTGATATATATTGAATTGATTCAGGCTCTTTCTCTCTTTTACCTATGAGTATATGTTTATAAATTTTCTTTTATTCAATTTAAAATGACCTGCTTATTATTATTATTTGAATTATCTAGATTGTTTATTCTGAAATTTGATATTCTGATTTTAATTTTGACAACTCAAAATAGCTTCTATCAAATAATACATCAAACAACTTTGAAAACTCAATGACAAGTTCCAGATCATTTGTTATATAACAATATAAAATAGTAAGTAATTCCTTAATAATGAATTCACCTTGTATTCTTTATTTTCTTTCATTGCTTATCTAAATACCTAAACTCACCCACCTTTCACTCGAACCTATCAATGTTTTCGGCAGATACCCACTCGTCCCACTCAAAACCACGGTAAAGACCTCCAATGACAACCAAAAACTCCCTCACAGCATGGATCTAAACAAACCTCAGTCGCAGCTGCCTCACTTCTACACCGAATCCAAAACACCCTCATGAAGCACGCCACAGCTCATCATCAAGGATCCCGAATAAGGACAAGATACCAGATCTCAATTGCCAAGCACCACAAACATGTCCACTCCGCCATAGACTTCCCTGCAATTCTCCTTCCATACCAATAGCTCGTTGTACTCCAACTCAATTGATGTGCAATGTCAATTGTACTTCCACAGTAAACTTAATTCAGTATTTATTTCTATTTATTTTGTTCTGCAGATTACTCCTGCTTTTAGTTTAGTTTCTCACCATATACTTAATCTTCCTTCATTTTGTATACTCATCTTATTTATTTCAAAATTTTATTCTTATTTTACCACTAGAACTCCTCTATTTTAATCATTTCATTTTTCAAACATACTACTTTTTAATGGGGTTTATTTCATAATTTCCATTTACAAAATTAATTACAACTTTTTTATTTTTCAAATTTGTTATCTTAATAATCAAAACAAAATTCTTAACTATTTCATATTTTTTCCTTCTAAACACACTATATCTTTATTTTTTGTTTCTACCCGCTATGTGCAATAATCTATTTCGATTAAGTATTTGTCATTATTTTCCAATTTCATATTTCGATATTATTTAAATTCGAACCCTTCTGTTTTTCAATTAGCCTCATTTTATTGAATTATTAATTCTATATCCTTTTCTAATTATCTATCAATGATTCAAATATCCAATTCATATTCAAATTGATCCCTATAACATTCAACTACTGCAATCCCTTAATCCTATTTAAAAATTGATTTTTATACCTCTGTATTCATATCATTACGACTATGAGCCGTCGTGAGTAGAAGACGTGCCGATACGTTGTGCGTTTTGCAAGTGCAAGCTAGCCTCCAAATTTACAGTGCAACAATGCCGTTTACGAGGGATCAGCTGGATGATATCCAGAGTATAATAAGTCAAGCTACCAAAGCGTTATGTAGCGACAAAAACGGTATTGCAATGGCGGTGTCGGATGTCATACTTAATAAAAACTTAAGTTCAACAATGCAGCTGATAAAAAACCACCTTACCTGTACCATAAAATAACATTTAAGACGGGTGTGCATAACATAAACCTACGTTTCAGAGGTTTATTAACAATTCCACAACACGAAACAGTATTATATCAGCGGTCCTTTAGCTATAACATTGCAAAAATTTATGACATTCCTTCGTCGTTTAAAGATTGTTCAGTTAAGCAGTTTAAAGAAAAAACGTTCGTTCATTTATTTCATTTGCAGTAATATGTTGCAACCTTCTACACGAATGTCAGTACATAATCTTTTTGTTTTATTAATTCTAGAACAAGCAAATTATTTTATTAAATTCTATTAAATTGATGGCTTAGACGGTTTAAAAAAAATCAGGGTGTTAGTGGAAGAACCGTTCTTTACTGAACTAACACCCTGGGGTTCCTTACCCTGTGGACATTTTATTTATTTTTAAATTTAAAAATTTTCTTCTGAATTCGTATATTTTATACTTATGTTTACTTTACCTATATTAAATATTTACGTTTTTATTCTATCTATATAAAATAATTCAAATTCTGTTAGTATTCTGTAATGTTGTTGTACAGTATGGAATCAATTTATATTATTATTATTATTATTATTATTATATTCAGGTTGTGCTGTAGTTCTTTCTCTGATCTTGTTGTTACCACTATATCGTCTGCATACAGGGTGTTTCAGAACAATGGGATCAAACTACTAGGGGGTATTCAGTGCGACGGTAGAAGACATTTGAGTATAGGAACCCATGTCCGGAAATGTCTCTCTGGGGCACTGGGGCTCTATGACACGTTAAGACAATTTAAAACAGTTGAATGCATTTTATTTCTGTCTTTTGTACCTAATATCACCACCACAATTGTTCAAAATGTCGCCCTCCAACTGCAATACATCGGTTTGAATGTTGCACATGATTTCGGCGGACTTGCTGTACGTTATCGTTGACATTTGAGTAATTGAAACAAATTTTGTTTTTACACTATCTTAACGTGTCATAGAGTCCCAGTGCCCCAGGGAAACATTTCCGGACATGGGTTCCTATACTCAAATGTCTTCTACCGTCGCACTGAATACCCCCTAGTAGTTTGATCCTATAGTTCTGAAACACCCTGTATAGTTCAGGCATTTGTATCGTTTTTATTTTCCACCTCCCTTCTTTATATTTTTTTTTGTTTTTTTTTCCTTCTTTGACTACCTCATCCATAACATTGGTATACAAAATGTGATTAATTTTTTGTTTCGGTAGTGAAAATGGGTGAATCTAATAGCATTTTCCCCGCTAAATTCAAATATATTTTGCGTCATGAACATCTTTCCGTAGGGTCCAGCAACTCAGCTAGCATGCTCGGGCCCATATTACCCTGCTACCGCTTTTCCATAGCTTTATTTCGTGGCGGAGGAGATTTTTCGCGATTACAATACTTCCTTCGTCTTTTATACTAGGGAAGTAAACAGCTAAGAAGCAGCCAAAATTAATATAAAAATCAAGGACTGGCGGTTATAGCATTACGTCTCCATACAAATACAAATATAAATTATTCTGAAAAGTATGAAAAGCTACAAGGTGAAGAAGACTCAATAATTATTTTCCCCGTCCTGTATTGCGAATTGGTAATAATAATGGTCTGGCTAATCATCTCCATAAATGTGGAAAATGAGTCTCTGGTTGTAGAATATACTGTAGCATTTTTGAAGTGCATATGGAACTTTAAGTTGTTGTTGAGCATATCTTCTTATGTATGAATGATAAGAGTTCTGATATTATGTTAGGGTAGTATCTAGTATCTTTAGTAGCATAAAGTTACAACTAGGCAATGGTTAACCTCCATCTGGATTTAAGTATTGCTAAACAGCTACGGAATGAGTCGACTTCAACGATCGTCAATTAAGCCTGTAAACTAACTACAACCAGTAGAAAAATTGAAATATGGTCTCATTAAGCTAGAGAAAACATTTCAAAATATACATTTTTGTATGCATAAGGTCATCATTCAAACTGATGAAGACATTATATAAAGTAATAGCGGACAATGGAAACAGATCTATTTTTCCATAATACAACTTTGTAGTGATTAAAGTTTGTAGGTAAATATAAATTTTGGCCTGCAAAGTAGGGATTCTGACAACTTTTTTTCCACTACACAAATTGAACAGTAGCCACCTAAATTTGGCAAATAAGGTTGGTAGTTTTCTTTTGCATACTTATGGAGATGCAAAACACTTATTTGAGTGCATTCTCATTTTTATCAAGAGTTGTAATAGCAAAGACTGCGTCTTCTTTTCGGTTCAATAGACGTGATATATTGACGGCACCTTCCACAATATTGGGTTAAGGTACTGGAAATCCAGTACCTTAACTCCACCTCCCATAAAGAATTTTTACAATGCATCATTGAAGAAAACATGAATTCTCGAAAAAAATAATTAAGCTGCAACAATTTGGCTCTATCACTATGATGTAGCAGTACTGTGGATTGCACTTCAATCGATGAAATATACGTTATAGTAGATGTGGTAGTGAAATTTGGAAACTTGAAACTTTATTAGTAGCTTCAGCGTACTTATGCGAACGTTTTGTCCGTCCGTCCGTCCGTCCGTCCGTCCGTCTGTCTGGATCGCCTGTAACTTTCGAACGGCTACAGATATCGAAATTTTGAAAGGGGGCAAAGTTGTTGCTAAGGTCCCGAGCACCTTCATGCGCTATTTGGTTTTGGCGAAAGGTGGCGATTTTCTACTTTGCAAAATTTCCAAGCATTGCAGCACAGTGGCGGCTTGTCCACTTGGCGCCATCTACAGAAGTTCGGTGGTCACGTTTTGAACTATACATTCTGAAGCTACTCTTTAGACCTGTAGTTGAGCAGTTTATTTCCTAGGAGCAAGTGAATCGAATTGTCGTTACACGCAAGAAATTTTAGATGCTTTAGGAAATTCTCACATTAGAAGCTTTGGAGTTGATGCTGCAAATTATGTTTTTAAATTAGCCTTTTCTATATCTCTATCAGAGTGCGAGTCTTCTTTTAGGCACGAATTTTTCGTCCTAGGCACTTGCCGTTTTAACCTAAGCCCGCCGTCATCGGCGCCGCTAAGGCTTGATTTTAATTAAGTCAAATTACGTGCGCTCAACCAATTTTTATGAGCATTGTGTTTCCTAAGGGCTGATTATGATCAGGTACGATGGCGCTTTTTTGTTTTGTTATTCGCATAGTAATTACATTTTTTCTTAACTCTTAATTACCAGTTTCAATCACGAGTTTATCTCGGAGGCCAAGGCGCTAGCCTTATCGCATTTTCGACACCTGCTGGGTTCGGCGTATTTGTTGCCTTTTGAGGATGCTTCCGCAGCAATTTTCGGCGCATCCACGGAGTTCACGTCCAGCTTATGTTTCGAGGTTAGTTAGTGCTGCTCCGGGATTAAATATCAACTTATCTTCATTACCTGGATTTTACTTTTATACATTTTAAACCAGTAATTATCTGGAATTGAAATTCATGCGTTTTGCCATTGTTAGCATGTGATGTTCAATTTCATACATGCACTTGCTTTTTATATTTGAATTTTTATGCTTATAGTTAATTATGCTCAGTATTTAAAAGTTGCTATATTGATATGTATTGACCCTCTGTAAAAGGTACAGTCACGCTTTTTTATTTTCAATAGCCTAAACAGAAGGATTTATTAAATGCTTGTGATAAGCTTATCCCACGAATGATTTGTTGTTAAAGTTATTAAAATAACCCGAAAGGGGTTTTTTGATTTTATGCGTGTCGCAACCTTCAGTTAACGTACACAACTTTGTTATAACATTATTTGCATTTTAATTATTCTGATTATTTACTACTGACACTACAAGAATATTTTATTGATTATTAATTAAACGTTAGTCACTTACAGTTTATTTCCTTTTATTATTTGAAATCTTTTGATTTCTGGCGCCCATTTCCATTTCCTTTCCTTTTTTGAAGACATTCCAGAGCACACAGCTGATGATTTGAACCTGCGATCCAAGGCCGCCGAAATTTGAGTTAGCTAGGGCCATCGCGGTGAGTAAAGAGTTTTCAGAGCTGCCGTGGTGTATAAACTGTAGGGGCGTTGATCTGCGATTTTTACTACCATTGCTTAATTTTATTAATTAATCGCAGGTCGGCTTCTTTATTGTTTCATTCTATGGCCAAATAGCGAGAGCATACAGTTAAGGCAACTCCCAAGGCCAGGCAAGACAAATTGTTATAGCAAAGAGTATGTAATGCTCATAGCTATTTTTGTAGAAGCCAACGACACGGAGAGTAATGAATCTGAGGACGGAATTAATGAAAAAAATAAATTATTGCACAGTTTGATTTTCCTCCTGCACATTTTGTGCCCAACTGGACGTTAAAATAACCCCTGATCCAAAGGATATAAAAGTAACTACTTATATGTGACTGCAAGTAGGTATATAGTGGATTAATAAGAACCACTCCAAAAATGGTTGTTCAATATCTATGCTGATAAGATTTTATATTTTGGGGTGCAAGGATTGCTCCAGTTACAGTATATTTGTCGATAATTAGAGCGTTTACAGAAATCATTTTTATATTATACCCATATCCAGAAAGATACGTAGTAGTTTATATCACTAATTTCAAAAGGAGGCTTTCAATAGTTTGGAAAGAATTAAATCAATGATGCTCACGGTTTGGAGTGCGAATAATACTAAAAATTGCGTGCACTTTAGAGCGCACCTAGACACAGCGTTTTTTATTCATGTAAAAAATATTTTTTATTGTCTTCAAACCATTGGAGTTTTGCAGTTTTAATGAAAATATCAAGACTGTCGTACGTCTATGATTACGATAAAAAGAACGCGTTAAAGATCGTAAATAAACTTGACTTTATTTAATTATATGCGTTTTCAACTGTCAGGTTGGAAACGATGAAGTAAATGGTGTGTCACCTTACTACTTGGCAATCGCTTCAGCACAATGAAATAAATATTATCCGGAACCAGATAGATTTCATCATAATGAGTAATAGATACAAGAATAACATGGATAGATAAAACCGATTCAGGAGTCGTCATTAATTCTGATTATAACTACAAGGTTAGTCTACAAGTCATATGAAAAAATCTGATAAAACCTATCAAGGGGTGTGTTGGATATCACAAAATTGAAAAATTAAATAATCAGAGTGAGAGTGGAGTGCAGTGATGTGCTGTAGAGGTAGTACCTTTTGTCTAGACGGTCACTCCGATTGTCATAGATAAGAGGAGGACACCTAGCTCTCACTTATTGCTCTTACTACCACACTCCGGGAAACTGCATTGACCTACAGGCTAAACTAAGTTAGGGTAATCAGATATGGTGAAAGGCAGTATCGTCTGATCCATAATGGACGGATACTAATTAGCGAGTTACAGGGAAGCCTGATCCTTAAAGTCTAGGAAGACAGTCAAGATAAAAGAAGAAAACCTTGATTAAAAACTACCTGGTCCTCCTAGTCAGAGGGTTATGCGGTGAAGCGGAAATCATCCACGTAAAAAATTATAATTCTCAAATGCTTCACAATGGACAGTCAAAGAAACAAGCCTCAGAATAAAGATGGATTTCAAGGAAAAAAACCAAGCGAGAATAAGAATAAAGGAATAACAGACAACTTAAAACTTGAGCAGGTAATGATATATAACTATCTAGGAATAGAAATTAGCAGAGAGAGAAATTTACAAAAGGAAGTAGCCACACAAATCAACAAGGGACTACGAGTGTCCGGGTACCTAAAAGATATAACGTAGAAGAATAAATTTATGTCACTAAACAGTAAAATTAAGATTTATAAAACGGTAGTGCTACCAATAATGACATGTACAGCTGAAACCAGGGCAGACACAAAAAAGACTAAACAGCAGTTGCAAAGAGCGGAAATAAATACATTACGGTAGATAGTAGACAAAAGGAGATTAGACAGAATAAGAAATACAGGAATACGAGATCATACATTTATAAAGAAGCGGAGGAAAGAGTGGAACGAACATGTTACACGATGTGATAACACCAGACTAATAAAAATTGGCCTCGACCTTAATCCCCAAGGCAAACGACAAGCAGGAAGACCACCAAAATGTTGGAACAAAGCTGGATTTTTACCTCAGCCGAAACCGCTTGAAAGAGATGATATACCAAATGACGTACTGGGAAAAAACAGGCTGTTACAGCCTACATTAAAGAAGAAGAAGAGATAACTTAACTGTGGCCACATGGAATGGCAGTCACAGGTCTAGGAAATCATGAAGTAGAGCTTAATAATATTCTGAAAATCAGAAAGGTAAACATAGCCATTACTACCGAAACCAAAAAGAGATATAAAGGGGACAAACGAATTAGAAGATTACGTTATGATATATAGTGGAGTAGACGAATCCAGAGGAGTATGCTGTGGAGTTGCCATGTGAATAGATAAAAGATGGAGAAACAAAATTCAGTGAAAGAATAATAACAGTAAGATTAAAATATGACAGAGGATATTTAACTATTATATGCGTATATGCTCCTGATTAAGGAAAACGCGAAGAAACAGAAGTATTTTATGATGAATTATATCGCCAAGTCAATAAAAGTAATAACACCGACCATGTCATCATAACGGGAGTCCTAAATGCTAGAGTAGGAAATCAACCGATACCTAAATTAATAGGCATATATGGAGAAGAACATTTAAACAAAAACGGTAAAAAATTACTAAAATATGTATCCTTTAACAACCTAACAATTACAAACAACACCTTCTATAAAAAAACATTCACAAATATACGTGGCCCGCAAGAGGCTACCGATCACTAATAGACTATTTAATAGTAAACCAGAGATTAATACCAAGAGTCACATACATTCACGTATACAGAGTTACTAAATTCCAAATATGGGGAGGATGGAAAAAAAAGAAACATACCAAAAAGAAACCTGACAAGGTATACAAAGTACATTTGCTCCAAGAGGAAAGTAGCCGCAATCTATCTCAACGAAGACTTACCCATCTACTCCAAGAAAATGAAGAAGATGAATGAAAATATAAAAAAAGCCATAAAGCAGAGCCTACGAAGTACTAGGTACAAAAAACCAAAGAAAAGGGGGGGTCAAACTATGGAACAAAGAGATAAAAGAAGCAATAGAACAGAAAGATAAAGCTTATAAAGAATATCTCCAAAAACCCAACGAAAGAGAAAATGCAACAATATCTTAGAGAGACAACACAAAAACTACAATTAGAAGAGCACATGAAAAAGCATAGAATACCATTATAGGTTTTATACCGGGTGGTTGGTCATGGTCATACCTTTGAACATAGGCAATTTACATGGCTTATCACGGTTATGCATATTCCTGCTCACCATTTGTATGGAAAAAAATAGTAGTGGTACTAAATTAAAGACTTATTGGATAATGTTAATTGCGCATAAAAATATTAATTTTTAAATTTAGATATTCCCCTCACCTTATTTGGCATCCAATAATTCCATAGCCTCATATAATCTGGATTGGATCAATGGGTAATACACCTTTTCATTTGAAAGTGATTTAAAATAGATTTTAATTGTTCAAAACGGAATAATATTGATCTTAACGTCTGGACTAAATTATCTATATGATTGTTCCATCTCAAATGTCTGTCTATGGTTACACCCAGATATATTTTGTGTATTTTGTCTCATCCACTTTGGTTTGCAGGTCTATTACTAAGTGTTTGAATAGAGGCAATTTGTTTTTGTAGCAGTTGAATGGTACGTATTTGGTTTTGTCGAAGTTAATTGTTAGTAATTTATAATTAAACGAATCTTTTACAATTTTTAGATCCCTCATTAAGATATATAATGAAAAGTATTGTACCTAACACACTACCTTGCGGCACTATATATTCAACTGTGCATTAAAGGCTCTATATTGTGTTTATTTGTACAAATTCTTTTCGACCAGTTAAATAGCTTTTCATTAATTCTAAAACAATGCCTCTGAATCCTATATCTTCTGGCGAATATAATAAACGGAGATGACTTACAGTATAAAAGGCGTTAGCCAGATCTAAGAACACGCACAGAGAAGGTTTGTTGTTTTCTAAGGAATTACTAATAAGAAAACATCAGTAACTTACGGCATCTTGAGTAGATTTATTTTCCTGGAATCCGAATTGCTTTTCTGATATTATATTAATTTTTTTAATAATCATTTATTCTTTTCTTTAAAACTTTTTCAAATATTTTAGCCAGATTACTTACTAATTACAGAAATTGGTTTCTAATTGGACACCTCAGTTTTGTCGCCTTTTTTATACAAGGGCTTTACAACAGCTATCTTAAATAATTCAGGGACAGAACCAGTCTCTATAATTTAGTTTATTAAGAAAACAGTCGGCAAAGCTATACTTCTATATTGCTTCTTCAATTTACTTACTTAAAGTTTTTGTTTTCAAGATAAACGCGCATTTCACTTGTCCCAAAGATAAAAAAATACTCGAAAAATCACGAATTCAATCTGTATTATTAAAGCTGTATTTAGAAAACTACGATTCTGAAATTCTATTAAAGATTAAAATAAGAAATTGTATTCTGATTCAGATCTAATCAAAACGATATAATTAATGAGCTACAACAACGTGCACTGCACATCAATTTCTAAACCATTAAGATAGTGCATTATTCAACAATAGCTACTCTTGTATGCCAAACATAAGTATTTTGTCAAGACATTCTTGAGTGATGAATTTAAATATATATTTTTTACATTTAAGGTACTGTAAGTCCTCAGAGCTATAACATTGTACTAAGGTACCTTTGGCTTAAACTTCTTATTTTAACCCAAGGACTACTTTATTTGAATACATTAAAGCTGTTTTTTAAAGAAAAGCTAGTTAGTTGTCTAATTCCATGAAAGATATGTGTTAAGATTGTTTTTAAATTAATGTCTAATCGAAACTATAGCATTGACTTGCTACAGCAATGCCCTGTGTACATCAATTTTTAAACAATGAAACAAGGGCATTATTCAACAATAGATAGCCAAGTATGCTAAATATGAGTAGTCTTTTTTGACATTTAAGAGACTGCAGGTCATCAGGGGAACAACTTTTTACTAACGTACGTTTGCCTGAATCTTATTTTGATTGAAGGATTCGCCCGTATCCTTTACATTACTTCATTTAAATACAACCTGTATAACTGGCGTAAGTGAGATTGAAATTCGTACCTATCTCTAAGACGAGAAGCACACAAATATCTGATTAACATAGCTTCTAAGTTTAATGAGTCAGACAATGTGAACCACCGGATTTATTCGGCATAACCGTTTTAGTTCAAAAGTGCAGAGACAAAAAATAGTATATTAATAAGCATTTAATGATCGCTATTAAGACGTGAGTATGGCAATGTGAGTGTCTTAATAGCCATTAAATGTGAGTTACATACACTATTTTTTCGATGACTTGTTATAATTGATAAAAACTATTCATTAGTATAAAATTAATTTATTATAAATGTAGACTTTGGTATTGAATAGTGTGTCCATATTTTTGGAGTTTTTATTTTGTTTGACAATCAATCTGTATCTTAATGGATATCATAGTTTGACCGAGTAAATCAGGTAGTTAGAACTCATAAATATTTTAAAGAAAAAATAACTGGACAAAAATGACTTGGAAATAATTCGAATTCTATAACGTAATCATGAAGTTGTAAGCAGTCACAGCACGAATCCGGCAATGGTTATTTATCTTCTCTACTTTTCATATTCTAAACGTATATTTGAGGAAGTACGGAGAGGTACAACATATGGTATCCCAACTGATTTTTGTAGATAGCTCAGATCCCCTACAACATTTGCTGAGCAAACTTGCTACAGTGGGTGACCACTACCTCCCCAAAATAGACGCTAAAACCAAAATACTTATGATTACCAAAACTCTAGAACCATAAATACACATTAGGGCATAGACAAAAGGTATAGAGTGGTGGAAAATTTCAAGCAATTAGAAACGTGGAGAAATAATAACCACATGAACTGGTCATCGTGTAATCATATTATCGCATTAAGTCTTAGATATCAATTTTTAAAATGCTATATACAGAGTGTTTCTAAAATGGCGAACAAACAACACGTTTCAATATTCTTCGTAAAATTCTGAGACGAAAATCTCTCATAGAAACCAATTCGCCATTTCAGTATTAAGATATTCTACTCACAATTGTATGAAGAATATCGCCACGTGTAGTTTGTGGGAACATTTTAGAGGCACCCTGTATATTCAACGTTATCATGTTGTAGTGAAACATCTTTACTAAGAGTCAACACAATAAACAAAATTGACGAAATGTGGATTCTGGGAGGACTGTTCAGAATTCCATAGACCGTAAGGGACACTAATAACATTTTAAAAGCGCATTGTGAAATGTTACTCAAAGTGATTAAATAAAGACAAACTACTTTTCTGTTTCATACAATGCGCTGCAGTAAATATGATATACTATAATAATAAACGCTAGTCGATGATATTCGGTATCAAAATCAAATTGACTATAAAAATTCGCATGTGACTTAAAAGTGGTACATAAAAGGATGCATCAAACTCATATAGAAACTTTGTTGAGAGCTCGTGATACAGAAAATATAGAGAAATTCGGAGGGAAAAGAAAATGATAAGTTTACCCATAAATCATTATAAATAAATGGAGATACTTATTTTTAGAGAACAACAGGGGACATTAAATAATAACGTACTTTGAATTTTCCTAAAATTAAACTCGCCAAGCAAATATTTTAGCGCAATTGAAAAGCTTGAGTAGAATTATTTTAACTTCTATCAATGCATATTATATTGGTATTGATGCCACACTTATCTTTATCCAAAAGAAGTAGTTAATGTGTGTTAAAATGCTATACCGATTGAATAAGTCAAAAATGCAATTACCTAGTACAAAGAAAAGGTGAATATATTTTATTTTCTGTTTTAATTTATTGCTGTAAAAATTTCTATTCAGTCCCATAGAGGAATACTGTCTGCCAAAATTACATTAAGTAGAAGTAAATACGAACACCTGAAACTTCAAGAAATTATAGACAAAAACCGATCTCGCATAAAAAAATTATTGTTGAGGGTCTTCTATAAGTATTAATTATAATCAAAGTAAGCTATCAAGACATTTACTTATTGTTGTTGAAGTATTATAGTACAAGGTCTGGCAAATATGCGGGGGTAAAAGATATTTCTAAACTGTTAAAGTTACATAAAAATTGCTTTCATAAAAGTTATAGGTACGAAATACTTTTGATGAAACAGGATGGTTAAAAAAAGTGTGGTAAGTCAAATCTACTTTGTTTTTAGTATCGTGTGTTCCAAAAAAAAAAAAAACTCATTCGCAGCATGCCATGATCAAATTGAAGTTTGCCGTAACTTGATATATAACCATTGAAGCAAATGAACTACTATACGTCAAATTACATCTTGACTTTGAACTATTTTCTTAAAACCATAGAAAACACTTAACAAAAATACTTTTTATTGACCGTTATGATTATTACACTCGTTGTTGTTGTGTATATGCCATCTTATTTTCCTTTTTGCTTGATACAATTAAACTTAATGTAGTGTAAACTGTTACCTGGACAATCACAGTGACAGATGTGTTCATAAACAAATTGCAATCTGGCATTCACCTACAGAATTAAGTTAAGACGTGACTAGATTTTCTATCTTTCTTTCCAAGGCCAACCCTAAATGAGTTTTTTTTGGAACACACGGTAAAATAATAAGGTTCAGGTGAAAAAGCAAAGAAGGTTTACCACCAGATTTGAACCTACCCTTATGGTTGCGCAGCAGCAAGCTTTTAAGAATTATTGCGCTTTTTTAATGATTTATTTTTCTCCCTATATTGCTTGATAACGTTCTATTATTATTTACGTACTAGCTTATAAGTTTTGTTTTGAAATAATAATTAATTTAATATAAAATTTTATAAGTCTAACGTCAACTGTTTTGGAGGTATTGATGTATAACATAATTTAGATTTTTTAATGGGATACCCTGCATACTTTTGTATTTTCAAGGGGCCTTTTTTATATCTTTCTGCGTACCTCTAAATTCAACTGTTATTTAAGAATTTAAAACACTCCTTAAGATGCTCTTTTACAAAGAATAACTAACAAACGTTGTTAAAATGCAAACATTTACAACTCTCAGAGCACAACAAGCAAGTTTAAAAAATCAAAACAGCAACTGCTGAAACAAGAGATCAACAGCAAGAAGCTGGACAAAATAAAATCCGAAAACAATTGCATTTAGGAGTAGAAAATGAAATATCAGAGCAAAGCTCATTCAAACGACTTTTGAAAAATCGAAATGACAAAATATTATAATTTTTAAGACACAGAAAACAGAAGAAGTATTTCAACATTTAATCTAATTACTTATAGGGTTTTGGTGTATTGGATTTTGTTTTCTTTTAAATCTGATTTCATTCCATACTTTTTCAGTCATTCAGTTGTTTTCTGTTACTTACAGCAGCCACCTGAAATTCAGCATTTCTTGCATAAAATCGTTAATATACCCAAAACAGTTGACGTTAGACTGGTACAACTTTATATTAAAAGGATTAGTATTTCAACGCAAAAATTTAATTAAATAAAGTAAGTTTTTGAGCCACCGTGAATAATCAAAAGTATTTTAATAATGTGCACCAATTTCGTATCTACAACTTTTATGACTTATTTTTATGTATGTCTCATAGTTTTCGAAATATCTTCCATCTTCGCATCCTGCCTCATTTAAAAGCAGTAAATATTATATTTTGAGCACTATAGCAACTGCGCGAAATTGAGATGATACGAAATTAGAGATTTACTGTTTTACTGCTAAATCCTGCATTACCACGTTAAATGCCAATGAGACACTATGTTCAATGGCAGTTACAGTTTACATGTTAAAATAGGTCTCTTTCATATTTCAAAAACATGCATCTTTCATTTCAAACTGAGTAATTTCTTTTAATCTTAAGAGGCCCTGTAATTTTTATATTAATGATCATTTAAAATGTGTTTGAAAATTTTACTTCAAAAATAATAATTATTCGCAAATTAAATAGCATTAAACCTATTTTGATTCTCATTGAAACGAAGTACTGATATTATGTTTTTATGAACCGGAATTCTCTATACTTTTATCTAAGGGCAGGTCAGAGATGCCTTAATTTAAACATACCGACTTAGCAGTCTTACATTTAAAAATATTTAAGATTTGCAGATATCAGAGAATGCAGAAAGTAGAGAAAGAATGAAGGGGACGCTTTAAGTTTTAATATTTTATTGAAATCACTTATTATGCTATTAAAACATTTATATAAACAGAGCTTTTATTATAATTGCCTTCAAATCAATACATATTTTTGGTAAAAAGTATTTAAGCGTTTAATGAATTTCTGTTATCAATTTAAAGACAGTAAACTAATGTACAATAAAAAACTAAAGATTACCATTCATAAGTCTACCTGGGAAAACAACCTTGGACAGTAGGTGATACAAGATAGAAGGTGCAAAATTCAGCTAATTGCAGTTTAACGAGCTTTAAATGCGGTAGTATAATTCCAGATAAACTCTCAAGCTGGCCGGGCAGAATTATTCTTCTTAGAATAGCACATTTCCCAGCTAATTATCTAATAAATGTTACAAATTCCTAAGAGGACATTATGGATATTGCTGAAAACTTTTTATAATGCAAATAAATAAAAATATAGATTTATAGAAGTAACATCTAAACATGGATTCATTAAAATATTTGACAAGATTGATACCAAAACAAGCTGTCGTTAAGTTAATTCTTAAAAGTGGTCAAGATATGAAACAGTTATTCCTAAAATCATATGTTGCTTATGTTGGTTAGTACTTAACTAATAAGAAAGGGCAATAGTTGGTCCTAAAAAATATATTATTTTAATAAAGTATTTTCGGTATACAGTTAGTGTACAAACCAAGGATTTAATAAAATACACAAAATAACAAGATCTTTAATTCCAAAAAGCTGAACTTTTTTAATAGTTCTCTTTATTAATTAAAATGTACTCCACATTTATTACCCCATAAGTACTTTAAAAACCTAAACTAGTCACATACCTGTATATTTTGAATTAATTGAATTTACAATAATTAGTCGGTTCATTGTTACGGAAATGTTTGTTTTGGCCTTTAGTGCTGGTAAAACACTTTATGTATGTATTTTAAAAGAATTTGTGTCTTCAACAAGTTACAACAAATAGTAGCGGCATGTTGGGTGTAAAAGGTTATTATCTTAAGATATAATCAATCGACGCCAAAAGCAAAAGCCATACAAATCTTTAGGGGGTTTATAGAATAATTTTGAATTATGCAGCTATAACATCATAAATATTTCAATACAAATTGAGTATTTTTTCTCCTTTTACTTACAAAATTGCTAATGCGTTAGGAAACTACTTGCAAGTAAAAATGTTAGACGTAAGAATCAATCAGACTATGGATGTAACACTACATTAAAATTAGTACGTGAGGATATGTTAATATATTTTTATCAGCTCTTTTTCCACAATTAGAGAGCTGTGTAAATACAACCTGTTTAATTTAAAATTTGAATTCTTACATTGTGTTTGCCCGCTGTAGTTTCTCTGTTCGTTTTTAAAGAAATTTTTAAATTTTGGTTTTAAATTCGGACAGAAGATCAAAGAGTAGAATAGAATGTCTGAAGAATCAACTTACTATTTTGTAAAAAAACATCGACAAAATGGCGGGCAAATTTCATTACGTGTGTTTGTTCGACTATGCCTTTTTCTAAATTTTGACGTTTGCTTTGATTAAAACATGATTATATTTTATATACTCAATAAGCTGAGTTCGAATATTCTATAGAATACAAATTTTTGCAATATTAATGACAAGAAACATTTAAATGCTGTCTAGAAGTTTGTTCTTTTCAAGTGGTTTGTGATGTGTAACGAAGACTATCAGATTGTAGAAGTAAACAATATTTTTTTAATTAAAAAAAAACAAGTGAAATATGCTTTATAATTTTAAAAACATGTGCAAAAAGAGAAAGTTTTAACAGCAGATCTGGCATGGTGATCCAGGGGATAGGATTTTGTAGGGGAAATTACCGAATATCCGCTAATGGCATTTTAATTGCATCGGTATGCAGTTTCCAAAAATTTGCAATGGCTTAATGCTGATTGGTTTAACTAGTCCCCTATAATATCCTAACAGAGGTTTCCTATTTTCCTAGTAATTTTCAATTGTCACTTTCTTATGAACAGTGGTGCAGTTTGAAAATAGTGCGATCCTTGTGAATTCGAAAATAATCCACGTCAGTTATAAATTGTAAGTAATTTTATTTGACTTTATTCCTATACTATTTGTTTACTTAGTTTACTTATTTTTGAAATATAAGACTGCAGTTTTATTTTATAGTTTTTAAAGAACTCAGCTGGCTACAATGAGTGCAAAAGTTACCAATACGCAATTGGCAGTTTTTTTAAATTAAAGGGTTTTTAAACAATTAGGTATAGTAGCAAATTTTAATTTGTAACAAATTTATAGATATATTTATTTACTAAAAGAAGTTTTCAATACACCTACAACGAATGTCAGTGAGGTTTAACAGCTAAAAATTTACAATTCCCGATATTGATCGGTTTTATTTTAAAAAGAGATAGAAAGGCTCAATAATTGCCACATCTTTCAAAAATGAGTGAAGTTTCAAAGCGTCATACTTAACTACCACGTGATCAAATACTATCCTTTGGAGAGCTGTGGAATTGATATTAACAATATCCTGTTAACGAATACAAGCAATGCCACAGCCCTCTAGAGACTAGAGGATAAAAGTAGTCTATCGTACTGTAGTTCATTTTCCGTTTCAGAGTTATCGCAAAAAACATAATTTTTTCATTTTTTATTGTATTTTTTCTGGTGTTAATATTAAAGCTGAAGCAAAATTGACAAAACTTTTCATGGACTCAAAAGATTACGTTATCAATTTTTTAATTCTGAGTTGTGTCTTCGTGCAACCATTATCAACTTATTTTTTTAAATATGATTCTTATTTTCTGATGTCAAATTTGTGAAACTGTTTTTATTCTAAATTCAACAATGTAACAGAAATTATGGTTTAATTACGTTGCGAGCCTTTTTTGATAGTCATCAACACATTTTTGGATTTTGCCCTGTGCCCTAAAGTATTTCAAATGTTGTTTCAGCTTTTGTAATGTAAAGAAAGAAGTAATGAGCCACATTGGTTGTTTTTAGTCCTCAATAATCGCGTGTGGTCTTGGAATACAAATAATATTTAATAGTAATTTTTCTTACTTAGATAAAAAAAATTGCATACATTTTTCTCATTGTATTGATTTTCACGTTTAACTGTCTTTCCATAGTACCAGAGAACAAGTCTCTGATTCATGACATTAAGAATTAAACCACTCACCTGATTGCTTATTTTGCTGTTTCGCCTTCTTGCACGTTCCATGTTTGACAAATGTTCAAGGGAAACTCAATTCACATAAATGGAAATTGTTTTGACAAAAAGAGAACTTAATTGATAAGAAGTGAAATATATTTGGTAAATTTGAATCTCAATTCAACAATGATTAAAATTACAATTAAAAAACATCCAGTGTGGCTCATTACTATTTTCTTTAAATTACAAACGTGAACCGACGTAGGAAATGCTCTACAACATAGGTCCGTATTCTTGATGGTGGTCAAAAAGACTTGAAACGTAAGCAAACCATAATGTGCGGTACATTGTTGAATTTAGAATAAAAAGGTTGTTTCAGCTTTGCAATTTAAAGAAAAAGTAATGAGCTACACTGGATGTTTTTATTTCTAATTTCAATTATTGTTTATAAGTAAGAAAAATGATCAATAAATTAATTACTTCCCATTGAAAATTATTGTATTTCACGACCATACGCGATTATTAAGGACATTCACTGTGGCTCATTATTTCTTTCTTCACATTACATAAGCTGAAACAACGTATGAAATGCTCGAAGATGGATGATGGTCAAAAAAGACTCGAAACGTAATTAAACCATAATGTATGGTGCATTGTTGAATTCAAAATAAAAAAGGTTTGTAATATTTGACATCACAAATAAGGTCAGTATTTAAAAAAATAAGTTGATGATGGTTGCTCGAAGACGAAAGGTCGGGTAAATACCTTGATAACGTAATCTTTAAGTCCATGAAAAGTTGCCATAAAGAAGTTTTGTCAGTTTTGCTCTAACTTTAATACCAACTTCAGAAAAAGATAGAATTGAAAATCAAACCATTGGCAATATAGCTCAAAATGAAAAATCATATCAAGGATTTCTAGGCGTCATTTTGTTAGTTCTTTGATTAGGTAACTTTTTTCCCATTTAACCAAATCCCTTACTATTAAAATCCTCACACTGGCCCTCCTTATCTTGGACACATTGTATAAGCAATAATATAGCATGAAAATCATAATGATTAATTAAAGGATAAACACACACAAAATTATTTTAGTAGATTTGACACTTATTTCAATTATGATACACAGGGAGTTTATTGTAACGCGTAAATACGCTTATTTTAAAATGCAATATGGAAACGTTACTGAGTATGTAAAAACATAATATGTATATTGTACAGGGGAAGGAATTCTGTTGATCAAATAGTATAAAGACTTCAGTTTACAGCAAGTATGTGGGTTATTACATTCCCTGCTGTTCTTGCTGATGCTTCTTTTTCAATAAAATTACGGTTCATATATTGCATTTTAAAATAAACGCATTTACACATGGCGTGGCGTACCCTTAAAAACCAATAGTAACAATCAATGGAAACGGGACTGCCACTTTACGCGTTATAATAAATTCACTGTATGTAGCATTATAACGTCAAATTCTACATAGTTTGAAGCTTTGCCATTTCAAAATTGCCATTTCAAAATTGACGATACGATTGATTTTGAGTGAAAATAAAATAATAAATTATTTAATTAGTATTTGTATAAAATCTTTTAGCTTTTGATATTTATTACGGAACAATAGAAATGCACTGCTTAACTGATTTTGCTTGTATATGCATCTCTTTCTTGTGCAAGTAGTTTACTTCTTATTCACTACAGCTGGATTCTGTTATATTTCATTATCGGCCCATGACCTTGTCACAGTTTGCGAAAATAACTGCTATTTTGAAATCCAAATAACAATTGAAATGCCATGATTACGATATGGCATTTAAACATATTTTTACATAAAAGTGATATGTGAACCGCGAAAGATATAGTATATCTACTTTAAAATACAATTCTTACAAATTTATAATAGGTAAATTACAAAGAACACTTTTTTAATCAAAATTCGAATATGTTATTATTAAAAATCGTATTATTTGACCCGCCTAATTTGCAAAACTCGCTATAGCTCGTTTTGGCAAACATTATGGCAATATCCCAGTTTTCACAACTGATTACGTACTAGTTATTTATTGTACAAATGTGTTATATTATAAATGATCTACGAGAGAAAAGTTGAGCCCGCGAGGTCGTCAGGCTGAGAGAGGTTTTTTCTCGAGTTCATTATTTGTAATAACACACGTATGCCACACAAAATTTTATCCAACAACTCAATAAATACCAAAAAATCATAAATTTTACATTGACAATTGTAAAAAGTCAAAGTGAGAAATTAATTGAGAGTGATCTAAAGTAGGTATAAGTAAAGTGTGGGTTATTTATTATAACCCACGGTGTCCATGGCAAAGGAGTTACGATGTAATCAAGCTAGTAATAGCCCAGTTTACGTGTTTAAAAATTAGTAAAACACCGTATTACGTTTGAGTATTGGACAAATAACTATTATTAACTTACAAACATTAAAAATGCTAAGCTTAACATTAGTTTTGACATACTTTGAAATCCTCTATTTTGTCCATCTCCTTAAGAGATACAAGGTTGGTTCTTCGGATATGAGTAATCTATTTTTCAATTTCTACTAAAAGACACATATCAAAGTTTGTTCGCCATTTTGTCTGTGTTCCTTACAAGATAAGGGGTTCCTTAGACATCCCTATTCCTCCTTTTCATCTTTGGTTAACTGAATTTGTGATCAAAATTTCAAAACGTACAATAGTTATTTACTATACAAGTGGAATAAAGCATCATTAAAATACGTATATGTAAGTTACAAACGAATGCGTAGCACGAGTTATGTGTAAGCACACAAGTATATTAATGATGCATTATCACACATGCATTGTACACAATTTTATCTACAACTGCCCAAAATTGAGAAAGGTGCATTAGAAAAATGTCAAATCTGTCATTTCAAAAGTATTTTAGTCGGCAAATGTCATTATGTCATTCATTTGACACTATTTCAGTTAGGTAATGAAGCCATTACACCACTCAGTTAATTAATAAAGCCATTATATATCTAAGTGGTGTAATGAGATTTATTACCTAACGGAAATAGTGTCAAATGAGTGACGCAATGAGTTACTTATCCCACTGGAGTAGATAAACACTATTAACGAATTCAGGCACAAAATTTTACGGAGTTCATAAAAATTCACATTTCTAAGATCACATTCCCATGTTGTTTTGTAACGAGAGATCAATAAAAAACCAATTAGGGCAGGCTGTGATATGTGTTATACGTTTGGCAGTAGTGAAGTGTATTGTCAGTCTATGTCAAATTCGAGATTTGCAGGTTAAGTTTTGCGACGGCCTGTGTCAAATAACAAACAAAACCTAACCTACTAACCTCGAATTTTACATAGACTGACAATACACTTTAGTACTGCCAAACGTATAACACATATCACGGCCTGCCCTAATTGTTTTTTTTTTATTGCTCTCTCTGTATTATGTCAGCATCTACTCGTGCATGCCATATAAATTTCGAATGTCTAGTATATTTCACGTTATCTAAAGTGTTTTAAAATATTGTAATGTAAATTAGTAAGATAAGATTCGACTTTAAGGTTAGAACCGATTATTATTGTCGCTATATTGTAGTTCTCGAAAATTTTCAATTCTTGTTTGAGATGCTCTTAATTTTAAACAGAATTTTCCCAATACCTATCGGAACTTAAATGAGTGTTATCTTCCTACTAATAACAACCGGTGCTCTGTTCGAAAATATTAAGTATGTCATCTTAGACAATTCGAAAATCTAGATTACTTAAAATTTTAAATTAATATTAATATACAGGGCTTTCGAGAAGTATGAAATTTCCATATATGTTTTAGTAGAATCCCTGTTATCGATAAACATTTCAAATAAGGTTTAGTGCCTGCTATTCAATACAGGGCAGTATTTATTTTTTTTAAACGTGCAGCACCTTTGTTTTAAAGCTGATGCACCTTTATATTTTGCTTATTTGGTAGATATTGTTTTTCTCATGATGCAAAATGGGAAAAAAGATCTCGTTGGTTTTACAGCCAGTGATAATTTTTATTTGTAAAGCAACTGAAGTAAACTCTTCATTTCAAGTAATAAATTTAGAATGGCTTCTTAGAACTTTTAATGTCGCTGTCATATGAAAAACAGAACGAAATTTCCAATTGGTTTACTTTTTTAGCAATTTTTCTCAAAATTGTATTTAAGTAAGTTTTGTATCATATCGGGTAAATTGTAGTGTCATTTGTGCTTTTGTTTAAAAAAATAATAATGAAAGATTGCCTTGTAATGGAACACAAAATATTATATTTTTATTTGACATATTTTTCGATAAAATGCATATTCACTAAGATGTATTCCATCTTTTCGAATACCCTGTATTTGCTCTCACTGGGTTGATAATGGGTATAACTTGCGTGTTGTGGTAATTTATTTAAGTAAAATCAGGTAATTATAGCTAGTTTATTACTGCATTATCACTATGTAGTCAAGCAACCATGTTGAAAAAGTTGCTATGAATAGTACATGTCAAAGAATTCGGTTAATACGATTAGCACAATTTATATATTTAAGCATTATTTTATAATAGGAGTAATTTTCGTAAAGAATAATAACTCAAATGCAGTGATTTGTTTTCTCTAATAAGGATGTTACAACTCGGGCTTTGATACTTGTGAAAAATAATAACAAACTGAGAACACTAAAGTGTAAAACCTAATAAGCCCTAATTTAGAATACATTTAGTAAATCAAGAAAGTACTCTGCACTATAACGGTGGATTTTAGTACCATCGGGAGCATAGAAAAGTAAATGACTATAATAATTTTGTATTATGTTTTTCAACTTGTTAGATGTTTCGATCAAACTTATTTATTACGATTCCGGTGAGGTTTACAACGATAAAAAGAGTGCGGATGAAAACCTCTGCAGAATGTCATCATTCGGGAGCCATGTAAAGCCGTGGTTATCATGTTACTACCATGTGTAGCATGTAAAAGATCCCCTGCTAGGGTAGGAACACCTTAGTCTCGGCAATATTCTAAGCAGGACAAAGAAACAAAAACTTATTTATTACGACTTGGCACAGAGTAGATCTTACCGACATGCTTATAAAGTCAGTATCACAACATTAAAATATTTTGTAAAACGTATACAGGAGTCATAAACCATATTTTTGGAAATATTTCTTTATAAATGGCCCACTAGGATTCACCAAAGCTTCTCCCATACGTTTGCAATAGCCTACTTAATGATTTTAATTCATTAATAATTTTAGTTTAGCAACAAAGTTCACAATTCTATTGTTATGAAAATATTTAAATAACAATCTTTTCTTAATTTTGCAGGAATAATCATTATGGAAGTAGTAAACGAGATCCCAGTTGAGCAACCAGAAAAAGTAACCTTGGAGAACTTCGAGTTCCTTAAAGTACTTGGAAAGGGATCGTATGGCAAAGTGACCTTGTGCCGAGAAAAATCAACAAATGCTCTCTATGCAATGAAAGTGTTGAAAAAGGAAGCTATCGTAAAAAATGGAGATGTCTACAACGTTATGAATGAGCATGACGTACTCAAGTCGACGATGAATCCATTTGTAACTTTCCTCAAGTATTCTTTCCAAACTGAACACTTGTTGTGCCTTGCCATGGAATACGTCTGCGGGGGAGACCTCTTTTTTCACTTGGCAAGATATGGAAAATTCGGCGAGGAGGCGACGAAATTTTATGCCGCGGAGATAACATTAGGTGTGGGATACCTTCACTCTAAAGGAATAATCCACAGGGACCTTAAGCCCGAAAACATACTGTTAGATATGGAGGGCCATATTAGAATCGCAGATTTTGGCTTCTGCAAGCAAGAGATGCAATTTGGAAAGACAACCAGGTCCATTTGTGGAACTCACGAGTTTCTAGCACCAGAAATTTATGCCGGAAAGGAGTATGGACGAGCAGTAGATTGGTGGAGCGTGGGCATCATATTATATAAAATGGTAAGATGGTCGCAAAACCAATGTAGATAATTAGTTTTAACATTATTTTTTGTCAACAGATGTATGGAGAATTGCCTTTCACTGGAAGTACATTTGAATCCGTGGGCAGACGAGTCATGCACAAGGAGCCCAAGTTCCCACCCAACATCAGCATGAGAGCAAGAGATATACTGAAGAGGTTGCTTACGAAGGATTCCAAGGAACGGCTCGGTGGCGATTGCGATGGAGTTTCAGAAGTGATGATGCACTTCTTCTTTTATGAAATCGATTGGGCCACCGTCTTCTCCAAAAACGTAAGTTGTAATGCGCTTTTCACAGTTCTGTTTCTACCTTCTGCTACTACTGTTAAAATAATTTCATTACATAAGGCTCATAGAAAAGTGATTATAAGAAAAACAGTTTAGGATCATCATAATGGAATGCTTTGGAGGATGTTCGTCATAAATTCTCCAAAGAAACTCCTAGATAATTTTTCAATTCAACGTGGATTTTAGATTATATTAAATTATTTACCCTACCTTAATTTTTTGGCTCTCTTGTTTACATTTACAACACTTCGATTAGCTAGTTTAACCTAATAAATGTAGAAGATTGGTTATATAATATTTGGAAATATAGAATAGATCTTATTTAAAATTTTCTCAACTGTATTTATATAATTTTTAATTTCTTGCTGTAGTGCCCGGTGCCAATCAAACCCCAAATCAAGAGTGATTCAGACACGAGCTACTTCGATGAGTTTCCATCAGAAAGAGTGGGACCAAGTTCGTCAGAGGGCGGCAGTTCGACTGAGGTATCGGAAAATGGATATTTCTTCAACTTCAGCTTTCAAGATTCAACATACGAGTAATGAAAGTATTTTTGTTGTCCGTTCTAATGTTACTACAGATTATAAATAATTACAAATTAATTTAGTTATTTTGTCTCATCAATTATTGTAAGACATAATTCATAGACTGAATGCCTAACGTGTTCCTTACATTTCTAAGCTTTATATTTCTAAGTAATTGAAATTAATCCGAATTTTGCATTGTGCAGTTGTATAATAAAGAGAATGCGCGTTCATAATTCTGTATAATTGATGTACAAATAACATTGCATGTATAATACATGTCTACATTTTTAAATAAAATATCTAATCCAATGTATGTATATTTTTCATTTTCTATTATAAATTAATGGTGCTGATATGGAGTCAGGGTTTAAAGAAAATATAGTGTGAACCACTAAGTAAGGTAAAGAAATGTGACTAGTGCTTTAACCTATTTTGTGAAGATAAAGCCTTCAGAATGGTAAGTCAACAGTTTTATTTTTTTTCATCAGTTAGTTACCAAAAGCTTTATAAATTATAATTCTGCAAATTTCTTTTAAAATCCTGTTCTTGTTATTTTATTTGCAAGTAACGCTTGACACTGAAAATAATAATTAAAGCTAACCTGACTGATGGCACATATAATATAGTTTAGGCCGATAAGAATAATTATTCCTAAAACTTCAAAATCAGGAATTTTCCAGATGCTTTATTCCAGTTATTAAAAATGTAAATTGAATTTGCATAATCTACTTTCCCTTTTTAAGTACAAAAACACCCATTTACTTTCAATAAAACAAATTTGAAACCAGCGCTCGGCAAATTATCATTTACCGCCCAATGAAGTAATTGAATTATTAAAAATTTCAATTGCACAAATGCAATAGTCATTCAGTTATCAATTATTTGGTAATTGTATAACATAAATTACTCTCAATAGAAATTGTTGTATGTATTTACTAATATCTGGTTGCACTTATCCCGGGGTATGAATGGTCCTCAACACCGAAAGGCTAAAGAAGCTAAAGATAATAAATGAAAAATATTAAGACCTTGTGTGCTAGTACTTACGTCGTTTAAAACAGGCAAATTGAAATTAATATATAACTATAAACCAACTTCGTCTAATTAGTTAGTAAGCAACTGTTATAGAAAAAAATCTATTTAGTTTTTACCGTACTCTTCCCTCCCAGTAGCCATACGTACGTTTAAAATCGTCAAAAAGACGTTTACATAGTTAAAAGCCATTTGTTGAAAGTTAAACATAAAATTTTAGTCCAATAGTTAACGGCATTTTGTCAACGTGAATTAGACGGTGATTTTTAGTAATTCGTTTTACTGTTTACGTAATTATTCCATTTATTAAACGTGCAGTGTAAAACGTAGATTTTACGTTTATAAAAACATGAACATTTTCCATATTACGTTAAAATAACGCCTTTTGAAATAGTAGTAGATTTTAACGTCGATATAACGTTGTTACAACAATGTGATAATAACGTTTCTGCATTACGTTTTGATGTCGTTGATTTTAGGGTATTTTAGACCAGCGGATAATCTTGAACGATGATATGACATTTGAATTTTTGGCGATTCTGGCTTCACTGATTAGGTCGCCATTTGTGTCGCTGATAACATCGAAAAATCTATGCGTGAGAACGTAATATACTATTACCGCCCATGGTTTACACATTATTGTTCATTCTACAAAATGACCTTGCAATAATTTTACGTAATACGCAACAATAAAACTACAGAACGATGAAACTGTAATTTAGAATAAAATTAAATAATACATAATTTATTAGAAACTTATGTAATTATTGCTTCTAATATTGATATTAAAAATATCGTTATTAATTGTACAAATAAGTAGTAATATGCGCTCCAAGTAGAGGTAAGTGAATTTTTCTGTCTGAGGTCGTTTTTTGTGGACCGAAGCGGAGCTGATGTCCATAATACGACCGAAGACAGAAAAGAAACTTACCTACGCGTTGCGCATTACGGTTTTCTCACTACCAAGAAGTTAATTCTTATTTAATTATTAATATTACCACCATTTTTAGGCCTATTACGTTGGGCCATTCCATTCTATTACACATCCCGCCCCTACCGTCCACCTGACCAAAGAAGGGGGCCCTCGGGGCTCCGCCCCTCTCCAAGGGGGCTCTTAAGAAAACGAATGATGGTTATATTTTGAAAAAAGCCAAAATTTTTACTAAAGAAGAGTTGGAAAGGTTTCTCATTTCTTAATACTAGTAAATATGTGTATAAACGTCCATCTGCGGAAAGTGACCTACGGAAAATAGTTTTTTCTGTCCTTAGATACGGTTGGTTTGTATTGATGATTTGATCTGTTGCTAAGGTAGCTATATATTAAACTTTCCATTATTTTTCATTTTTTAACAATGTAATGTCACTTTACCCATTTGGTAGTGAGAAAAATTAATTCCCTGCTTAGACAAATTAGATAGCTTCTTCGTAATTGAGGTCCACCAAATCCATGTTACTTAATAATTGATACAAATAAAATATACACTACTAGCTGTTACCAGCGACTTCGTAGGAGCGAGGTTTGTTATTTGTGTATTAAATAATGACTAATTATTTTCTGTCATCCCATCCTATCCCATGAATTTTCAAAAATCTTTTCTTAGCGGATGCTTACTCCCTATGAGGAGCCTACCTGCCAAACAATTCTAAATAACTTTTGTCTAACATACCCCATGTCTAAAATTAATATTTTTTTGAAATAAAGCCCCTTAAAAATTCCTATTTTTTTGTATTTTACGGAAAAACGGAGTAGACCAGAACAGAGATTGCTATGGTTTTTAAAAACAATTGAATTTTGACAAGTATTTTCAACCCTATCGACATGCCGAATTGCATATTTCTATCTCAAGCCGTTTCGAAATGCCGCCATGGGTAGTAGTTTCATTGTCACCCGGTATAGATTAGGTATATTTACGGAAATAGAGCATCTTTAAAGCGAAAATATAGTACAGTGTGTCCGCGGATTGAGTTCACATAAGGTGTAAATAATAAAAAATATTTGACTTAGAAGCTGATATTTTAGGAATCGCTCCTGCTTGTTCTCAAACCAAGATTTTGAGAAAATCAATCAAATTAATTAATGTACAGGGTGTTTTTCAAATCGATTTAAAAAAAATGACCCAGGGTAAACTACCTTTATTAGAAGAGATAACAAAAACAAGTATTAAGAAAAGTTGTTTAGAATTAAGAGTGATGGTAGACTCTCAATTTTCAGATAAATCGGTATACTTTGATTTTTATTTGTTTTTGGATTTTTTATATCAACATTCTTTTTATCGTGGCTGTAGGAGGCACTCTAACTGGTTCATGAACTAAGATGTTAAAAAAATAATGGAGTGCCTCCTACAGCTGCGATAAAAGGTATGTTGGTAAAAAAATTAAAAAAAATAATAAAAAATCAAAGTAGGCCTATTTGTTTGAGAATCGAGAATCTACCATCACCTTTAATTCTAAACAACTTTTCCTAGTAGTTTTTTTGTTATCTCTTTTAATAAAGGTAGTTTACCCTTGGCCATTTTTTAAAAATCGATTCGAAAAACACCCTGTATATTAATTAATTTGATTGATTTTTTCAAAATTTTGGTTTGAAAACAAGCAGGGGCGATTCCTAAAATATCAGCTTCTAAGTCGAATATTTTTTATTATTTACACCTTATGTGAACTCAATCCGCGGGCACACTGTATAATTATCCCCTTCATTCCCTAGTCTAAGGGGTCGATTTTAATTTAATTTTAATTACTTATTTTTTACTGAAGTACACCTAGGAAGGTTCGAATTGACAAGTTGGTTTAATATTGTTTTCCAAAACAAACGCCGTTTAACCACTATAGGGTTTCAATTTTATGTCATGTCCACCGCCTTGGACTTAAAACTAAATGACATTTTCGCAATCAGCGTCCCAAGAAACCTCAATAACGACAGCCATATCGATTTTTAGGATATTTACCCCATTTCATCTGCTAAGGCGATGACTTTCGGAAAATCACGCAATACGTGTTTGTTTATTTGTTTTTAGGAGTACTCCTACGGAGTTTCAAGTCGAAATGTCTATTTAATATTATTTTTCCATACAAAACCCCCATTTTATCCCTTTAGGGGTTGAATTTCGAAATATTCTTCGTTCTTCCTTGTATAGGTACATGATACTGTACAATTTCAGCTTTCTAAGTCCAAGGGTTTGGGCTGGGCGTTGATGAGTCAGTGAGTGAGTCAGGTCTTTTAAAAATATATATGTACGTATGTAATCTGTAAACTCATTTACCTTGCGGTGTAGAGGCTGTTGCTTTATGCGCTGGCATCTGGCGGTACAATGCTCAACTTGCCCCGGATTCGGGATACAGAGTTGGAGCGCGCCTTTGGTGCTTGCGCAGCAACCATTGCGTGAGTTGTGTGTCTTGGTGATGTGTTGACCTTGTTACTCTTAGGTCTGTGGTTCTGAGTAGAGCACAGTTAATTTGGTGTCCAATTGTGAATGGTCTCACTGAGCCCGATTCTAATCGCCAAGGATACGGAAAAATTCCGAACCCAGCAGGATTCGAACCGAGGACTTGCTTAATGCAAGCCTGGCGCTTACCCATCTGCGCCACGCAGCTAGAAATATACCGGGTGTCCGTTCTCAAAGTCGAACATAGGCGATTAACATTGTATTGAACGTTTTTGCCGATTCCTGCTCGCCAATTCAACTTACAGGGAAGGTAATGGTATCAATGGAAAGATAAAATTATTACGCATCAAATGATACCAATAATAACATTCAAGATGCGATTTTTATTTTAAAATACTCATTTAAAGCTTGGGAATTTTTAAACATGCCATGCCTTGCTTTTCAAGTTCAACAGCATTTGTCAAAAAAGTTGGTAATTAGTTGGGGTAATTCAGGTATTTTCTGTCAATGTCTGTTAAAATTATCTACAGAAAAATGAATTATTTCAATGAAGAACGAGTGAATGCACTAATGTTAATTGCCTATGTTCGACTTTGAGAATGGACACCAGGTATATAAGATAATTAAATAACATAGCTTTCATTCAGGTTATTATTTTGAAATTGACGGAGCTGTCAATTATAATAAAACAATTTGCGAATGTCTGCAAATCGAATAGCATTGGTTTGCCCGTTAAACTGCAGCGCCATCTACCCGTAATTAAACATAACCTTCTACGGAAATCCATCTGATGTTTATTTTATATTAAAAATGTAATTAATACGTCCAGGCAATGGGTAGTTTTACCACGCAAAAGGTCGTAACCAAATGAAATTTGGTGGGATCGTAAAATTTACTGTCCTGATCATAACTCTGAGTTTTCGACCTTTGGCGAAGACCACTCGCGCCGCCATCTTAGATAGATAGCTACCAAAATCAGTTTTTTGTAAATATCTCCGTTCCTACGAAAAAAAAAGTAAAGTTATGAATTGAAGAGCATAAAATTGTACATAAAATATGTTCTATAATTTTTTTTTCGTCTGACCAATAGTTTTTCAGATACAGCGCGTCAAACGGAAGCGAGTAATGGTAATGTAGCGGTGGAGCAGACGTGGCCGTACAAAATATAATGCAGAAGACTGTGCAAATGAATTTGATAATAATAGATATTTATGTGGAAATTATTTTGCACGTATCACTTAGCTCACATTTAAGCATACAGATGCAGAAAAAAACGCTCCACCACTACATTACCATTATTTTCTTGCGTTTGGTGCGCTGTACCTTGAAAATTATTGATCTAACAGGAAAATGAATGGAACATATTTTGTGTACAATTTTATGCTCTTCAATTTATTATTTCACTTTTTTTCGCAAGACCAATAGAAACGAAGATATTTGCAAAAAAAACTGATTTTGACCGCCATCTCTTCAAGACGGCGGCGCGAGCGGTCTTCGCACAAGGTCGAAAACTCAGGGTTATAATCAAGACAGTAAATTTTACGATCCCACCAAATTTCATTTGGTTACGACCTTTTGCGCGGTAGACCCCTTATTTTCACCCCATTGATTGGATTATATGGTTGCAATTAAGTTTTATTAAGCAGATATTTTTATAAACGGAGAATAGCTATTATTTAAAGCAGAAAAGTTAATCACAAACGTGAGTTTTTTTTAAATTTTGGTTTGACAAATTATTGCAGCGCACCCTACTAAAAAAACGTCAAACATTTTTTCTTGGCTACCCGTTGGGGGTTGTGTTGCAGAGCTAGCTTTACAAATGCATACTTTCTCGTCTCTATGGAGATGGTAAGATTCGATTTTCTAATAATGTAGGATGAAAAGTAATTTAATTACCTAGAATAATTTCAATTTCCACAAGAAATTCAAACACTTGCAAAGTAATTTAAATACTTTATGGTAATTTAGTTGCACAATTGAATGTAATAGTTCGTTACTTTCGAAAAGTAATTGCCAAGTACTTTATAACAAAAATTGCAATTACCAATTACAACTACCTTATATTTTAAAGTAATTTAATTCCAAGGCAACGCAACAAAAAAGGAATGTAATTATTAATTTAATATTACAAAGTAACTAATTACTGGCTAGCTTTGTTTGCAACTAATCCGTTAATGAGATGGGCTTGGATCGCCAAAGAATTTATTTAACCCCAGGGTATAAAGCACACTAAAGCTGCAAAATCTAATAAACAAGACGTCTCAATTTTCTATCCTAAGCTGTAGTAAAAGCAGCTGTTATTATTTTAAAAAAATCTGGTGTGATATACGCACACAACTTCCTTTTACATTGATCTTATAATTAGTCAAAAATTCGATTTTTAATTCTTAAGCATTTGTCAAGAATTTTCATAAAATACAAATCCTACAAAAACCGTGCAAAATAGAGCGTTAGTTTACGAGACAAATTTTCTCTAAAATTTTAAGCTGAATTCAAAATGTAGTAATATACAGAGTGTTAGAAAGTAGGAGTAGGAGAAAAAAAACAAAAGAAGCCCATTGCAGAGGTATTCAACTAGAAAATTACCTATCTCACATCAATACACGTTAAAAATGAAATAACAATGTCAAGTTTAAAAAAAATCGTTGGAGCCGTTTTTGAAGAAATCGAAAAAACTGAAAAATAACAAGAGTAAACACCATAGTTACATTTACGCGATTTTCTTCAAAAGCTTGCTGTCGCATCTACATAGTACACAAAACTTATATATGACGTTTCAACGCCATACCTCTTTTCGTTTTTTAGATATTCTGTTCGCAGACAAACACATAGGCGAATGAACAAAACCATGTCTTTTGGATTCAGGGGACTCTAAAACGTGAAGATCTGTTGAAAACTCAATTTCTAATTTTTGGGGTGAATCCACTACTTCCTTTATTGTAAAAGAAAGTAAAAATCTATTATTAATGTTTATTACATAAAACACAAACGAAATTTTTAGGTAAGTGGACAACGTATTAGTTGTGGAACAGGTAAAGATTGTATTAAATCACAATTTTTCTTACTAATTATAACTAATTTTGGAATACGAGTAAAAACTTGGTTTAATTTTAATTACCTATTTTAGAACAACCGAGTATTCTTATTGCATTGTAGTAAGTATTATTCAGGTGTATTCAATGTCTCGATACAAGTATCTAGATAGTACCTATTTATTTCATTCACAAGTACAAGGTTTTCCGATTGCTTTTCCACCATGTACTTATTAGTTGTTTTTCACTTTATCTCAAATGCTTTTCCCTCTTGTCAACACTAGTCAATATTGACAAACAGTGAAAGACAACTGATACATTCTTCCTTCTTCCAAGTCTACTTATGTCGTCAAATAATTTAAAAAATCTGTAAAAGACTTTACTCAGTACTTTCCTCGCAAGTGGACTTTGTAACACTAACTAAGGGTATAAATATAAACGTTCTTAATAATACTGAAACCAATTATAAAAAATCTGGTGTGATACACGCACACAATTTCCTTTTACAGTGATCTTATCATTAGCCAAAATATGATTTTTAATTTTTAAGCATTTGTCAAAATTTTTCTAAAATTACAAATTCCATAGAAACCGTACAAAATAAAGCGGTAGTTCAAGAAACAAATTTTCTTTAAAATGTTAAGCTGAAATAAAAAATGTAATAATATACCGGGTGTTCTATTTAAAATAGGAGTTAATAAAAAATATGAAAAAGAACAAAAGAAACCCATTTTAGAGACATTCAACTTGAAAATCACCTATCTCACATCAAGACACAGTAAAAATGCAATAAAAATGTAAAGTTTGAAAAACATCGTTAGAGCCGTTTTTGAAAATATAGAAAAACTGAAAAATCATAAGAGTAAACACCATACTTTCGTTTATGCGATTTTCGTCAAAAGCTTGCTGTCGCATCTACACACTACACAAAACATATATATGAAGTTTTAATGTCATACCTCGTTTCGTTTTTGGGATATTCTGTTCACAGACAGACAGACACATAGACAGACCAATGAACAAAAACTAGTTTTTTGGGTTCAGGGGCTCTAAAACGTGAAGATTTGTTGAAAACTCAATTTCGAATTTTTGAGGTGAATCCAATATTTTCTTTATCGTACAAGGAAGTAAAAATGCGAATGATATCAATTTTCAAATAAAAAAAGCAATACCGGCGGTGGGGTTCGAACCTGGCTTGGTTTGGCAGTAGACCGACCGTTTATAGCACGCGACCACGCTGGACTCTTCAGATAACTGCAATGTAGCTGTATTAAACACAAGGCTTTTGTTTACGCCCTTTCTTGTCTCTTACAAGATTTATTCGGTATTTGTTGGGTTCCATTTTCGTCAAAGGTATAGCCTGAATTATGTGCAAATTACGTATTACTTTCATCTTCTCAGTTAAAGTAAAAATAAACAGTTTTCTCCTTTCGAGGTGCTCACCCTGGATATTTTGGATCAAAATTATGCTTTTTTTGTCAAGGGTAAAAATCTGAGCTATGTGCAAAGTATTATTTTCATTTAAGTTCTTGAGTTAAAGCAGGAATACACAGAATTTAATGTTTTACGTTGCTCACCCAGTATATATTTTACCGAAATTTTCCCGGTTTCACACAAAGTAAACATATAATCAGTATGAGAAATATAATTTTCCTCCACCTAATATTTTTAGAGTTATACTGACAACAGGGAGCGAGGCGGAATTGAGAAAACCTGTTTTTCGTCATATAGAGACTCTGAAACGTGAAGATATGAAGAAATCCGGGAAGGTGTTTTTTCGCAATTATAATACTTTCTTCGTCTTTTAGACCAAGGAAGTAATAATCCTAATTGTTAAAGCTAAAGTTTATCATTTAAACTACTTCACAAAATATATTTGTATATCAATGCAGACATTTTGCTCACAGTAGAAGGTCTGTGGACACAAGGCGATACATAGAATTAGAAGGAAAAGATTATTTATTTCGTTATGCAAAAGAATATTTTTCCATGTTAAGTTTAATATTCAACAGTAATTACATAAGTGGTGATAATTTTTTGATAATTTTAACTAGATTCACGAATCTTTGTTGCTATTAAAAAATCACTCGTGAGATTTCTTAATAGCAACAAAGATGAGTGCTAATCTAGTTAAAATTATAAAAAAAATATTACCACGAATGTAATTCGGCGTGATTATTTTTTAAACAGTTCAAGTTATAGATTGAGTTTGATGGAGCTTCCAGATGAGTGTCCTGTTATTTTTAATAACTACTGCTCACCTACTCCACTTTTAGCTAGTTCTGTTACAGCAGAAGAACGATTTTAATGGTTTGTGAAAAAATAGTCGCTGTATTTTGCTACTAGCAAATAGTCAGTGTTTTGATGCTATTGGTCGATTTGAATTTATTTCTCATTACTATTGGCTGATAGGACTGTTTAAAAAATAATCAGTGAAATTATAGCGTACAGTATGATCGAAAACTTTTACCCCCTAGAGGGCTCTGAATTTAAAAAAGAATAGTATATTAAAGTATGAGTGGATAACAAGGTCTTTAAAACACGCGCGAGTTTTCGAGCACGACGGCGTAGCCGGAGTGCTCGAAATAGAGCAAGTGTTTTAAAGACCAGTTATCCACGAATACTTTACGCTATTTTTTATTATACCTCCAATACTGGAAATAAATTACGCACTAAAAACTTAGAAATAATTTTTGTGGTGATAAATCGAGAGGGCATAATAATATTGCCACTATAGTTACGAGAATTATTTACGTTTCTGTCGGGTCCATGTCCGTTGTTGCATTCAGTCGTTTCCTTGACAACCTTTAAAGCTCGGCGAGCTTTAATCGCCTGTATTCGCACGCTCAGGCGTGCTTTAAATGGCGATTCTGATACAGGTATAATAAAATAGTATATTAAAGTATGAGTGGATAACAAGGTCTTTAAAACACGCGCGGGTTTTCGAGCACGACGGCGTAGCCGGAGTGTTCGAAACAGAGCAAGTGTTTTAAAGACCAGTTATCCACGAATACTTTACGCTATTTTTTATTATACCTCCAATACTGGAAATAAATTACGCACTAAAAACTTAGAAATAATTTTTGTCGTGATAAATCGAGAGGGCATAATAATATTGCTACTGTAGTTACGAGAATTATTTACGTTTTTGTCGCGTACATGTCCGTTGTTGCATTCAGTCGTTTCCTTGACAACCTTTAAAGCTCCGCGAGCTTTAATCGTCTGTATTCGCACGCTCAGGCGTGCTTTAAACGGTGATTCTGATGCAGGTATAATAAAAAATAATTTATGTTCGGCAGTGGTGAGCAAAGATACTCAGTAATATAAGCTATACAATTTTGATAGAATCACTTAATTTGACAAAATGTTTTATACTGAACAGAAAGTGGTACTATGTATGGAAAATGGAGGAAATCACTTTGATCAGCTGTAGTTGTTCTTGTTATTAAAATTTTTATGATTTCAAAAGAATTTTTTTTATTTGTTAAACTGACATTACTGATATAACCTTAAACTGACAAATATAAAATGCCAATGTGACTTTCAATACCACCACTGCCAACATAAATGATTAATAAAATAATTCCACAGCTTTCTAGAGGATAACAGTTTTCGATCATACAGTATTATAAAAAACGTCTTTTCCTTTAATTTTCGATTAGTGAAAAATAATTGCCTTTGTGCCCGAAATGATACCTAAATTTTTATGAAACCGTCAATACCTGCAAGAAGAGAGTTATGCTTTTTGAGATTTGTATTACCTATGGAGATTTAGGGTGGATAATGTGAAAATAGGCAGTCAAATGAGTTAGAATGCATTCTATGCGCTTTATATGTGTTAGACAGAAATAGATTTATATAGTATTTCAAATAGAGTATCGCAGATTTTAGCATTAGATGCCTTTTTAGCATAAACCCGAGAAATCGGTAAAATATGTACAGGGTGAGCACATTAAAAAATAAAATTCTTCCTGTTTTTTTGCTTTAACTCAAGAACTATTACTTAAATGAAAGCAAAATTTTACACATAGCTCATGTTTTTACCCTTGACAAACAAAATGCATTTTTTTAAGCAATCTACAAAGGCTGAGAACCTTAAAAAATAATATTTTGTTTATTTTTGCTTTAACGTAGAAATAGATGAAGATATAAATTTGTACATAGTTAGAGCTTTACACTTGACGAAAATGGGACCCAACAGATACAGGAAAAATGTAAAAACAATCAAAAGGGGCCATCAATAAGTACGTTCTCTTTAATACCGCTGGGCATCGCACAGACTGTCTTCCATGAGCGCGTACGACACATACAGGTGGAATTAAAATCGTATTCGCAGGCGCTGTAGTTTGATTCCCTCCACCTGTAATGCTTTTTTTATTTGAAAATTGATGTAATTCTCTTTACCAACTGTTTCATTTTTACCTCTAGTTTCCTTTGATTTTAAAAATTATTTACTGTCACAACATCCATTTGTGAGGGAAGTTTTTTATTGATGTTTTATTGACGTTTGATGTAATTTGCGTTAGGAAATTTTTTTATTGTTTTAGTATTATTCGAAACGTTAAGGTATTTGTCTTTCTAGTTACCTTTGATTTTTCAAAATACTTACACCCGTATTCATAGTCGTTCGCCAGCGACTCGCCGGCGACTCGCTGGGTTTTTCCTACGCGCCGTACGAGAATTAACACTGCATAGTCGCTCGCGCATGCAGCGCGTCGGCACCGCTCCGCCGAAAACCATAGTAACGCGCACCTTTGTTTTACCGGCGAGCGACTATGCAGTGTTAATTCTCGTACGGCGCGTAGGAAAAACCCAGCGTTTCGCCGGCGAGTCGCTGGCGAACGACTATGAATACGGGTGTTAGTGTCACAATTTCCACTTGCGACAGAAGTTCTGAGTAAAGCCCTTTACATTTTTACTTCCTTTTACTATAAAGGAAGTATTGGATTCACCCCAAAAATTCGAAATTGAGTTTTTAACGGATCTTCACGTTTTAGAGTCCCCTGATCCCAAAAAACATATTTTTTTTCATTGGTCTGTCTGTGTGTCTGTCTGTGTGTGTGTGTCTGCCTGTGAACAGAATATCTCAAAAACGAAAAGAGGTATGGCGTTGAAACTTCATATATAAGTTTTGTGTACTATGTAGATGAGACAGCAAGCTTTTGAAGAAAATCGCATAACCGGAAGTAGGTGTTTACTCTTGTGATTTTTCAGTTTTTTTCGATTTTTTCAAAAACGGCTCTAACGATTTTTTTTATACTTTACATTTTTCTTACATTTTTAATGTGTATTGATGTGAGATAGGTGATTTTCCAGTTGAATACTTCTAAAGTGGATTTATTTTGTTTTTTTTCTATTTTTTTTATTAACTCTTATTTTAAATAAAACACCCGGTATATTATTACATTTTTGAATTCACCTTAAAATTCTAGAGAAAATTTGTCTCTTCAACTAACACTCGATTTTGTACCGTTTTTGTAGAATTTGTAATTTTTGAAAATTTTTAACAAATTGTTAAAAATTAAAAATGAAATTTTTGACTAATTATAAGATCACTGTAAAAGGAAGTTGTGTGAGTGTATCACACCAGATTTTTTTTTATATATTAATGGCTTAAAAGTTCGATACTAGTTTTTGGCGTTTTTTGAGTCTTTATTTTTGGCTGAAGCATTTTCTTCCTCTATGTATTGGCTTTGGAGACTAATATCCCAGGGCCTTCCTCGACGAAAGATTTTTGTGGTAGTAGACACAGCGATTAGTTTCCAAAACAAAACGTCTGAAGATGATGTAGAATGAATGGCACCCAATCCTCTGTTGTGACAAGACCTGGAGAGGGCACATGGAGCTGGTCGAAAGCCCATCTAAAACTCATTTATTTCTTACTGCTACCAAATTGGGCACTTTTAATAGAAAAAGTGGATTGATTTATCCAAACCCCGCTAAAATTAATGTCAATTCGATACCTAGGTTTATTGTAACAAAGAAAGTAACTGATAATTTTGTAAAAGTACATCCTTTTATGACATCTAGAGGGATTACAGATATAGTGCGAAAAGTGATAGCAGAAAGCAAGACGAAAGGAAGTATTTTAATCAAAACATTTAGATGTCGATAAAGTAAAGTTTTATTAGATATAAAAGCAGTTGCTAACTACCATGTACGAGTTTAATCAAATGGTAGTTTGAATTTTTGCAAAGGTGTAATAACTTGTCCCGATTTACTTAACTGCAGTGTGATCATCTGAGGTGACTGAAGTTAGATGAATGTGAAGCAGAAGAAATGGAGAAGTGGAAGAAAGAACATCCATTTTACTAACATTTGCTTCATTCAAACTACTCCAAAAATTAGTATTGCATTTTATAGTTTCCCCGTATGACAGTTTCTTCCACAACCTCTACGATGCTTACGTTGCCAAAAGTTTGGCCATTCGTGGATTAATTCTAGGCAACCACAAATCTGCATTTGTGAAAAACCTCCTCATGTGGGCCAATCCTACGAGTTACCTATTAAAAGTATTAATAGTGAAGAAAGCCATTCAGCTCGTTCGACGAACTATTCCGTCTACAAAAGGGAGATGGAGATTCAAAAGTTTAAAACGGAAAATAAATGCGGTTACACCGATTGCTCCCGCTACACATAAAAAACATTCGTAATTTCTGATAGCCACTTACATCAGTCAAAATAAAGCTCAAGTTAAGTCAAAGTAATTTTATCTTAACGAGTAATATCATGAATGCCGATGTGTTTAATATTTTAATTACAATTTTTCAAAATACTCTTTCTTAGCTTATATGCACAACTTCATACGCCTAAACCAAGATCTAAAACATTCATGAAAGTTTCTTTAGGAACGTTGTCTAGAGCACTTAAAAAGCATTTCTAGCGTCATCAGGACTGTCGAAACGAGTTCCGCGAAGTTCAAGTTTGACTTTTAGGAAGAGAAATAAGTCACAGCGCGCTAAATCAATTCTTGGATTTCTGTGGTTTTTAAAAGGTCGGTTGTGAGATTGGATTTGTGAGGCGCTGCGTGGTCATGATGAAAACCGAATCATGTCAATCCCGAGCGAGGACGATTTGATTTCAATTTATTAAACACCAACGACAAGCAGACTTCGGAGTGCCATTTGGCATTGGCCGTCTTTTGGTCTTCTAAAGGAAGAGTTGCCGCATGGCTACTTGCGGAGAATAATGTTGCCACCATCTTCTTGTCTACGCTGCGTCCACGTTTGATCTTCCTTGGAGGTTCTTCATCTGGAAATACCCAAACTGTTGACTGTCGCTTGGTTTCGGGATCATAGTGATATACCCAAGTCTCGTCACCCGCGATAACATAAGAAACTTTACTACCGCCACCATTCTAGAATTTGGCAAGCATTTCTTAGCACAATGTCACACGAGCCTGATTTTGATCTGCAATAAGTGAATGTGGCAATCAGAGAGTGCTTTTTTTAATTTCTATCATTACTAAGCACTTCTTGTTCGTGTTAGCCTCTTTATGTAAAATTTTAGGTGGTGTAAAATTGAAGTTATGAAAAGTTTCTATAGCGTGATCTGTGAGTGCAGTTTTATTATTGGAAGGTGAAATTAAGTTTTTTTAAATTGAGTATTTATTAATAATAAAACTGCACTCACAGATCACACTATAGAAACTTTCCATAATCTCAATTTTACAACACCTAAAATTTTACATAATATATATATATATATATATACAGGGTGTTCGGATAATAGGGAACCATACATTGATGGTGAGTTCTACGCATTAAAATAATAAAAAAACTTCATATGCAGTATTGTCCGAAAATCGTTATTGGCGTAGATACCGACCCTTAAAGTTTAACTTTTTTTTTTAATTTTTTATTTATTTTTTATAACTGAGTAGATAAATACTTTAAACTTGGTGTACGTGCTCTTTATTGAAATGCTCACAAACAAAAAGAAAAATAATCGATAACATGTATTTTGAACTGGCAGTTAACCTAAAACCATATTTTCTTTTTAGTCATAACTTTTATATCTGAAGACATACCTCCGATTTAGATGCTGCATCTTGTAGGGAATAAAAAGTTCAAAATTAATGTACTCTTGTTTGGTATGCGTAACATAAACCGTTTGGTTAGAAATTCTATCTAAAGTTTTAAGGCTTTTCTTTTCAGGCTCATTATATGATTAGCCATGATAGCAAAAATGCAACTTTTATTTGTTTGATGTCGAGTTGTTTACGTGCAATTATTATTGTTTAACTTGACGTTTGAGTTTGTGTTAACAATGAATTTTAATTATACTTTTGCTGAGATGGCGGATATGCACCTAATTTATGGACGAGCAAATGGTAATGCAAGAGAAGCGCAACGTCTTTATAGGGAATCATTTCCTAATCGCCGAATTCCAAATAAAAATATGTTTGGCAACATAGATCGACGCCTTCGAGAAGAGGGTACATTTATTTCTTCTCGATTAAATCGTGGACGGCCAAGGACAACGCGTAGTGCAGAAATGGAAGAAAAGGTTTTAGATCTAGTTGAGGCAAATCCTGGGACTAGTACGAGAATGATTGCTTTAGCGGAGGGAGTATCTAACTCGATAGTTTCGGAAGTTCTTCACGAACAACTGTTACACCCTTACCATCTTCAAAAGGTTCAGGCATTAAAAGTTGGTGATTATCCACGGCGAATCGAACTCTGCGAGTGGATTTTGCAAAAACGCGCCACTGATCCAGCATTTCCGTCTCACATTTTGTATACAGATGAGGCAGGTTTCACTAGAGACGGATTTATAAATTTTCGAAACACTCATTTGTGGACAGAAGAAAACCCACACGAAATTATTGAAGCTGGACACCAAGAAAGATTTTCCGTAAACGTATGGATTGGGATAGGTACTCGGAGATCAACTAATAGGACCTCATTTTTTTCCGAATAGATTAACAGGACCGATTTATCTATCTTTCTTAGAGAACGATCTTCCACAGTACGCAAAATATCGTCTTCCTCCGACAAATAGTTTTTGAGCTATACTGCCAACAGACAGACGGAATTAAGAAAACCTCTTTATCGTCATCTAGGGACCTTGAAACGTGAAGATCTGAAGAAATCTATTCTTTTTCTTCTGCAGGTGCCATCTTCTAACGAAGGTCGGCTATCATCGTGGCAATCCTAACTCTGTTAACTGCTGCTCTAACCAATTCGACGGGACTGCAACTGTACCACTCTCTCAGATTCTTCAACCAAGAGCCTCGGTCCGCCCTACGTTTCTCTTTCCGCAAATCTTTCCCTGCATGATTATATGGAGTAACGAGTACTTTTTTCCTCTTGTGACATGTGCAAGGTATTCTAGTTTTCTTCTTTTTATGTTGTTAATAACTTCTACCTGTTTGCTTCCTTTTACAATAAAGGAAGTATTGGATTCACCCCAAAAATTCGAAATTGAGTTTTCAACAGATCTTCACGTTTTAGAGTCCCCTGATCCCAAAAAACATATTTTTTTTCATTGGTCTGTGTGTCTGTCTGTGTGTCTGTGTGTCTGTCTGTGTGTCTGTGAACAGAATATCTCAAAAACGAAAAGAGGTATGGCGTTGAAACTTCATATATAAGTTTCGTCTACTATGTAGATGAGACAGCAAGCTTTTGAAGAAAATCGCATAACCGGAAGTAGGTGTTTACTCTTGTGATTTTTCAGTTTTTTCGATTTTTTCAAAAACGGCTCTAACGATTTTTTTTAAACTTTCTATTTTTATTACATTTTCAATGTGTATTGATGTGAGATAGGTGATTTTCCAGTTGAATACTTCTAAAGTGGGTTTGTTTTGTTTTTTTTCTGTTTTTTTTATTAACTCCTATTTTAAATAGAACACCCGGTATATTATTACATTTTTGAATTCACCTTAACATTCCAAAGAAAATTTGTCTCTTGAACTAACACTCTATATTTTGTACCGTTTTTGTAAAATTTGTAATTTTTGAAAATTTTTGACAAATGCTTAAAAATTTCAAATCAAATTTTTGGCTAATTATAAGATCACTGTAAAAGGAAGTTGTGTTCGTGTATCACACCAAATTTTTTTTAATATGCATCTATAAGTCCACATTTCGAAAGCCTCAACTCTCCTCTCATCTGTCTTTTTCATCGCCCAGGCTTCCTTTCATAAAGTAATGTTGAGAAAACATAACATCTTGCCATTCTCATTCTAAGCGAAAGATTTAAGTTCTTACTAGTTAGCATTTTTTTTCATTTTTATAAAGGCATTTCTGGCTATTTCTATACGAGTTCGTATTTCTAAAGTTTGCTCTCCTGAATGTGCCTAAATATTTGTACTTATATATTCTTTCTTATTATTATTAATGGTGAGGTTGGCTTGCATGTTCGGATTTTTGGTAAATATCATGAATCTGGTCTTTTGTAAATTCATTTTTAGACCATACTCTTCACTCGCGTTGTTCACTCTTTCTGTCATTATTTGTAAGTCTCCGATGTTGTCCGCAATTATCACCGTGTCATCGGCGTAGCGTATATTATTCACTGGTTGTCCATTTATAGTGACTCCAGCTTGTACATCGTTCAGTGCCTTTTGGAAAATAACTTCCGAGTAGATATTAAATAAAAGCGGCGATAGTACACATCCCTGTCTTACGCCTCGCTGTATCTTTATATTTTCTGACAGTTCGCTTTCCAGTCTGACGTTAGCTATTTAATGCCAATCAAGGTGATTTTTCGTGATTACAATACTTCCTTCGTCTTTCAGATAAGGGAAGTAGAAAAGTGAAAACATAAATGAATTGAGAAAACTTCGCAGGTTTTGGAATTTAGAATCACTTACATATTTTGTTTTTTCTTTAAATTTATATTTATATCCATCAGCATTTTGAGTTATTATCGCAAAGAAGATTTTACTACGGCTTTCCTAAAAAATACATATTCCTGATAAAATTCATTGGGACGCTTAATGAACCGCTGCTCATATCCTTCATATTTATAGTACTGAATGAATAAAAGAATGTATCTACCTAAATTTAAAAAAATTAACATAACTTTTCATAAATCTACCGGCACAAAAATTCAGCTAATTGTATTTAACAATGTTTAAATATGTTAAATGTTAAAATGAATAAAATAATGTCTATTAAAAAACAAAACATTACTCGTAAGTCTAACCGTAAGAACAACCTTGGACTATAATAGGTGATAGAAGATAAAGGGTGCAAAATTCAGTTATTGCAGTTTAACGAGCTTTAAATGTGGCAATATAACTTCAGATAAACTAGAGTTAGCCTGAGATAATATTCTTTCTTAGTATAGCACATTCCCTAGTTAATTATTTAATAAATTTTACAAATTTCTAAGAGCATATTATGGATATGGTTTTGGTCAAACACCATTAAAATCATTAAAAAATAACTAGACACAAAAATACTATGTTATTTAAACTTTAAGCTTTTAAGATATGGAAATGCTACTCGGAATTAGAGATGGGCGCGTGAGTAAGTTTTCATTCACGTCACGCACGTTTCACGCTTGCTTTAAACAGTCACGTTCACGCAGGTTCTCGCTCACGTTCACTCACGTTCACGGCGTGACACGCCACTCACGACGTGACACGCAGCTTTTATTTCAAAATTTAAATTCAGATAGAACAGAATGTTCAAATTTAAAACTAATGAAAAAACTCTAAAGAGAACTAAAAATATGTTTTGCACCTGACATAATTTACGTGATATGTTGTAATCAGAATAGTTGACATAAAAAGAAAAAAATAAAAACTGGCTACAATAACTTCGACAAGGGATAAATACTGATTTCTCGCAAATATATTTCTTGCAGCTGTCTTCAAACACATTACTAATTTTAATACTAAAACCTGTCACTGGAATTGACGTTTCCCTTATTGGTATGAGTACAGAAGGTATATGTTGCTAGGCAACACTTTTAATTCGTAGGTTTGAAAGTACTTTTACATACAAGGATCAACATTTTCAGAGTTAAAGCGAGTATACAAAAAAAAAACATTACTTTTATTAGAATAATAAGTTCATCTACACAAGTACACAATAAATTGGTTTAAAAATAAAACGTAATCAACATTTTCAGTGTTAAGTCGAGTATACAAAACAAAACATTAGGTACTTTTCTAAAAATAGGTTCATCTACACATCTACACAATACATTTTTGGTTTAATAATAAAACGTAATTAACATTTTCAGCGTTAGCCGAGTATAAAAAACAAACCACTACTTTTATTAGAATAATAAGTTCATCTACACATTTACACATTAAAATGTTGATTTAAAAATAATATGTAATCAACATTTTCAGCGTTAAGTCGAATTCTGCGCTCTTCTAAAATTCGCCCAGCTGTAGAAAATACTCTTTCGCTTGTAGCGGAACTTGCCGGTATGTTTAACATTTCTCAAGTTTTTTTAACAGTGGCGTATTTACACTGTTTTTCCAAAAGGTCATCTACATTTCCGAATTTTAATTTAACATACTAATTTAGTTCTGCTTCGACATCATCCTAATTACATGTGTCATCGTCAGAGCTAACTCTAAGTGTAGAAAGATAAGAATCTGATGCTGATGTACCAGTTTTGAGTCGTTTGCTATGTATTTCATCATTATCAACTATAGTTTTATTTGCATTATAATCTTCTCTTTTATGTGAAGGTATGAACTTTAAGCATTTATAATTAGGGTTCAAAAATAAAGCCACATAAGGTAACTTGTTTGGCACAATTTGTGATTTAATGAATTTAAAAGTTGCTGCACTCTGCAGTTTTTTATTCGTTACTAAATATTTAACGTGAAATTAACGTGAAACGTGAATCACGGCTTGGAAATTTTCACTCACGTTCACTCACGTTCACGTCACGATTTTCAAATATTAGTCACGTTCACGACGTGACACGCCGAGACACGACGTGACACGACTGTTTTCACGTCACGCGCCCATCCCTACTCGTAATATCACATATTTGTCATATTGATTAGCATTTAACCAATAAAATAAGGGCAATATTCGGTTCGAAGAATATAACATTTTCGGTATACATTTAGTACTATATAAACCAAACATTTTATAAAAATTAACTGTGTTAATAGAAAAAATAACAAGAATTATAATTCGAAGACGAATTATTTAATAGTTCCCTTTTTAATTGAAATTTCCTTTCGATTTATTACATCGTAATAAGTATACTTTAAAAACCTAATTAAATAAGTCTGTATATTTTGATTTTTCAAATAATAATTGAATTAATTGAATTGATTATACCACTTCCTCTAACATCAACCAATGAAAAACGGCAAAATGCATAGTTACGCATGTACTAACTTTTGATAATGTACATAGCAACTGATAATCACATACCTTCCTGATTAATCGGTGATAATCACACTCTTTCACAAACATCACGTTACCTGCTGTCGGTACAATTGTCATAACAACCACATTAACTGTACTTTTAATATTTAAAATACACTATTCAAACGTTGTTTATTGACTCGTGATATAATCTAGCCGAATGCAACTCGTGTCTTCCTGATTGTCAAATCATTTCTGTTTCCACTCGATATATTGTTTTAGGCAATCACGCTCGTCCTTCGGACTCGCGCGATTGCAAAACAATATATCTCGTGTAAACAAATGATTATTTGATAATCAAGAACCCACTAGTTGCATTAAATATGATTATACCACTCCCTCTAACATCAACCAATGAAAAACGGCAAAATGCATAGTTACGCATGTACTAACTTTTGATAATGACATAGCAACTGACAATCACATACGTTTCTGATTAATAGGTGATAATCACACGTCTTCATAAACATCACGTTACCTGCTGTCAGTACAATTGCCATAACAACCACATTAACTGTACTTTTAATATTTAAAATACATAGTTCAAACGTTGTTTATTGACTCGTCATATAATCTAGCCGAATGCAACTCGTGTCTTCTTGATTATCAAATCATTTCTGTTTCCACTCGATATATTGTTTTATGCAATCACGCTCATCCTTCGGACTGGCGTAATTGCCAAACAATATATCTCATGTAAACAGAAATGATTATTTGATAATCAAGAACTCACTAGTTGCATTATATATGAAAATAATTAATCGGTCGACAGTTAGGGAAACAGCTATTTTAGGATTTGGTGCTGGAATAGTATCCTGTACCGGTTGAGAAAAGTGTACTTTTTTCGTACAAGGAGCGAACGTTTGAATTGGGGCGAAGTCGAGATTAAAAATGCGCCGAACATGGAAAAACACTTTTCTTACGTGTCGCGCATGCTAATCTTTCAAGTACTGTAGAGAAATATTTAAACATGTTGATATAAAAATATCAACAATCCCGTGAAAGAGCTTGCATTTAAAAATGTAACTATGCGTTGCTATACAGAAAAGTGCCACTTTTCTAAACAATTTTTTATATAGGAATACAGTACATTTTCCTACAGTATGTAAAAAATTAATTTTGAGTGGGTATTTAAAGAGTTTTGTTTGTTTAACAATTATAGCCAAATTTTTTTTAGGGTTTCCCCGATAATTTTGAATTATAGTTATACAAACTTCAATACAAACAGGGTAGCTACACAGTTGGCTATTTGCAGGTAATAATATCATGCAAGAAAATCAGACTATGGACCTAACAGCACACTAAGATTAATATATAAAAATTGCCAATGTGACCTGTGTAAGTGCATCTTGCTGAGAATTTTTTAATGCAACAGCTTTTACTTCAGTGAGTGACAAATAAGTTTAATGTGTTTAAAATAGTTTCGAAAGTTGCTGATGAGTCAAATTATGAAAAATGAAATTCTCCTTTTAACTTTATCTTATAAAAATGTGATTTAGAATGCTAGGTGACATGCAAAGTTTCTTTACATTGGCCGTCTCAAATTTTATAAATTGCAACAGTTTTTTTTTAACTTACGTAACGTGAAGGCTAGTACCTTTCCATTTATGGCAGTTGCAAATAATATTCATAAGTTCAAACCGTTTCACAGAAAACGCTATTTGGTTTAGGACGTTTAATTTTATTATAAAAAATCTGGTTTGATACACGCACACAACTTTCTTTTACAGTGATCTTATAATTAGAAAACAAATTGATTTTTAATTTTTAAGCATTTGTCAAAAATTTTCAAAAATTACAAATTCTTCAGAAACCGTACAAAATAGAGTGTTAGTTGAAGAGACAAATTTTCTCTAAAATTTTAAGCTGATTTCAAAAATGTAATAATATACTGGGTGTTCTATTTAAAATAGGAGTTAATAATGAAAATAGAAAAGAAAACAAAAGAAACCCATTTTAGAAGTATTCAATTGGAAAATCACGTATCTCACATCAATAATCAATACACATTAAAAATGTAATAAAAACGTAAAGTATGAAAAAAATCGTTAGAGCCGTTTTTGTGAAAACCGAGAAAACTGAAAAATCACAAGAGTAAACACCTAATTCCGGTTATGCCATTGTCTTCAAAAGCTTGATGTCTTATCTACATAGTATACAAAATTTATATACTATCTGAAGTTTCAACTCCATACCTCTTTTAGTTTTTGAGATATTCTGTTTACAGGCAGACTGACAGACACGCATACAGACACACAGACAGACCAATGAACAAAAACATGTTTTTTGGGTTTAGGGAACTCGAAAATGTGAAGACCTGTTGAAAACTCACTTCGAAGTTTTGGGCTGAATCCAATACTTCCTTTATCGTAAAAGGAAGTAAAAAGTAGCAGCTATTATTTAAAAACTAGTTTCTGTAACTTATATTTTCTATAGATCAATCTAGAAATAATATTACAGCTTCTAGTTAAAACTTGTGGAGAAAAATTTTTTCAACTTTTATTTATTTCAGTTTGTTTAAGTAAATCAACAGGTGGAAGAGGACATAATTAAGTATATATGAATAATTTCAAATAATTTCTTACGCTTAATCATATAAAATGCCTTTACTCAATTATTACGGTTAAATGTGTAGTTTAACTATTCATTTTAGAAGCATAATAGCTATTTATGTATCAAGTATGCAGAATATAATTTTTGGGGATGAATCGTAATTAAAGACGAGGCGATGAAGAAGCCGAGTCTTTAATGAGAGAAGTACCCAAAAACTTTGGCACAAGTCCTCTAAACCACAAAATTGATTTAAAAATTGGTTTTTAAATTCCGGGAAAATTATCTTGGTCAAGCGTGGTCATGATTTTAAAATAATATGTGGGAGCTAGTTGGTGACACTGTAAGTCGATGTCAAATTCGAGTTTGTCAGGTTAGGTTTTGCGTCAGTCTGTGTCAAAACTGAACCAACACCTAACCTGCTAACCTCGAATTTGACATAGTATTGTTTTGTATTGTATTGTTAATAAAAGAAATTCTCTAAAGTGTTGTCCTAGCAACTTTAGAGTATTAGGTCCCTAAAGATCCATTTTGCGGCGTGTTCTGAGTTCGCAAAATATTCACTTTAGATAACGAGTACAAAAAATATATAATAGATATTTATGTATTTAGTGTGTAAAGAGAGCCATTTTGGTATGAGGATGCGAGTTTCGTGCCGAGCGGTAGCGAGGCGGGAAAAAGCAACCGAATACCAAAATGGCTCTTTACACTCGAAATACATACAAAAATTTTTCTACGGTCCTAAATAAATGACAAATTTGTTAAATAATTGAAATTTCGATTCACACCATTTGATGCAGTCGTTGTACCGCCGTTCATAAAGGCTGCGCGATTTGGCCGGCAACAACTCGTTGGTTGCTGTCTGGGTAGCTTCAAATACTTCAGGCGGGGTGCAATTACCTTCAGATTCCATCTTCAACTTCACAAAAACTCACAAACTCAATAAATCTGTTGCGTGACGATGGATGTACCGTGATGCAATTGTCAATAATTTTAGCCAGTTCCAGAAAAATGACGAATTAAATTAATAATCAGGTTAGCCATGGCGATGCGTAAAGTAAAATGAAGTGACGCGATTATTTCATTAAGACATTGTTTACGTGGTTGCGATGCTAAAATGGTTACTAGGGAAAAAATGTGTGAATCGCTAACTTTTTGCATTGACAGTGAGCGCTTAATAGTCAGTTTTAGAGGTGACCGTAGAAAAAATAGTTTTTTCTACAATTGCTATAGAAAGTAGACTTTGCGCTCGCTTTTGTCAATGCAAAGTTGTCGTTTTCTGAGGAGCGAACGTCAAAGTGGTTGGCCTCTCGTTACCATGGAAGACGAGCCCCTAAGAATTTTGTCGCTACCTGCCTAAGAAAAAAAAACTTTTTCCAAGCTTTTGACATTTAAATTTTCCTGAAAAATCAGGCACCAGCATTAATAATTGTACAAATTGTTGGTTAACGCTTATATCCGTTAATAATAAAAAGTCGACAAAGATTTCAATGTCATCAATGCTTGTTCTTTTCTTAAGCAGCGAGCGAAAAACCATTTTGGCGCTCGCTTCTCAGAATACGTCAACTTTGCGTTGACAAAAGCGAGCGAAAAGTCTACTTTCTATAGCAGCTGTAGGAAAAATTAGCTACTCAATTTGAAACTATTGACTTGTATTACGTTGGAGTGGTTTTTGATCAATATGGCATTAAAATCTATCTATACTTAAAAGGTTGACACAGATGATTCAAGTTTATAATATAATTATTTTTAATACATGAAATTAAATTACATTTTCTGATAATTACACTTCAAATTTTAAGTTGAAAACGTATGTTATATTTTAATCTCATTTACATTATTAACTGAATGAATAATAATAATTTTCAAATTCGCATTGAGTGAGTTACTGAATTCTTAAACTGCAGTGGCTCTTCCAGTTACACAAAATAATATTTATAGAATTGGTTGGAGCAAATGTACAATGCATATTTGTAAAAAGCTTAGAAAATATGCATTTCTACAATTATATTTTAAATGTAAATGAAATTAATGTGAGAGGTGACATTATTAAAAGTTTAAAAACTGTTCAACGCCCGGCTTTATGGATAAATGAAATACATGCAATTTAACGTCTTGTGATTGTTAGTGCTTAGTAAGTACGTTGTTTAATAGCCGATTATTTGTTACATTAAATGTCGTTGAATATATTGTTCCCTAATTTAGATTTAGAAATTATATAGAAGGCAAGCTACATATTAGAATATGTTTGAATTAATTGAGAATGTTATTAGAAAACGCACTGCACATTTCTAAAACATTGTGAACTAATCCAAAAATAAAACTGCCGTTTATAGAAACCAAAATGTATAACAAACCTAAAGTATGTATTTATTTCTCAGAATTATACAAATATTTGTAGAATGCATATTGATTTTTCAGTTATTAAGAGCAAATATTAGAAGAAGTAATAACAAATGAAATAATTGCATAAGAGCCTGCCAATATTTTCTCCAATTTTAAATATTAGAATAATAAGAATTACTGTAAATATAATTAGCAAGATCATTATCACTCTTCAGACCATAACAGCAATTTGATAAGTATCAATAAACACTGAAGCACCGATAACATCCAAGATTTGGTATTTTTAGATTTTTCCTAATGTGATTTTTTATTTTTAATGGATTTTTAGAATAATAAAAGGCTTTTACATTAATACTTATTTCATTAGATACTTTAAACATTATCTGGTCAGTTTGATTAGTTTTAATTGCATCATACAAAAATATAACTTAATATCCTATTACAAAAATACAACCGGGCTGGTGGCCTAGTGGTAATAGTGGCAGACTAGTAATCACAGCGATCAGCGGTCCCGGGTTCAAACCCCGGGGGAGGCACGAAATACGTAGAAAAACGTACAATATCAGTCCTTCTCAGGACTAACCAGGAACACTTGAAGACGGGAGTAGATCAAAACTCCCGAAACGTTGTGTGATATACACCCTAGACAGTGGAAAAAGTCCGATAAAACATATCACAAAAATAATAATTTGTATCAATACTTCACTTTGCTGCTTTTAGTGTAGAATTGCATTTCAGTAAAATGTTGTTCAAGAGATATTTTATTTCTATGTATATCCATAACAGGAAGCGCATAATATACAATAACATCGTTTATAAGAATTTCGTTGTTTTGTTACTTTATAAGAAATTCGGTTAAGAAAACAGTTGATTTTTATATTTTTAATCACCGACTATTTACTTCATGTCGCAACATTAGTAAATCTGTAAAACATTTCTGTTTCCCAAAAATATTTTTGATAATTACTTCTAATTTCAGAGGAATTTTGCAGAATTAATTCAAACTAAATGCATGCTAATTTGATATGTATCTGGAACGATTTTGGGGAATTGCACATTTAACGATAATAATAATTACATTAAGTATAATTAGCAAGGTCGGTATCACTAATGATACTATAACTGCGTAACCGCGAATGTTCAGGCTATTGTACAAATTATACCACAAATTTATCAAATTCTACTAATTATGATTTATAGCTAATTTAAGAATACAATTCGGTTATATGGCATTTATTTTGAGCTACCATAGTTGTTAAATTAAATATTTCCATTATTAATGTGATTTTGTATTTCTTTGCAATTTTAGGGTAATATCATATGCTTGATATTTTACTGGCCAGTTGGGTTAATTGTGTTATGACTTTCTTTATGTTAAATTGATGCACGTCATTTTTAATTTAGAAATGTTTATTGATAAATAATTGTTAAATTCGCTGTTTGGAATTTTGTACATTTGGTTAATGTTTTAAATTTTCACAGTATTGCGAAGTTATTTAGAAAAACATGTATAGCTATAACCAATTACTATATTAAACTAAAACGGCTATAATCACTGCAAATAAATAGCATCACAGTAAATATTACCTACCATATTTAATATTAACTTGTAGTTATAACTATTGCCGCTTGGTAAGCAATTCTAACTTAAAGATGAACGACACAAGCATATTAAAACTGCAAAGTGTTTGCACAAAATCATGCGGTCAATAACTTACCTACCTCAACTGATAAAGTACGTTGGTCACCAGATGAGAACTAAAGATTTTATCAGTACCTATGCAGTTTTTGTTGGTTTGCATATCAAAGAAATGTTTTTTGTGTTTTGCGCCATTAAATTAAAATATTATTCCATAGGCGGGTATGCATTTTTAGAGTAAAATTGTTTTGAATTTTAACTCAGTTTTGAGGGCGTCTTCGAAAAAATGATAAATAGAGAAGTTGTTCAGTTTAGCGAGATATGCTACGGGTTAAAATATTTGCACTCATTTCCATAACACATGTAGTTAAGATATTAGATATGAAGATAATATAAAATATTGCGGTATTAATTATTTGAACCTGCTTGCTATTCAGTTCTAAATAATATGATGAGTAAACGATCAGAATATTTTACTTACAAGGAAAAAAACTATAGTATACTATAAACTACTACTACTACAAGTATATACTATACACCTACTAACGAAAGTTTACGTTTTTCAAGACAACACATTTAAAAAGCAGAGCCAAAACGTTTTTATATTTCTAACACCTATTAGGTTAATTGCAGGTTTATGGTATTTTGCTAAACTTAGTCAAATTCAATATATGCTAATTTAATAACCATTTATTTTTCAGAATTGCGTCTATTAGTATAATCGGAATTACACAAGTATAATTAGAAAGACCATTATCAACATTCACACCACAATTGCCCAGCTGATAACCATCAGTACCATGCTGCACTACTCTCAAGTTCTAGAATATATTAATACATTTTATATACTACTTAATCTAATACTATGTAAAATTCAATTTGAAAGTTAAAGATATATTTTAAATTTTGATTTTTTTGCAATAATCCTATTGTTTTGTTAAATCGTGCATAGAAGAAGAAAACGCGATTACTTAATATTAGAAGCCCTACAATGAACTCTCCTAATTTGAAAAAGTTTATGGATATGTTTTATTGCATACAGATTAACCTTTAGTAAATTAAATAAGTAGTAGACTCAATCCTTCGCTCTTCGTTAATGTGTGACATGTTTATATATTTTAATGCCTCTCTATCAACATTTTAAATGTAAAGATTTGCTTATGGTTTTTATACTAAACTATTTTAATAAACCATTAAATTATTTTTCGCCAGTCTATCTTCTTTGATAGGTTAGACTTAATTTTCTAATATTTAAGACTTCTTAATTCTTATGTACAATTCGACTGTTACAAACTGCATACAAGACTGGAAGAGAATAATACCATTAGAACCCAATGTGTAGTTATAAACGGTTTCAAATTGACAACAGTAAATATAACATGAGGGATTTCACAGGGATCGCAATAAATTGGGGTCTCCCGTTTTCATATTTTACATCAACGATATTTTCATTTGTTTTAAAAAAAATCTATTGTATGCAGACAATCTGAAAATATATTGAAAAATAAATAGCGTTAGGATTGTCACGATCTACAATCAGCCTTTTCTAGAAATATGGATCTAGGTGCAACGTTAGATAACACGCTTCTCTCACGTTGATATAATGATGCTCAACGCTTATAAAGTGTTAGGATTTTTAATTAGAGCCTGTAAATCTTTTAAGCGTATTGTTTCATTGAGATTGTTGTACTAATCAATAATCCGCAGTATATCAGAATTTCCTTCATCAGTGTAGAATCCTCAGTACAATATCTACATAATGCGAATTGCAAGTATTCAGAGCAGATGTATCAGATACCTGAAACAAATTTGTAAATTTTTATAAAAAATTTCTAAGATACACATCAAGAAGAAAATTGCTACATATGTGCACGTCTTGTATAAGCTAAGATTGGCTGTTGTTTTACTGAATATTTTGATGTAATTTTAGTGGTAGGTTGTCAAAGAATAAGTGTATGCGAATATGTTTACCTATTACTTGATTTGTGTTAAATAAATAAATTAATTATTTAATATGTACTTATATGTGCAATTGATAATATTACATAGTATAGACCTAAATAAGCAGAGTAAAACTTTGTATTACAAAATTATACTATTTAAAGAGAGGATGGCGTTTATGAACAAATACACATAAATCTAAAGCTGTGCATTTACTATTGTTGCTATATTTTTGCCAATGAATATTTAAACGACTGTTATTATACTCCAATTATGCTATTAATATAATCTCTGTGTTGTGTTACAATCTCAGGTATAGAGTTAAACAGTATTTGAATCGTTACAGCGGTTCCATAAAGAAGTACTTGATGCTTTTCCAATGTACGTATTTGAAATAAGACAACGTATACAATGAGGGTGGAATCTGATTAAAATCATATTTCAAATAATTTTGTAAAAAGCTACAGAAACCATTGTTAGTATTACGTATGATTTACTCCATATTGTTATATTAATACTTCAATAATAACTTTAGCAGTAAATGGCGAAATCATAAAACTTTAGTTTCTGATATAGAATATAGAAAACTCTATTTTCTTGTGAAACAAGTTTAATAACATAAAAAATAGTAAATGCAAATTTACTTAAATATACTCTTGAAAACTTTAATATAATTATTCTAATTATTATGGTCATTATAGGTATTGTCCAAGAAGCACAATAACTCATGGAAATCAGAATATGGAGTGGGGGGTGCTAAGGACATGCTATTGGTTAGTCTGTCATTAATGGAACTGTTATATTTAGGTAATTCTCTTAATTTTAATATTAGTTGTAAATTGCAACCCATTGTTGACTATTGTGTCTGTTTATTGGTACCCAGAGAACTTAAGCCGAAAAATTTTACTCTCTTCAAAAGCGGTAAGTTATGTGTTAAACAAGAATTGGCTGAATGTTCTGAACTATTACTGCTTCTTGATTATTCATTTTTCTTATAATTTTTTTTAGTATTAATGTCAAAATCAAGCATTCAGCCAGTTGGTTCAATTATTTCAAATTCACTCTGCTGTTCAAACACTTAATATTTTTCAACCCTTATTGAAATTATATAACTAATAAACTATTTTTTTTTATTCAGGAATAATGGCTATGACATCGTGCCCAGTGAAATTTACACCAATTCACCAGCCGAGGGACTACAAGATAACCGAAGAAAGCTTTGATTACCTCACCGTATTGGGACAAGGTTCTTTTGGCAAGGTGATTTTGTGCCGAGAGAAAACTTCCAAGTTGCTGTATGCGATCAAAACTCAGAAGAAGAAAATCGTTTCAAAGAACGTCAGCTTCGCGCTGAACGAGCACGAAGCGCTCAAATTCATCAGCCATCCATTCCTGACTAGTTTGAAGTATTCTTTCCAAACGAACGAGTTACTATGTTTTGTAATGGAATATGCAGGAGGCGGCGACCTACTTTTCCACCTGCAGAAAGTCAGAAGATTCTCGGAGGAAGACTCCCAGTTTTATGCAGCGGAGATTACTTCGGCCATCGGATACCTTCACTCCAAGTGGATAGTCCACAGAGACATCAAACTCGACAATATCTTAGTCGACAAACATGGTCATATTAAACTGACAGATTTTGGACTTTGTAAACGAGACGTGCCGCCGGGAAAATTCTGCAGAAGTTTTTGTGGCACACCTGAGTATATGGCTCCGGAGATTCTTTATGGACAACCCTACGGGTATGCTGTGGACTGGTGGAGCTTCGGTGTTGTAATGTACAGAATGGTAAGATAACATAATTGATTTAATTATAATTTATTTAGTACATCCTTTTTATCTCTTTATAGATGTATGGAAAACTACCATTTAAGGGACTTACTACAAAAGCGGACCGCTTTAAGATATTATCAGCTGGAGCAGAGTTTCCTAACACCCTTACCTGGAAAGCAAGGAACTTCTTAAGAGTGCTGTTAATCATCGATCCAAATACAAGAATGGGTGGAGGTTATCAAGACGCTGCAGAAGTAATGATGCACCCGTTTTTTCAAGAAATCAGCTGGATGAATTTAATTCAAAAAAAGGTATGTGCAATTTTTAATTGGAGGCCATTCTTCCTGTCCCAACACAGTCTGTACTGTACTATACTAACTTCGCCTTCTTTCCGATCGGTACAAGATTCTCACCTCTGGCGTAGTTGACCCATTGACTTACTATGCTCTTTTACTTCCCACTGTTGACCAACTCGAAATTCTATCATTCTTTAAACTATACTGTCGCTATTTTTTGCAGATATCTCCACCATTTCGTCCCCGAGTTCGCACAGAGCTGGACACGAAATACTTTGGCATTTTCTCGGAAGAAAGTATCGAACCGACTCCATCTAAGGAGGCTGTAGAGGATGAGGAGGACTACGAAAAATTAGGTTTTGTCTTTAAGGATACCGGTTTTACTACATAGGATGATACTTTAATCTCAAAGTGTTTCTTGTGATAACTTTATAGACTAAATATTTGGAACCCCACCAGCATAAGAGATGTCCTTAAACAATTATTATGACATTATGTGAAATTTGTATGTGCGTGTAAATATTTTTGTTGTACATAATATAGACTACTACAATCTGTTGATATATCACTTGCCACGTATATTTTGTATTATAGCGCATGGACAAGGTGCACCAATATGGAGTGAGATATTTGTTTTTTTTATTGCTCAACAATACATATACTACACTTTCATTTAGTAGCATGCTTCAAATAGCAGTTTTTTTTACAATTTTTTGATAATGCTTTAATAATGTTAGTTTACTAATTCATTCAGATGTTGGTGTAACGGTGCAACACAGTTGGCGTTTTTATAATTGCATGTATAACATGTAATTAATTTAAAAAAAAATCTACTAATAACAGTGTACATTTCGCAATTTGTAATAATTATTATTGTATATAGTATTCTTATTGTATATTTTCAATTCCACAAATAAATAATATTTTTAATTAATTATCTCAGCCTTTTAATTAAAATTTTTACACTTTACAGATATGTGATACAAGTGTCCGCTAGTTTAAGCAAAATAGTTGCCGAATTTAAGTGAGCACATTTACAAGGTTGAAAGCAACAAAAAAGTTTTCTTCAATACAAAAGTGTTTCTAAAATGCCCAGCAGTGTAGCAATCAAGAGTAGTCAAAAATAAAGAAGTCGTAAGTATGGTGTTAGTTATTCTATAAACTTTTTTTTTTGTAAACATTTAAAAGTAAACCAATCCCGTTGCTGCGAAGGTCAAAATGTCTACATATTCTACCTAGTTGTTATTTGTTTGTTATAGAATTTATCCATTTCACTAATTTTCACGTGCATAATAAATTTAGATGAGCACCAATGTAATTGGGTGCTCTTTTTAAGGCAGCATACCTGCTAGAAGATCTAGTAAATAAAATAATTTCTCTAATATAACGTTTCTGAACAATACGAAATAAATCTAATGGTTTTCTTCGAAAGAAGAATTTAAACATTCGTATCCAATTATTTGTATATACCGGGTGACCACAAAAGTTGTTACCCCCCTAGTTTTTCCCATGGTTTTCAAAATAAAAATTTTAAACTGTTAGGGTAAAATGCACTTATAGGGTGACATTTTTTAGCGTAAACCAACATTTAAAATCACTTCCGGTTCAAACGAAAGTGGTAGCAACTTTTTTACTTTAAATAGAACCTACCATTTTGATTCAATATTTGAAATGTGCAAAAAAATACCTTTAAAATGACGCATTATGCATTATCATTTGTTTCACTTTTTAACAAATCTCAAAGATGGCCGTAAATTCGTAAAACAACATAACTGTTAGATAGTAGGCCATGGAAATGTTGAAATAGTTGGTGTCAGGATGTATAATAATGTCTAATTAATTTGTTAGAGAAACACGGATGAACTAACAAGTATTTTACGGACGACCATATTTTCCAATAAATAAACCGAAATTACTCGGTTCTTTCAAATAGCAACATATCTTTTATTTATTACCTCCAGGTAGCTTATTAAATCATTTTTGCAATGATGCGTATCAAGTTTTGCATTTTTTTAAAATAGTAGATACATTTAAAAAAAGTTAGTTTAGTTAGTTAGTGAATTTAAGGTAAAAAGTGTCACCCTATAAGTGCATTTTAGCCTAAAAGTTTGAAATTATTATTTTGAAAACCATGGGAAAAACTAGGGGGGTAACAACTTTCGTGGTCATCCGGTATATCTCAGAGAGATTAATACATTTATGACATTATAATTACTGGATGCACGTTTTTAAAATTTCCTCAAGTTACCTAATTTTTCATTTTGAACTAAATACAACAATTGAAATGGACAAGTATAGGGGCAATAATGTATTTGGAATGCATGGCATAGTAAAATAATGAGCAGGGTTTGCAGAATGGTGAGCTGATGAGTATGAAAAATTAATTCTGACTACTGAGATAAAACATTTTGAGTGTAGTTCTATGCATTATCATTTGTCTTTCAGTTAATATTATGATTTATGTTCGATTAAATTCTTGAAAATTTTGTGCTGCACTTTGAATCTTTTTATAGACTTAGTTTTAATGAGGGATGATCTGCCATAAAAAATAACTATTACTATCGTTTTTAAATAAGGAAGTTATTGTTTATAAATAAACCAACAGTATCTAATTAAATTATTGAGAACGGGATTGCTAAAATAAAAGTCGGCATAAAATGGGAATTTTCTTTATTTTTAATTTTTCAAAAAAACTTTTTACGTCAATAATTTGTGCTTGTTTAAAAACCTATTCCCCTATCATATACACCGAATAATTTTTACTCGTTTAGAAAATTTTCCAAATCCAAAAAGTGAAATTAAGTAAGATTTCAATGAAAATTTTAAGGAGTTAATTCTCAACAATCCGGAAAACAGTTGGACCTGATTTATAACAAAAAAACTTCCCATCTACAGCAGTACCCGATTTGTAGTGACTTTTTTAAAACACATAACCTTATCTGTAAAAGGAACTCATTGGGGAAATGTCAATTTCCTAAGTTCAAGCACATACAACTGCAGTAAATAAAAAATCATTTTCATCTCTTCTATCCCCCTTGGGGTTGGACTATGCCTTAGTGTGTGTCTAAGTAATAGGTTGGTGCAAATTTCGTGTTTATAACTTTTGAGGTTTTTGAGACACCTTACGCATTTTGACTTTTATTTTAAAAATATATCTATATGCAAAAAAGCTGTAGCTCAACTACAGCAGGAGATACGAATATACGCAGATTTACACGTTTAAGGGTTGATTAGGACAGAATTGTAGATTACGTTTTCAAGAATTTGTATGGGCCACCTTTCTAACATCAAGTTGATATCTTATTGGAACTAAGAGATAAGTACTAACTTCCCGTGTTACGGCGCTCTTTAGAAAAGTACCCCATTTAGTTTCTTGGGGGGGTTAGTCCGGAAAAATTCAAAAAGCTGTATAGCCGAATTTGTAAAAGAAATAGATTTGCCGAATTCCAACTTCGTACCTGCAGCAGTTATTGGGATCTTTAGAAAAACGTCTACCTGTTTAACTTTCTTTATAAGAAGAACTGTTGTGTCGAATTTTAACTTAGGATATAAGTAGGTTAAGCGGATAACACCGAGGTCAATAAGAGCCATGTTTACTCTTTTATACCTCTTAAGGTTGGAATTTCGTATGTCCTCGTCTTAGTGGGCGTCTACGCAGCAAATGGATGAGCCGTACAAATGTCCACTTTTGCAGATTTTCTAGTCATCACTAAGGATTTTATACATTAGATTATAGCGGGACACCCATTATAACCCCTTGTAAGTGGAATTTCGGAAAATTCTTTTTTACCCCATTTTATTCGAAAATAGAAATTCATACCTTTAGCCGCTTACCCATTTTTACCGTTACGCCCCGTTTATCCCTTTATGGGTGACATTTTAAAAAACCTTTAAACCACTTTCTAAATATTTTAAACAGAGATCCGCATGGCAAAGAAGAATGTTCTAACTAAACGAACACAGAAGATACGAAGGGTTCTATAATTCACCCCTAATCCATATTTGCACCTTTAGGGATTGATGCGGTAAAAATCCAGAAATGTGTTTTTAGACATTTCTACTTATTGGATACCTTTGCAACCAAACATCAAGTCGATACCTTATCGGGATTAAGAGATATTAAGAAATTCGTGACGATACATTTTACTGTTTTCAACCTCTTGAAAGTTTTTTGGCTTAATCTATTAGATATTCGGCCAGCTCTATGTTAGGGTTGTAATGTTAGGGTTGTAACCTAGTGGGAAATGTAAAGACAAATCAAATTCACATGAATTTCATCATACACTAACACTGTGACTGTATCAATACCCTAGAAATGCATCGCTGAGTAATGGCATTAAAATTCACTGTTGCTTAATTATGTATTTATATTTTCAATTGAATTGCTGATAAAAAGTTGACGAGACATTGAAATATTGTCATTTTGTTGGTCCAGAGTAACGAAACAATAATTGTTTGCAGTTGTACTTCGTTTTCTAAGTTCTACATTAACGAACTTCTTGCGACGGCGCGGCTTACAGTGGGAAGTTTAATACAATATGATTTATATCGGCTACTGTTTGATCGCATTTATCACAATTAGGGCTGTCTTTAACATTGATTCTGTATAGATGTGCCGGAAAGCAGCCTTGCCCTAGTTTTGACCTCGAAATTGTAGAGGAAAATTGTCGATGCACTGTATAAGTATTAATGTATTAGGTTGCTTTCGGTAAATATGGGCAAATTAAGGCATACTGCGTATTGGATACATTTTTAAATTTCTTCCACCTATTTTTAAATTGATTTTTGCAATTTTGTTTAAAGATCATATTTAAGTCATTTGTTGGTATTTTCATATTTAAGTTATTTTTGGGAATTTTGGTTGGTCTATCAATAATTTCGTTTCGTTGCCTTTGGCCCAATACAAAAACTACTGTCGTTTCATGTGTTTTATGTTTGACCACTAAACTAATAATATCAGTAACAAGAGGATTTTTCAATTTCTTACGTTACTGTTCTTAATTGCTTTAAGAATTCACATATTGTCTGACTATAACAATTCTCGTAAGATTTCTGTTCAGACACCACTTCAGACATTTTACTATGGCAGCTGCTTCAGCACTGTATATTGAAATATGTAGTGAAGATTAAAAGACGAGATATAAAATGCACAGGTTGTAGAATGCAGACTTTTCGAGCCATCCGGGTATATTATCGTAGAACTACCCTATCGTTCAGTATATTCTAAAAACAACTGTTGGTTTATTGCCCGTATATCTGTGTATTTAGAAAAGTGGATCTCACATTTACACCATAATGAATCGTACTGAATATCAAATATTGCTAACTGGCGACTCTCCTGATCTAAGTTGGCAGTTTCGGTAAATGCTTCCAATAGAGGTGGTGAGTTTTTCTTATTCCAAAACTTATTTGTGAGCGAGTGGTTGGTGAATACTGAAATATTATCTAACAGCTTTTTATTTACACTAATTTTCATTACAAATGTATTTGCCAAATATCGCCTTCGTATGTCTAGCAGAGGTTCTTGTGCTTTTGCTAACATGAGTAGAATTGGCGAGGATTTCATAACTCCAAGACATATGCGTATGGCTTTATATTGACATCTATCTACTAATTTAAAAGTGGAGTTACAAGCTGAACCATAAAAGCTAGTTCTATAGTCCAAAATAGCTCTTATAGATGCTTCCATACCAGGATCTGCACTCCCACATGTTTTTGTTATTACTAGCAGCAAATTAAGCCCTCCTTCGCATTTATTTATGATCTCTCCAAAGCAATTTTTTATTGAATATAATTCCTAGGTGCTATTGTTACCGCTTACTCTATAACCCGATAAAGATATATACCTCAATTTAGGCTGTTGATGACGAGAGAATATGGTTATGGACGTTTTTTTCGGTGGATAAATCGAATCCATGTACTTGCAGCCATGACTGTAATTTATGCATAATATTCTCTAAATTGTCTATTGTAACCTGATATTTAGAGTCTTGTGAATAGAAAAAATGCCATCTGCATTTAATACACTTAATTCTATCTCCCAATTGATGTAAACTTACAGTATACAAATTAAATAAGAAAGGACTCAACACAGACCCCTGAGGTAAACCTTTACTTACTATACGTCTATTACCATTTTCCCGCAGATATAAAGTTCAATTTTTATACAAATTTTAATATTATGGGCAGTACATTGCGGTATGTCAAACTGAATCATAATATTTCTCAGTATATGAAGATCGACTGATTCTTAAGCAGTTCTACGTAATATCGATAAATAAACAAGTGAGGTAATGATTATTTGAATATGAAATTTGTATGTCCGTAATTAGTTGAGATACCGCTTTAAGTATTCCTCTGCCTTTACGAAACCCGTACTGATTAAATTTTCACATATAATCTCATAAGAGCATTAATTCTTACCGGAAATTTTTTTGAGTGCGTTCCAACAACGTCGTATTAATTTGTCCGAGCGGGACGCGAGGGCAAATTAGGACGTTGTTGAATGCACGAAAAATAATTTCCGGATATGAATTAATGCTCGAATGCAGATTCGGTAAGAAAATCGTAACGATACAAACCCTAAAAAGAAGTAATGTCTACCTACAAAAAATTTCCAAGAAATTTTGTTGTTGTCTTGGATACGGCTCGTGAACTAATTTTTCTATTGGTCATTAATGAGTGTCGTACGATTTTCCCTCCAAAATTACAGTCTTAATTTCACCATTCTTTCAAAAGTTTTATTTAAACAGGACATTAGTGAAATCGTCCTATAAGAAGTGGCGCATGTAGAATTTTTTCCAGGTTTAAGGATGGGCTTACTTATAATTTCGTTACAACTTGGAGGATATTCTCTGCATAAAGAGTTAAATATATCTAATAGAAGGAGTTTAGCTTTGCAAAAAATGTTTTGCATATTAGGATAGGTTATAACTATTATCTATGCCAGGAGTGCTACTTCTGGTGCTTTTAATTGCGCTGTCAAGTTCCTCCAAATTGAAGGGCTTAGTGAAAAAGTTGTCTCCGTTAACGTTATCAGCTAATATAATCTTGGTTTCTCTTTCTACATATGGAGGGTCTAGCTGGTTTAAAACCGAATTGGCAATTTCAATACATACTATTGGCCGTGCAATATTACGTTTTGCAATTGCTCTAATTTGACGGCAAAATTCTGAAATACCTCACTTTTTTTTATTACAGTATTGAATCCAGTTATTTTTGGCTTTGTTTTTAAACGGTCGTCTGGTTTCGGCCATAAGTCGTTGACAATCAACAACATTATCAATTGAAGGCGCTATTTTATTCTTATTAATTGTGTTTTTCGTGTTTTCCATTTAAAGCTGCTGAGCATTCACTGTGACTTCTTTATTGGATAAGGTTGCCGCTTGGTTGATTGTCTCATAAAAACAGTCTATTTTATCATTTATGTTCATAGAATCGTAATCTATTTGGCTTACAGTTGTATCTAAGACATTTCTAAAACGATTCCAATCTGCGTCTCCATCTTTCCATATGCACGACAAAAATATAACAGTAGAATCAAAGTTAAAAAGTGGCAATCTGATGTACTACAAAGTGAATAGAGGAATTGGCTTTATCATAAAAGGAAAATTAGAGAAAAGAATAATCAGTATAAAAGGATTATCAAGCAGAGTAGGATATGTCATTATAAAGATCAATCATAGATACAAGATAAAGCTCATCCAAGTCTACGCACCAACTAAAGACTGCACAGATGAAGAAGTGGACGAATTTTATGATGATATAGGTAAAGCTTTAGATGAAGAAAAGACTCATTTCAATCTTATAATTGGAGATTTGAATGCAAAAATAGGAAGAAAGGAGGAAAGTACAGAAACTTGCATAGGAACATATGGACTGGGAGCAAGGAATGATCGTGGTAAAATACTGATAGACTTTTTGTTAAGCAAAAGAATGTACTGCATGAACACATTCTTCAAAAAGAAACCGCAGAATAAATGGACATGGCGTAGTCCCAACGGAAAAACAAAAAACGAATGTGACTATGTGATCTCAGATCACAAAAACATAATAACAGACGTATCTGTTTTGAACTCATTCACAACTAGCAGTGACCACAGACTAGTTCGTGCAAAAATTAACGTAAACACGAAACTGGAAAGATTAAAACTAATAAAGAAAACACTGAAAAAACCAACAGAGAGCGAAACAATTAAGGCAAATAGTGAACAGTATGAACAAGAAGTAACGAAGCATCTCGAGAGTATACAGAATAACGCAAAACGGACTAGTATTAGCCATATAGAAGAACTAAATAAAATAATATTAACTGTAACATCTCAGGCATCCTCAAATATCACTAACGGAAGGAGTTCAAAAGAAGAAAAATGAAGCACAAATACTAAGAAGCTAATAAACAAAAGAAGAGAAATGCGAGTGAAAGGACAATGGGACACAGTCGAGTACGCGGAACTTAATAAATTAGTGAGAAAGAAAATAAGAAATGACCTATTTGATTACAGAGAAAAAATAACAGAAGAAATAATTGAAAACAATAAAAGTTTAAAAGTCTAACGATCAAGATTAAGTAAGGAAACAACACAAATTAATAAAATAAAGGATAACACAGGCGGTGAAACAACAATCAGGAAAGAAATACTAAGAGCAGTTGAAAAGTTCTACACTAATCTATACAAGTCACAGCTAGAAGAAGAACACCTACAAAACCACGAAAACATAAAGGCACAAACAACAAAATTAAACATCATAAACGTTGGTTCCGAAGACATACCAGATGTCACCAAAGCAGAAATACAAAACGCCCTTCATCAAATGAAAAACTTAAGAGCACCAGGTCACGATGGGTTAATAAGTGAACAACTAAAATATGGAGGAGAAAAGGTGATGAATCTAGTAAAAAGATTAATGAACAAATGTTTGGAGACAGGAAACATACCAGACTCCTGGAATACTGCAGTGATCATTCTTATACATAAAAAAGGACCTAAAGACGATTTAGAAAACTATAGGCCAATCAGCCTATTATCCCATCTTTATAAACTGCTCACAAAAATCATAGCTAACCGTATAAGTAACAAATTAGACGCCTACCAACCGGTGGAACAAGCAGGATACAGAAAAGGATTCGGAACCAACGACCACCTGCAAAGCGTAAAACAGATAATACAAAAATGCAACGAATACAACATACCAATAGTACTCGCCTTCTTAGACTACAGAAAAGCTTTCGACACCATAGAGATACCACACATAATAAAAGCCCTTGACGATTACCGTATAGACTCCAGATACACCCAAATAATAAAGAACATATACAAAAAAGCAACATCCATAGTAAAATTACACGAAACAACTGACGAAATTAAAATAGGAAGAGGGATAAGACAAGGTGATACGCTGTCACCTAAACTATTCACTCTAGCTCTAGAAAATATATTTACCGGTTTCAGGATATTAAGCCTTTGTTTACATATACAAAAGTAGGCTGGTAATTAGGTCATAACTTATCTGTAGGGTAAAGGAATATTACCCTACATGGCAACCATAACCACACAGCAACCGATAAACTATTGAACAAATCATGGATGTTATGAATCATAACAGCCTCAGATGTTTTAAAAGCCTCGCTCTACGAGCTCGGATTTCAAAACATCTGCGGCAGTTATGATACTCATAACATTCCTATATTTGTTAATAGCTATTAAACAACTGAATTGGGAAAATAAAGGGCTAAATATTGATGGAAAGCATTTATTAAACTTAAGATATGCAGATGACACAGTTTTAATCAAAAATGACGAGAAAGAAAAGCAAACAATGTTACACGAAATATACGACCAATCTAAGAGAGCAGGATTAGAACTGAACATGAGAAAAACAAAAATTATGATAAATGACGAAATAAAAGGCACAGACCGGTTTATAATCAACAATGAGGAAATAGAGGTTGTCGAACAGTATACATACTTGGGGCACAACTTAACACTCGGCAAAGGATATCAAGCAGCGGATATTCAGCGAAGAATAAAATTAGGTTGGGTGGCATTCGGTAAACTGGCAAGTATACTAAAATCAACAAAATTCACCAAACGCCAAAAAGCAAAAATCTACAATACATGTGTCCTACCGGTACTTACATATGGTCTTGAAACTAATGCAATCACAAGGAAAATAGCAGACAAAATGGTAAAACCCCAAAGAGTATGGAAAGACAAATGCTGGGCATAACTCTTCGGGAAAGAAAAAGAAATGAATGGATTAGAAAGCAAACCGGAGTGGAGGATGTAGTAAAAAGAATAGGCCAACTGAAGTGGAGTTGGGCAGGACATGTGGCTAGAAGGACAGATGATAGATGGGCTACAAGACTGCTACAGTGGAGACCAAGAACAACGAGATGAAGCGTAGGAAGACCAGTAACCAGATGGTCGGATGACATCCGGAAGGTGGCAGGTAAAAAGTGGATCAGACTGGCAAATCAGAGAGAAGAATGGAACCGAATCGGGGAGGACTATGTCCAATATTGGACCAACAAAGTCTGAAGAAGAGAGAGAGAGAGAGAGAGAGAATCAACAAAGGAGTTATTAATATTTATCAGAATTGGAAAATGATCGCTACCAAGGCTATCTTCACATAAACTCCAAGTTGCAGATAATGTTAGATTGGCCGATACTAATATGAAGTTAACCGACGATAGTTGATCTGTTTGATCTGGTTGGTTTTGGTTCATTAACTATAGTGAAGTTAGTGGTATCTGCTGAATCAACTAAATGTGTGCCGGTTACATTTGTTTGGGGGGGGGGGGGGGGCATAACATATGGTGAGCATTGAAGTCTCCTCCACAAATAATTGCTTTGCTGCTTGAAAATTGACTAAATACGTTATCCCAATCGGATATAGTTACTTTGACATTAGGCGGACGGTAAATAAAGACAATACTTAACTAATAATTTTTAGTTTTAACTTCTATAGCGCATAATTCTATAGTATTACTGTTGAAATTGTTATTAATTACCTTTCCTCTGCATAATAAATGTTTTGCTACTAATATAGCAATACCACCTTTTCCATCAAGGCGATCTTTCCGTAAACACACAAAGCCGCTGAACGTCAGATTGAGATTACGTTTGAACCACGTTTCTTGCAAAACTACAATATATATTCTCAATTTATAAATGCTTTTAATGATTGGTTAATACTGATCTGGCATTTCACTGCATTATTTTAAGATGCCTGTAGTTGTATCTATCTATAATTGATATTTAAAGAAAATTGTTGATTTTTACATTTATTTTTGATGTCTTCTAATTCAGATTTGTATAGTTAAATATTTTCTAAATTAATTTCTTCAAAAATATTGCGTTAACAATATTATATATCATTTGAATGTAATTTTGTGAATTACTTTGACTATTTTCAAGATAATTTCTGTGATATTGGGGAGGATATGGATAATAAGGTATCAGACCACCTGGCTTGCTTTTACTCTCTCTTGAAATACCAATTTTTGGCAAAGTATTTACTGGAGATTCGATTTTTCTTCGTTTACTACTACTTGTTAATAATTGGATCAGGTTTATGTAATGGGTTCGATAGAGAAGAGAAGTTAACGTTTTTACCACATCCTTTCCTGTTATTACCAGAAATGCTAGGAAAGTTGTCAATATTTATACAGTCGAGACTGTAATCATTAAGTGTCCTTGCGTATGATCCTGAGTTGCATATTATGGCAGAATCATTCTTAAAAGATAAAGTATTAATCACCCTACAATTTTTATTTGCTTTTGCTTGTAAAACTCTAGACATTTTTGTGGTCAGTGGCTACATGCTGGCCTTTGCAATGAACGCAAACTAGTTGATCAGTCGAATCGCATTCACTGACATCATAATCTTTACTGCAACGACTACATCTAGCATTCCCTGTACATTGTCTGCGAAAATGACCAATTCTAAAACATTTAAAACATTGCACGACTCTTTGGACAAACGGTTCACAAAGACTCTGTGTAGTGTGTATATACTAAACGTACTGTGGTAAAAGTATCCCCCGAATCGAGATGATAAAACTTTGCATTAATACTAATTTGTCATTCAATTTTGCGCATCATACGTTTAATATTATTAATATCTATTTTTTAGTTATTAGTAAATTCTAAATAATTCTTAATTTCTTGTTTGGATAAACACGTAGCAATTCCACGGATAATGCCTTGTTTAAAAAGTAAATAATGGGTTATATAGCAATCAAATTTCTGTTCGTTTAGGATATGCGAATCGATAATTGCGTCGGCGCTACTGTAATTTTGTAGTTCTACACGTATCCCGTTTTTTTCCCAAGAGAAGTAATATTAATTACCTTACCTTTTAGATTTTCTTGTCGTAAGTGTAGTAATTTACCTATAACCATGGGATGTATTCGGCCGGAGTTTCTGTTATCATCGACGCATTCGATGTAAACAAAGAACGGCCTTTGCAGTTCTTTCTGTGGCACTTGAGGCGAGAAATTTGGCGTTTGTTGGCTAACTAAATCCATTTTGTCCGTTTCCATATGTTCGGTTAGATCCACTTTATGATTATTAATTAATGGTGGCCGGCCCGTACCATCTCCACCGGATCTCTACTCATTTTGAGTTGCAAATAAATTTAATAGAAATTTTAAATTCACTAAGCACCTAATCGTTAGGCACAGACAACATGCACTTGCAGCGAATGCTCGGAATAAACTGCCCTTGAAAGTTGAATTTCGTAAAATTCTTTCTTATCACTACCTTACGTAACAAAATGAACCTCTCTGCCAAATGTCAAATTCCCAGTACCAGTCGTTACGCCTCTGCGTCGATGAGTCAAAGTTTTTTCTTTCTTATATGTATCATATATAGGGTATCTCTAAAATATATGGGCATAGCTTAATCATGAATTTCTGGAACCAAAATAAGATGATTTAATCTAACTTACCTATAATTTCTTTCGTTACACTGGCATTCAGCTTGAATTTTTTTTTAAGAAAAGCCAATTTTGCTTATAAAAACAGAACCCCTTGATTGATTTGGATGAATTCGATATTGTATGCCTTTCGAGTCTACGGCATCTTTTAAGAAGATATTGGTGATTATTAACTAATCACTAGTGAATGAAATGCGTGTGTTACGAGATATATCACAGGGTAACTTTTAAGAGGTTAAGCTGATAACTTTCATATATTTTTTATAATTTTTGATATTTATTATGGTTTAACCACAAATAAATAAAATGTCAATGTCTGCACCTCGAATGTCACAAAACGGATTCAATTTTTAAACATAGTAGCAATTGTTTCTCAGTGCCTACACTAATTATCAACATTTAATTATCTTTGTTATTTTCATAATAATGGCAGTAATATACACGTACGCGAAAGAAACGAATATGTTGCCGATTTTGGAAGATTGTGAAAAAAATGGTCGCAAGAGAGTGTACAGAGAGGTTTACGAATTGTCACATAGATCATACAACTTTTTCAAATATTGAAAGACGCCTTTGTGAAATTGGAAGTTTTGCACCAGTTACTGTTGATCGTGGACGTCCTCGCGTAATTAGAATCCCACATCTAGAAGAAGAAAATTTGGCCACATTAAGTGATATTGTTTGAAAAAATTTGAAAAATATGCATTTAGTAATTAAATTACTTCTCATTGATTTTATAAAAAATCCTGAAATCTTGTAGATATAAAACTGAAATATCTAAATACAAGAAGCTCAAACCTTGGATTACCACTGGCCTCATTAAATCCATAAGAACCTGAAATAAAATGCACAAATTACCGAGAAATTAACAATTCCACACAAGATTGAAAAATAGGTATTTGAATTATCGTAAGAAATTGAGTGACCTTCTACCAATTACTCAGAGTAATTACTACGAAAGAAAGTTTCGAGAAAATAGATTGAACATGAAAAAACAACAGGAAACTATAAATGAAATGACCAACATAAAATCAAACAAAAAAATCATAGAATAGGTAATAGGGGAAGATGGATTGGAGGTAACTGACAGTGTAAAAATTGCCGAAACCATAAACAATTATTTTTCCACTGTTTTGAATGTGTCATTAGGCAACGACAAATATCAAAATGCTTAACTCTTTCTCCTTAAAAATTCTTTGTGCACATTTGCATGGATGCCACTTTAAGAGGCCGAAGTCAAATCGGAAATGGAATCCCTTCAAATGAACAAAAGTTGTGGAATGGATAGTATTGACTGTAAAACTCTAAGGGAAAATTCTGACACATTTATAGGAGTTCTGACGTACTTATTTAATATATCTGTTAACAACGGTATTTTTCCTGGAAAGTTAAAGAAAGCAGTAGTTTCTCCAATCTCCAACGGTGGAAATAGGAGCGTTTGCGAAAATTATACACCAGTGGCTTTGCTATCAATAATTACAAAAGTCTTTAAAAAGATTATGTGTAAAAGGCCATTGCAATTCATAGACAAATAAAATTATTATATACTTCACCTCCGGGAAACAGAACACTTTATTTATTAGATCCAAAAAAGTTATTGTTATTGGTGAGTGAAATGTAGTTAGTTTTTATATATCTTTTTAATCTTAGTTTGATGTATTTTCAAGATTATAACTTTATGTTATATTATTTTTAAACAATTATGTATTCTTTTAAGCAATACATTTATTATTATTATGGTTATTATTATTATTATTATGAGGTCATAAAGGAAACCGTATGTGTCCCATATACAAATAATTTTAAAAGACGCAAACGTTAAAATTGTTGCATTCGAAACGATACCATTAGATTTATTTCATATCGTACAAGCATACATTACAAAAAAATATTTTGTTTACGAAATTTTCTGGAAGGTACGCTCCCCGAAGAAGAAGATTCAATTGCATTGGTCCCTTTCTAAATTTACTAAGCACATGAAAATGATATCGTTTAGTTTGCAGTACATTGAATTACTATTTGTATTCTACACAAAAAGGAAAGTGGTTGGAAACATTAAACGGCTTTATTTTATTTATTTTGTTGATGTACCGCTATATAATATTACGTACATATCGCGAGGTCAATTACATTTATAAATAGAGTAGCCTGTGTAGGGGCTGAATGGGACAATACTACCGCAAAAGCAGCACCTCACAAGATAAATTAGTAATGCCAATAAACATTAATTGAAGATAAGAATGCTAAAGGAATCAACTGCATTAGCAACACACTGAAAACATAAAAATTTAAATTCATTTTAATAAGTAAAATAAACTGCTCAATTACAGATCTAAAGAGTAGCTTCAGAACGTGACCACCGAAGTTCTGTAGATGGCGCCAAGTGGAATTATAGCGCACCCAGAATGTGTAGTTCAAAACGTGACCACCGAAGTTCTGTAGATGGCGCCAAGTGAACGAGCCGCCACCGTGCTAAAATGCTTGGAAATTTTGTTTGCAAAGTGGAAAATCGCCACCTTTCGCCAAAACCAAATAGCGCATGAAGGAGCTCGGGACTTTAGCAACAACTTTGCCCCCTTTCACAATTTCGATATCTGTAGCCGTTCGAAAGTTACAGGCGATCCAGACAGACAGACAGACGGACGGACGGACGGACAAAGCGTTCGCATAAGTACGCTGAAGCTACTAATAACAGAGTCTTTACTTCAATCGCGAGGTTGTTAACAGAGTATCAATAGAGATAATGATCATGCTAATGACATCATCTGAAAGTGAAATACTTTAGGCAAATTTCATATTTAATTATTACTAATTACTTATAATAGGTTGGAAATTACATTCTTGTACTAGTTTATATGCTAGAAATAGCAACCATACCTAATTATTGATAAGAGTAATTATTTAGAATTTTTGTTTAATTGAATTTTCTATAAAATGTAACGTACTGTTACGAAAATTCCATGTTTGTGTCAAAATTATATTATAATTATAATACGAGCACAGAATCATATCATTTGGCCCAGATACATAAAGCTCTTATATTTGCTGGTGTAATATTTGGAGTTTAGTTTTTCTGCTATGGATCCTGTTGTTTTATAGTTTCACAATATTTTATACACTATAATATGATAATTGCAATGGTTTGGAAATTTTGCCACAGGAATTACCAGAAATAAGCAAATTGACAATATCTTTACCAAGTACCATTTTTGCAAAAAGAATACAGACACCAGACTGTTGTTAGTAAATATTTCTGCTTAAATTAGTAAAATTTGACGGCGTATTTACTTTATTGTAATCTTATACCAGTGCTGTAGGATCTAGGTTGTTAGACAGCACCATATTTCAAATAAAAAAGGATTTTATAAACAAATCTACTCTACGAGTTGATTGAATTTTGAACGAAAAGCAATCGTATTAGTTTATTACCTAATACATCGCGTTTCTTTCTTTTATAAAGCAAAAATTAAAATAAACTTACGATGCATAACGCGTTATGTGCAAATATACTATTTGGGTTTAGCTTATTCCTATAAGCAAAATATTATTACGAAATCTATCACTACCTTGTTGGTGTAGAATATCTAAAAAAATCTTTGTGAATAAATAACTACTATAGAAGAACCTACTGTGAACAACTAATGGAATCCAACGACGATACTGACAACCCAACGCAAATAGAGTACTCAGAACAAGAACCGCCTATTCTGAGAGAAGAAGTCTCTGCCGCAGTCAAAAAGTTAAAACCTAACAAATCCCCTGGAGTGGACGAGATCGTCTCGGAGATGCTGATAGCAATGGAAGAAACAGGTATTGAGGTATTACATAAGATTTGTCAACTAATCTGGAAGCACGGCACTTGGCCTGAAGACTGGACAAAATCAATCTATGTACCGTTTCATAAAAAAGGACCCAAAGATATGTGCGAGAACTACCGAACCATAGCCCTCATCTCACATGCCAGCAAAGTAATGCTGCAAATAATATCAGAACGCATAAAGCCTTATCTTTTACCACAGCTGCCACCAGAACAAGCCGGCTTCGTGCCAGGGCGAGGAACTCGAGAGCAAATCTTAAATGTAAGACAAATTATCGAAAAAGCCAGAGAATTCAACGTACCCACCTATCTCTGTTTTATAGACTACAGCAAAGCATTTGACTGTGTCCGCTGGCAAAACCTGTGGCAGATTCTGGACGAAATGGGTACACCGCGCCATCTAATCTCATTAATGAAAAATCTGTATGACAATAACACCGCGTACGTCAGAGTAGAGAATGAACTGTCGGATCCATTCTCCGTAGGCAAGGGGGTCAGGCAAGGCTGCATACTAAGTCCTCTGCTCTTCAACATCTATGGCGAGTGGATCATGAGAAAAGCTATTGAAGGCTGGAACGGTGGAATAGCTATCAACGGCATTAAAATTAATAACCTCCGATACGCCGACGACACCACATTAATAGCAGCGTCGGAAGAAGAGTTGGTCAGTCTCCTACAGCGAGTCGAGGAGACGAGCAATAAAATCGGCCTACAAGTCAACAAAAAGAAGACCAAAATAATGATTATAGACCGCCAAAACGACAATAGACCTGACCTAAAGAAAATAAATAACATCGAGACAGTAGACACTTTCATATATCTTGGCTCCTTACTATGCAACAAAGGCGGATGCAGCCAGGAAATCAAGAGAAGAAGTGCAATAGCAAAAGACGCCATGGCCAAATTGACTAACATTTGGAGAAGCCACCAAATTAACCTGAACACCAAAATGAGACTGGTGAAAAGCCTGGTTTTTTCGGTATTTCTATATGGATCTGAATGCTGGACTTTGAAGCAAACAGACAAAAATAGAATTGATGCCTTCGAAATGCATTGCTGGCGCAGGATGTTGAGAATAGCTTGGGTGGAAAGAAGAACTAATCAATCCATCCTAGAACATCTACAAATAAGGAAAAGGCTCCGCACCGTAGTAGCTGAAAAAATAACAAAATTTTTCGGCCACGTAGTCCGAAGAAAAGGGCTGGAAAGGCTTACTCTGGAGGGCACAGTTGTCGGCAAGAGGTTGCGTGGAAGATCCCCTACACGGTACACGGACCTGATAGTAAACTTAACTGGCAAAAGCTTAACGCAATCCATTAAGAGGGCCGAAAACCGAGAGGAGTGGAAGTCACTTACACAAAATAACTCATGAAATCACGCTGCTCGAAATCGAGCGAACGACTAAGAAGAAGAAGATAGAAGATAGATAAACACTGTGTAGTTACTAAATGTTAATAGCACATAGACCTTTAATAAATCATAATTTTTATATGGAAAAACGCTTGCAAAAAAGCTAATGGGTATGAACCTGAAGTAAACTCTATTCACTATAGTCCCGGATTGTCAATGTCAAAGTCCAATTAAAAACAATCCTTTATATCATGGTTAATACTTTTAAGTCAAGCTATGGCTAACTAGAAACAATTAATTAAGTTATTAATGTCAAAACTATAAATTATTATAGGTTATGACTTAAGCAAAAATAAATATAAGTTGCCAGGTAACCAAATCACCAATTTTAAAATAGTTATTTAGACCACAAGTGTTAGAAGTGCAACTTTTTTTCACAAGCGTGAAAAATAAGCACGCTAACAAGAGTTGTCTATAAGATTTTTTTTTAATTTCATTAAATATTCAAATCCAAGTCTATTTTGTATAGAATTGTATTTGCCTTCATTTTAATCAAGTGAGTTGGTCAGTTCTGGTAACTAAGGAAACGTCTACTTAAGATCGTTCATTGCTGAATTAAAAGCAAAATGTCACTTTTTTTCTCTGAGTGAAAAAAATAGCACTTCACACACCGAAATTAGTTAAAAAAAGCCTACTTTTTTAAATGAAATTTTAAAAATTACGTTTTTGAGGAGTCCAACCTAGTAGTAACAAAAAAACCAATAGAAATTCAACAGTGCTACCATAACACGTCATTTTTGACAATCCAGGACTGTAGGGAATTGAGTTTACAATTTCATAATTACAAAAATCTAGTATGGCCTAAATGTCATGGTAGTACTGAATATCTCTTCAGTCGAAAAATAAATGCAATAAGCAATTTGAAGTAACAGTAAACCGCGCTGTTTTATTTTTGATAATATATTTATTATACTTGAAAACATAATTTTAATATTATTATTTATTATGGGCGAAATAAAGCAGTGGTGGAGAATGGAAGAAAGGCCAGGAAAGGTGGAGAAGTAATGCTCGCCTCAGAGAAAGTACTCTGTTGACTCAGGAAAATCACCTAAAAACCTGAATCAGAACAGACGGCCAGGGAAATCGAACCCAGGACTTCCCGAATACTAAGTAGGCGTGCTAACGTCTAAATTGCAGAGCTCCGTATTACTATGGATACATCCTAAATTAAAATATCTCACATAAACGTGCACACGAAAGAAGCTAATGCACATTATCAGTAATGAAACCACATTTCGTAGTCAAATTTGTATACGCAAAAATAAACTGACAAATATAGTAATTAATAATAATCAATTTAAAAAATTAAACAAGAGCACATTTAATTTGGGAGATTTGATTTAAAGGACAACAGTATTTATGAAATTCTACCTATAATCAACTGTAGGTTGTTTCTTATTTCACTGTTTATTTTTATGAAATGTTACAAACTTATTCTGAAAATATATACTATCAACTATCACATAATTTTACTTAAACAATATATTGGTAATTATCTAGTTATTGCACAAAGGGTTCAGTGAAACTAACTTTGCTCTTTTTCATTCTCCTGTTTCTGCCACTTATATGTACTGGAACAAATACGAGTTTACTTTTCAATACGTCCTCTATAAACCTTCTATAAATCTCTATAATTTTAAGTACTTAAAATAATTACATAGAATAATTACTTTACAAGAACTTTTTCTTTTTTCCTACATGCTTGCATGCAAGTATAAGTAAGTACCTCGACGTTAACGGAAATTCTTCTATTAGAACTGTTAATACATATACAGTGACAGCCAAAAAGTCGGCATAATACGGGAGAAATTTTTATTTTTGGTTTTGCAAACACACTTTTTACGTCAATAATGTGTGCTTGTTTGAAAACCTCTTTAGTCCCTATCATATATACCGAGTGATTTTTAGTTATTTAGAAAATGTAGTTTTTCGAAATTGACAACATCGAGAAAGTACTATTTTTCGGAAATTAAATAAGATTTAAATGAGATTTTTTAGAGTGTGTGATTTTTAGCTAACTGAACAATCTCAAGGCCGGAAAACCCCAATTTTTTTTAACTTTAGCTAACAATTAAATTTTTCAATATGTTAAATATTTTTCGAAATTTCACATACCAAGACTTAATATTAAGATTCACATTTTTTTATGTGAACAGTTTAGAGATTTATAACTGAAAAAAATGATATAAAATGTTAATTACTTTTTTAGATTTTTTTATTATTTACAGAAAAGTTGTATGTTTGCATAATTTTTACGTTTTTTATGCAAGGCGCTTTTTAGGAGAAATATTTTCCAATTCTAATTAATAGTTATTTAACCAACAAGTGTGTTAATGAAGGCGATTAATAATCGAAACTGTTTAAAGCACGAACGATCGATAGCGAGTGAGTGCCTTTAATAGTTGAGATTATTAATCGCCCATTAACAAACGAGTTGATTACAACATTTTTTCGTTGACCGCAAAATCTCTTTTTGTGGCGAAAAATTTGATTAATACAACTAACCTCCATGCAAAATATCGCAAACGTCAAAATCACAAAAACAGTTAATTCATGAAAAAGGGTGTATTAATCAAAAACAGTGTATTAATAGATCTATTAATCCATCCTTTTTTAAAAAACAGTTAATTAATGAAAAAGAGTGTGTTAATCAAAAACAGGTTATTAATGACGTCTAGTAATCCATCCTTTTTTAGGAAAAATAATTCATTAATATTGAAATTAACAAGCGGTCACCGAAAATAGCTATTTAAATGGCTTCTAGAAACTTTAATCTAGCCCGGTTAATAAATTACTGTTACAAAAATCCCGTCAATGTTCTTTTACAGTTGTCTGAACGAGAAGATTTGTCTTTATCCAATTTACATGTTCTAAAAAATCTTCTCATTTTAGACAACATTTTTTAAATGGCTTTTTATTACTTACGCTAAGCTACGTTTTGGTATAGGTCACATGACCAAAAAATAAGAAAAAAAAATCAAGTTGCATAATACTAAATTTAATTTTATTAAGTATGATTTTACGTTTTTATCAATGACAGAAATCAATAAAATCGTACCGGTCGTCTTGGCTACTGCCAGGCAGACAACGTTGAACAATTTGAACATTTAATTTAGTTGTTTTTGAAGTTTTTATTGCAATTAAATTTAGTATTTTGCAATTTTAATTTCTTTTTCTTAATTTTTGGGCATGTGACCTATACTTAAAAATTAGTGTTTTTTCCAAAAGTTATTCCTTGAACCTTTAACGAATTTATTCACTACTTTACAAAAGCACTATATACTTACGTATTCTGAATGGATTTTTTAAAATAACCTATTTTATTGTTTTTGTTATAGTAAAACGTTTGTAGAACTCAATCAATATCCAAATATCCTTCTTCCTCTTATTATAGGCCAGTGGTCTGTTACAACCACAAAGTGGTTCTATGAGCCCTCTTGGCCTTTAGATCAGGTAGGCCTTGCCTGTCGAAATTGAGGTACAGTCCTTGTTAAGGGTTAACGACTACCACAGGTGTTAGCCTGATAGCCGAGGAGCGTACCATTTTTAAAATCCGTCTAAAGAGTCCGCCAGAAATCAAACCCCGCTTGAGAGGCGAGCATTTAAAGTTCCTCAAAATAATGAACCTATATGAACTTTATACAGACTGTTCATAGAAGTCAGACATATTTTTTTCAGAAACGATTCTAGACTAAAAAAAATTATGTATGTTTCTAAAGCGTATTAGATTAATTACAGGTTTATGGAATGTGGCTAACTTGGTCAAATTCAATATATATGCGGATTTGATATG
>OW679197.1:43392618-43798782 GCA_940337035.1 Agriotes lineatus | reverse complement strand
AACTTGGTGAAATTCAATATATATGCGGATTTGATATGTATTTAATCTCCGGAATTGCACCTATTAGTATAATAACATTTACATTAAGTGTAATTAGCAAGATCATTATCTATTTTGACACCACAAATGCAAGCTGATAACCATCAGTGCCATTCTGGCTACTCCTAATTTTAAGATATATCTCTAACTATTATTAATGTAATTAGTCTGAGACTATATGAATTCAATTTGAAATTGGTTGCAAAAATCTCATTGTGCGACTGAATCAAACATCAAGAGTACATAATCGATTCTTTCATTTTATGGATATGTTTTATTTGGTACAGATTTAATTAAAATATGCAAAATTTTTCACTGTTAATCAATATTTAGCATTTAAAAAAATGTTAATGTTTGTCTGTAAACACCTTATATTAAAAAATTTATGCTTTTTTGTATACTAAACTATTTTAAGAGATTAAATTATTTTTCAATAGAGGTGTTATCTTAATTTTAAAATATTTTTAAACTATTATGTGAAATTCGATTGTTACTAAATCCACAAAGGGCTGCAAGATAATCACAGCATTAATAGTTACATGTATAATTAAGAAGGTTGGGCAATATAACCGTAAATAAGCAAAAAAAAGCTTTGCATTTTAAAAAATAAACCAATATCTATATTAGTTTTATTATTTAATGAGATGACATTTATGAAAAAATATACTTAAGTCTAAAAATTGGCATTATTGCCGTATTTTTTAGCAATGCATATTCAAAAGACTTCTACTATAAGGTTTCAGTGCTTTTCAAAGTTTTTACTACCAATTATAGTATTAATATAATCTCGGTATTGAAGTAATATTAGTTATAGAATTAAATACAATTTAAACATTGATGCTAAGTGATAGGCTGTATACAGTGCTTTAGTATAGTAGTGGATAAATTCGTTAAAAATTCAAGGAATAACTTTCGGAAAAACGCTGGGATGCCTGGATTTTAATTTTTATTTGTGCATTTTTTCAAATAAAATCTATATATAAAAGGTGACCCGCGTAGAAGGTATGACATCATCAAGATTTATTTTAAATAGCAACCCTCTTTTTATTACGGAATATGAAAGAACGCATGTTTTCTTACGATCAGTTAATTTTTGAGTATAGGTCACATTAAGAATTAAGAAAAAAAAATTAAAAATTGCAAAATACTAAATCGAATTTTAAGAAATATGATTTTACGTTTTTATCAATGACAGAATCAATAAAAAAACATGTCGGTCGTCTTGGCTACTGTCAGGCAGACAACGGTGCACAATTTGAACATTTAATTTAGTTGTTTTTGAAGTTATCATTGCAATTAAATTTAGTATTTTGCAATTTTTATTTTTTTCCTAGGCGGATCACCCTGTATATATAGATTTTATTTGATAAAATGTGCAAACATAAAAATCGACGGCTTCCAGCTTTTTTCCAAAAGTTATTCCTTGAATTTTTAACGAATTTATCCACTGCTTTACGAAAGAACTGTATAGATTTTTCTAATGCAGATGAAATAAGACAACCTATAAAACGGGGGTGCCATTTGAGATGAATGTTTACATACTTTATCTACACCTAGACAACTACAGAAAGAGTCTAATGATGTACAAACTGTTGTTCGTATTACGCCTAAATTACTATTATTATATTGATACCTTTAACGCTTCAAATTAATTTTAATAGCAAATGACAGAAATCTCGCTAAACTTTAGTTTTCGATATAAAATAATGACAACATTATATACCTTATGTAAAGACACTAAGGAAAGCTTTCTCTTTTGTACTTACATTCAGTGTGTAAACAAAGTTTAAAAAATAGAAAAATAGTAAACGCGAAATTACTTAAGTTCATAACTAATTTAAATGTAATTATTATAAGGATTTTTATCGTTCAGGTATTGTCCAAGAAGCCCGAAAAGCTACCGAAACCAGAATAAAGAGTGGGGAGCGTTAATGGCCTCCCATTGGATGCTTCTGCCATTATCGAAAATGTTAAATTTAGACAATTTTCTTAATTTTCAAATTAGTTGTAAATTGCAACCCATTCTTGACTATTGTGTCTATTTATTGTTTCTGAGTGAATTTAAGTCGAAGACATTCTACTATCTTGAACAACGGTAAGTAACGTTTTATTGTAAAGTTTTATTAAATGTTACGAATAATCGAATTAAGATTTATTGCTTCTTTTTGATGCAATATTCTTATACTTATTATAATTGATTATTCTGGCTATTGGTTCAAAACTCGTGGTCAATCTGAGTTTCAAACACTATGTATATTTCCACTCTTTTTGAAATTATACAGTGTTCCGAAACGTTGTAGGGTGGAAGACATTTCTAAAATTAAGAGGATTAGTTATATAAAAGTTGTAGATACGAAGGTGGTGCAGATTATTAAAATATTTTTTATTATACAGGGTTGCTCAAAAAAGTGTGGTGACTCAAACTTGCTGTTTTTTTTTAATAGAATATCCTACCGGGTGTCTTAAAATGAATTACATCTAGTTTGCTTTGAATTTCCCATAATGCAATCCAAACCTTTACTTAAAATTGGCAAGACTGTAAGTCTATGTGAAATTCGGGGTTAGCAGGTTAGATTTTGCGTCAGTTTTGACACAAACTGACGCAAAACATAACCTGATAACCTCGAATTTGGCATAAACTTACAGTATTGCCAATTTCAAGTAAAATTTTAGATTGCATTATGGGAAATTCAAAGCATACTAGATGTAATTCATTTTAAGACACCCGGTATATTTAGATAGCTTAAAAGTTTTCATTGAAATACTAACCATTTTAATTCAAGTTATATGGGTGTAAAGTCAACTGTTCTGGAGAAATTAACGATATCATGCAAAAATGCTGAACTTCAGATGAATGCTGCAAGTAATAGAAAACAATTGAATCAAGAAAACTTTTTTTTTTTGCGAATTACTACCTTTCGAGCGTAAAAGTTGGTTCTGAGTATTACTGCTATACAAGGCGCTGAACATTTGCAAATTTCATGATTTCGACTTCATACCCTTAAATGCAACTAATTTTCAGATACGTGAGTGTTCCTTTAAAAAAATCTAAAATTTATTTTTTCAAATTTTTAACATTGTATAGCTTTAATACCTCGACGACATAAAGCAAAATATTTGAACACTTAACTTAATTAGGCACCAACTCAAGAGACAGCTCATGTAATTACGTATATGATTTTATATACTCCAGTGGGATAAGTAACTCATTAAGTCACTCATTTGACACTATTTCCGTTAGGTAATGATTCTCATTACACCACTCAGTTATGTAATGGCTTCATTACCTAACTGAGTGGTGTAATGGCTTTATTACCTAACTGAAATAGTATCAAATGAATGACATAATGACATTTGCCTACTAAATTATTTTTGAAAATGACAGATCTCTCCAGTTGCTTCGCCGCGGTCCATGTTTTCCCCTTTTCTCTAAGATCTCGCTCACGCTGTTGTTCCACACTTTCCTTGGTCATCCCTTTCGGTACCTACCAATTTTCCTTGCCTCCTATATATTCTTTACCTGTCTGTTCGCCTTCATTCAGTCATATTTCTCCACCATTTCAGTTTCGGTTTCGTATTACCACTATTAGTTCTTCTTCTACGTTCAAATTTTTTAGACTTTGTCAAATCCTCGTTCTGCTCACCATATCGAATGATTTTGTACGTCTAAAAATGGTAGAAACGTTTGCCCATTTTTGCCTATCACCTTTTCTGTTTCTTGTTGCAGTGTTGAACGCTATGCGCTGGTCTAAATCCACTTTCAACGTCTGCTAGTTTTGGTTACAACCTCTGTCTTAAGTTATTTTCCAATATTATTTCATAAACTTTCCTATAAACCCTGTAGTTATCACAGTTCTTCGAGTAGCCTTTTTTATATATCGGCAGGATTGTTGCTATATTCCATTCTTTCGGTATTCTTTTAGCTTCACACGCCATGTTTAATTTTCTAATAGCTCTGTCCTTCCGTTTGTTCAGAGGTACTTTAGCAGTTCAGCATCTAGTTGGTCGCATCCTGCTGCTGATATATTATTATCTCCCTTTTCTTTTTCTTGTTCATTTGTATTTTTATATGTACTTTCACTTTCGTATTCTGATATTGTGTTTTTGCTATTTAATAGCTCTATAAAATACTCTTGCCATCTTTCCATTATTTCTCCTTCATCTGTTATAAGATTTCCATACTGATCCTTTATTTGTTTGAGTGCTATTTCATTCTGTTTTTCATACTTCTTAAGGTTATATAAAATCTTTTTTGTTCTCTTCACTGTTTTCTTGCATTTTATTACCAAATTCCTCCCAAGATATGGGTTTTGCCTCATATGGGTTTTGCCTCTTTAATTATTACTTTAACATTGTTCATTTGCATTTTATTGCTTTCATGTACATTTGTTGTTTTCTACTTTGTAGGTACTTTTTCCGTAATTTTTTGTTTTCCTTAACTTCTTTCTTGGCATTTTCACTCCACCAGCTTGTTTGTTTCTTATTTCTCCTGCGTCTACGGAATCCACATACTTTTCTTGCAATTTTTTGTAATGTTTCTTGAAATCTTTTCCATTTATCTTAGAGGTTTGCTATTTGTTTATTTTTGCTATATTTATCTATTTCCTTTCTCTTCTACATATTCATATCTAATTTGTGAGTCTCGTACCTTAAAGCTCTTTATTTGTCTGTTATATCACTACTTTTGTTTTTTTATGTTATTTGCTATGATGTTCACTTTAATTTTAGCCTCTAGTCTAGTAGATAGTGGTCCGTACCTACTTAGTAACTTCTTTTAACTCTTACGCCTTTTATTCCCTTTAATGGTTTCTAGGTGCTATTATATAGTTTATTATTGAGAGTTCATTGCGTGTGTATACTTCTCTTGTTATTTTGTGTATGCATTTGTGTTCATGAAATATATTGTTTATGACTCAATAGTTGTCGATACAGCATTGTAATAGTCTTTTTTCTTTCTTGTTTATTGTGTTTTCTCCATGCTTTCCTATTATTCCCTGTCATTTTTATGTTCATTTCCCACCCTTGCATTATAGTCTCTAAGTAATAACAAAGCACTTTCGCAATTTTCAATTGTTTGCTGTAGTTGCATCAAGAATTGGTTCTTTACTTCTATATTATCTTTTTCTCTTGGTGCATAGTTTATTGTCATTGTCATTTTTATTATGTTATTTGTTCCAATTTGTATGATTACTTTTAATATTCATTTAAATGTTCCCATTTACTTAATTTTCCTACATTGTCCTTTGGAATTAAGCATGCTACTTGCTATTGGGCCCATTCCTTTTTGTCTACTGCTCCATATACTAATAGATTTCCGTCTCTCCTATCCACTGCGTCCCGCTGTTTTTTTTAGTCTCGGTGATCGCACAAATATAAGTGAGGGGAATATCTAAATTTTAAAATTAATATTTTTATGCACAATTAACATTATCCAATAAGTTTTTAATACTAAACGAAGCGAAAAATGATTCTATTTAATTTAGTACCACTACCATTTTTTTAAATAAAAATGGTGAGCAGGAATATGCATAACTGTGATAAGCCATGTAAATTGCCTATGTTCAGATGTATGACCAACCACCCGGTATAAGTGACATTAAAGCACTAGCGAAGTTAAAAGTACTCCGCTTCGCGTCGTGCTCTTAAACTGGTCGCACGTGCTTTAAAGGCGTACCTATGTATTAGTATCATAATATACTATTTTCCTATTTACTAAGATGCGTTCAATGGAAAAATACTGTAACCAGTTCTTGCGTTAGTTGATGATTAATAATCTCCACAACCATTAACGCGTTCGCTTTGCCCACGCATTAAAATGTCTTGATTATTAATCTCCCATGTTAACATACTTACTGGTCAAATGACAATTTATGTTCAAAATGACATATCCCAAATACAGTTCAATTTAGAGGTATAAAGTAGGATATCAAAGAAAGTTCCAATAAACGGGTCTTTAAAAAATACAAAAACATACAGGGAGTTCTATTTTGAAAAATTCTATGAATACCAAAATACCTTTTCTTATCGTTTTTGATAATTTTTTTTCTTTTTTCTATTAAATCCAATATTTCCTTGGGCATCCAGTCTCTCTTTGCTATACGAGTTCTTTCTCTCAGTATCTTTTTATTTTTAGTTGACATCAACGATTAAATGTTGACCCAGTTCTCGTTTACGCTATTATTTAAAAGCCTTCTTTTAATTATTAGATGAAATTCGTTATTTATGTCTTGAGGCATTTTCATCGCTATTTCAGGTTACTGTAGAAGCTCTAGAGTCACGCTATTAACTTTGTATCTACAACTTTTATATAAGCAAATTTTATGTGTTAGAAATATCTTCTACTCCGCATCGTTGTGGGGCCTTGTATGTAATAAAACTATTTATATTTTTTTGTTCAGGAATCATGGCCATGACATCACATCCAGTGAATTTCGTACCAATTCGCCACCAGATGAAGGACTATAAGATAACCGAAGAAAGTTTTGATTATCTCACCGTCTTGGGACAAGGTTCTTTTGGCAAGGTGATTTTGTGCCGAGAGAAGACTTCCAAGCTACTATACGCGGTCAAAACACAGAAGAAGAAAATCGTGTCCAAAAACATTAACTACGCTCTGAACGAACATGAAGCTCTCAAAATTATCAGCCATCCATTCCTGACCAGTTTAATTTATTCATTCCAAACGAAGGAGCTGGTATGTTTCGTGTTGGAATATGCAGGAGGCGGCGATCTACACTTTCACCTGCACAAAGTTAGAAGATTCCCGGAGGAAGTCTCCCAGTTTTATGGAGCGGAAATGACTTCGGCCATCGGATACCTTCACTCCAAGTGGATAGTCCACAGAGATATCAAGCTCGATAATATCTTACTCGACAAACATGGTCATATCAAAGTGACAGATTTTGGACTTTGTAAACGAAACGTGCCGCCAGGAAGATTCTGCAGAAGTTATTGCGGCACACCTGAATACATGGCTCCAGAGATTCTCTGTGGACAAGCCTACGGGTATGCTGTGGACTGGTGGAGCTTCGGCGTTGTGATGTACAGAATGGTAAGGTGACACAATTCAGTTAAATTATTAATTGTAATCTTTTGTTATCTTTTATAGATGTATGGAAAACTACCATTTAAGGGTCTTACTAGAAAGTCCGAACGCGCGAAGATATTATCAGCAAGAGCAGAGTTTCCTAATTCCCTTAGCTGGAAAGCAATAAACTTCTTGCGGATGCTGCTAATTAAAGATCCAGAAAGAAGAATGGGCGGCGGTTACCAAGACGCAACAGAAGTAATGGTGCATCCATTTTTCCAAGAAATCAGCTGGATGAATTTAATTAAAAAAAAAGTACGTACATTTTTTAATGAAGGCACATCTTGTGACATAGATACCGATCTGCAGCGTAGTAAATTGGAGCGGATTAATGAAAACTTTAAAAATGATCCGTTTTGAGATAATTTTTTCGTGATTATTGTTTATTAATTACATATTGACTGTTTCGATATCTAGTAACTATTAACGAAGCGCCGTTAACTCGCCTTTTTTTGTTGTATCCCCAATAGGCCTAATGCACTAATAGCTATAATCGAATAGTTTTATTACATTTTTTTTGCTTTGATGGTCGAGGCTGGATCGTATCTATTTCTTCATAAAAAATTTTGCTGTTTTATCGGTTTCAAATTCTTCTTCTTCTGACTCGTCGGCATCCATAACTTCTGGTACATCTTCGCATGATTGTCTATTGCAAAATTGGCAGATAAGGAAGCATTTTAACCTAACTTTTCTACAGCCACACGCTGTGCCGCATCGTTTTTTGCATGATATAAAGTTGTGAAATGCCTCAGGAGCGGGATCTTTCGGAGTAAGCCCAGTAAGCCCATTATTGGTACGTTTCTACCCTAATTTCTGTGTACTTTTTGTAATGCCATATCATGCTTAACTGTGGTTGTACGTCCTGAACGTGCCGTGCAGCATCTTTTGTTGATAGAATAGTAGCAGGATTGAACATGCTTTTTGTGATGGCAGAATTTTGGTAACGCATTGCATCTATGTCGTTCATCGTCATACAACGCGACAAGAAATTGTTTTCCTGTCTGGGCAATTTTATCGCAGCCACTAATTACATATAAAAATAAAACGTCCTCGGCTGCGTTTTTGTACTTCAATGATTTTTCGGAGTGTAGTTTTGCTGTAGTTTTACCTCTTCTTGGTTTGTTAAGGTAGATATTATCGGGGAGTAGATCGATGTCTTCTGCAGCCTGTTTGACTAATATATTTGACTTTTCATATGTTATAAAATTCTCTCGTGGTGTAAAAACAAGTAAACGCGAAACAGTAACCGTTAATATGTAATTAATACACAATAATTTAAAAATTAGCTCAAAACGGAACATTGTTGAAATTTTCATTAATCCGCCCCACAGTGCCTTCCTCTTCCGATCGGTAGAAGAGTTTCGCCTCTGGCTTGGTTGACATGTTGAGTTACCGTGCTCTTTCAGCTTTTACCTATTCTTGTAAAATAATTTCGTCTTCTATCTCAACAACGACATGGTCCAATCCCGAAGGTTGTTCGTCATATGCTAACTTTCCTTATTTTTTTGCAGATTTCTCCACCATTCCGTCCTCGAATTCGCACTGAGCTCGACACGAAATATTTCGACACCTTCTCAGAGGAAAGCATTGAACCGAGTTCGTCTAAGGAGACTGTAGAGGAGGGCGAAGACTACCGAAAATTAGGTTTTGCTTTTAAGGATACCGGTTTTACCATATAGGACGATACATTTATCTACATTTTGTGTATACCGTTTATATAGCTTGGTGAGCTGCATATTTAAAACAGCTTTAAGTGCAGAATAAGAGTTACTACCACGTCGTCCTTAAAAAACAATTACGTACCAATAACATCCTGTGAAAGTTGTGCATGGATGCCTGTACAAAATTATGTTGCAAATTATATATCTGCTTATTATCTGCAATAAAAATTTGTCGTATAAATTGTGTATCGGATCAATTTTGTAACTGTACTACCTACATACATTATGTTGTAATAATGTAAGTTATTAATAACGAAGGGTCACATGTTGATGTAATGCTGCAATACAATTGTAGTTTTTATAGTTGCATGTGCAATATGTAAATAATTAGCTGTGTAAGGAGTGGCTTGTTTTAAATATAGCATTCTACATTTGTAACATTATTGTCGACAATATATTTTGATATATTTTTAATTACACAAATAAATTTTTCGTTAATTATTTCATGGTTTTAATTAAAAACTTTAATTTTACAGGTATGTTATTACAGTCTTGTGTTTTGAGTAAAATGCAGTTAATCGCACTTGTATATAATATCGTAAACAACTAAGAAGCTTTTTAAAATCAGTTTAAATGAATTTAAAAATAATACATTAATAATTAAAAAAAAAATTTTTAATTAAAAAGATGCATCTACAAATACCTAGCAGCTTAAATAATTCTGTGGTGTGATATGGGTTGTGACTCATACGGAAAAATAAAGCTGTTGAATATTTCAAAAGAACATTGTATGAACAGAATGAAATAAAGAATGTAGAACACCAATTTTCTAGAAAATTATTGATATAGCAGAAAGGTGCATTAATTTATGAAATGCATATTTGTTCAAATCGTCTCCAACCATTTCATCTAAAGTTTTCAGTAAAAACAAATACCGGGAGAGCAAGAAAAATTGACCGAAAAAAACTTCCTTCCGCGCAGGTTATCACTATCTACGTCAAGTTTCTGCAGTAAAGTTAACTGTTTATCAGCTGTCAGTATTAGCTATTGTTCTGTGCTGTCAGGGTCAGCTTGTATGTATTTTACAAATTTCAATTTTCAGTTCATCAATAGTAATTTACGATACAAGTGGGTAAAGCTACTATTTAGGCACGAGTGGAGTAGAGTTGAAACGCGAGTGGGCGAGCGTTTTAAGCCCCGCGAATGTCTAAATATGCTTTACGCATGTATATCGTACAATATTTTATCTACGATAGAATCTAAAAAATACGGTAAATATCGAAAATATTTTACATGTAAATTAGAATTACTAGCAAACGGTCCTAATTTTGGGTGTTTTAAAAATTTTTAGAACACGTTGCTACTAGCTAGGGCATGGAGATATCTCTTTTAAAATACTGGTTCTCGTAAAACACAATAGAAGTGCAACTTAAGCTTTATATTTCCATGAGGCCATTCGCAACTGAAAAATACCAACTCGACAAAAATATCAGAGTGTTTTTGGGGCTGCCAGATGTATTAAATTGTTCAATTGTGGCTGATGGGTGCCGTGAATACGGATAAAATATAATAAAATGTGATAAAAAATCCGCGGAAGTAGCAACTGTTCTTATTAAACGCTATATTAATGCAAATTCAGCACCCAATTGCTAGGAGGGGTATAGAAATATTACCTTTGCAATGCTGGTATTCGTAAAATACACCAGAAGTTCAAGTAAAGCTTTACATTTTCATGTGGCCATTCGCAAGTGCATAATCTAAAAAATGCACACACTACTAACATCTCAGAGCGTTATTTCGAATGCAAGCTGTAGTTAAACGTTCATATTGTGCTGATGGGTGCCATGTATATGAATAAAATATAACAAAATGTAATAAAAAATCCGTGGAAGTCGCAACTGTACCTATTAATCGCTTTATTAATGCAAATTCAGCATGCAATTGCTAGGAGGTGCATAGATATACTTTCTTTGCAATTCTAATACTAGTAAAATACACCAGAAGTGCAAGTAAAGCTTTATATTTCCATGTGGCCATTCGCAAGTGCATAATCTAAAAGATACACACAGCTGTAGTTAATCGTTCATATTGTGTCTGATGGGTGCCATGAATACGAATAAAATTAACTAAATGTAATAAAAAATCCGCGAAAGTCGCAACTGCTCTTATTAAATGCTATCTTAATGCCAATTCAGCATCCAAGAAGGGGCATAGGTAAAGGTATTTCATTTGCAATTCTGTTACTCGTCAAATACACCAGAAGTGCAAGGAAAGCTTTAGATTTCCATGTGGCCATTCGCAAGTCCATAATCTAAAAAATACACACACCACGAACATCTCAGAGCATTATTTTGACAGCCAGTTGTAGTTAATCGTTCATATTGTGTCTGATGGGTGCCAAGAATACGGATAAAATATAATAAAATGTAATAAAAAATCCGCGAACGTCGCAACTGTTTTCATTAAACGCTATCTTAATGCAAATTCAGCATCCAATTGCTAGGAGGGGCATAGAGGTATTTTCTTTGCAATTCTGGTACCCGTAAAATGCACCAGAAGTGCAAATAGCGCCTTATATTTCCATGTGCCCATTCACAACTGCGTAACCTAAAAAATACGCACACCACGAATATCTCAGAGTACGGATACGGATAAAATATATTAAAATGTAATAAAAAATTCAGGGAAGTAGTAACTACTCCTATAAAACGCTATCTCAATGCCAATTCAGCATTCAATTGTTAGGAGGGGCAGAGAGGTATTTCCTTTGCAATTCTGGTACTCGTAAAATACACCAAAAGTGCAAGTAAAGCTTTATATTTCCATGTGGCCATTCGCAAGTCCATAATCTAAAAAATACACACACCACGAACATCTCAGAGCATTATTTCGACAGCCAGCTGTAGTTAATCGTTCATATTGTGTCTGATGGGTGCCAAGAATACGGATAAACTATAATAAAATGTAATAAAAAATCCGCGAACGTCGCAACTGTTTTCATTAAACGCTATCTTAATGCAAATTCAGCATCCAATTGCTAGGAGGGGCATAGAGATATTTTCTTTGCAATTCTGGTACCCGTAAAATGCACCAGAAGTGCAAATAGCGCCTTATATTTCCATGTGCCCATTCACAACTGCGTAACCTAAAAAATACGCACACCACGAATATCTCAGAGCACGGATACGGATAAAATATATTAAAATGTAATAAAAAATTCAGGGAAGTCGTAACTACTCCTATAAAACGCTATCTCAATGCCAATTTAGCATTCAATTGCTAGGAGGGGCAGAGAGGTATTTCCTTTGCAATTCTGGTACTCGTAAAATACACCAAAAGTGCAAGTAAAGCTTTATATTTCCATGTGGCCATTCGCAAGTGCATAATCTAAAAAATACACACAGCTGTAGTTAATCGTTCATATTGTGTCTGATGGGTGCCATGAATACGAAAAAAATTAACTAAATGTAATAAAAAATCCGCGAAAGTCGCAACTGCTCTTATTAAATGCTATCTTAATGCCAATTCAGCATCCAAGAAGGGGCATAGGTAAAGGTATTTCATTTGCAATTCTGTTACTCGTAAAATACACCAGAAGTGCAAGTAAAGCTTTATATTTCCATGTGGCCATTCGCAAGTGCATAATCTAAAAAATACACACAGCTGTAGTTAATCGTTCATATTGTGTCTGATGGGTGCCATGAATACGAATAAAATTAACTAAATGTAATAAAAAATCCGGGAAAGTCGCAACTGCTCTTATTAAATGCTATCTTAATGCCAATTCAGCATCCAAGAAGGGGCATAGGTAAAGGTATTTCATTTGCAATTCTGTTACTCGTAAAATACACCAGAAGTGCAAGTAAAGCTTTATATTTCCATGAGGCCATTCGCAAGTGCATAATCTAAAAAATACACACAGCTGTAGTTAATCGTTCATATTGTGTCTGATGGGTGCCATGAATACGAATAAAATTAACTAAATGTAATAAAAAATCCGCGAAAGTCCCAACTGCTCTTATTAAATGCTATCTTAATGCCAATTCAGCATCCAAGAAGGGGCATAGGTAAAGGTATTTCATTTGCAATTCTGTTACTCGTAAAATACACCAGAAGTGCAAGTAAAGCTTTATATTTCCATGTGGCCATTCGCAAGTGCATAATCTAAAAAAACACACAGCTGTAGTTAATCGTTCATATTGTGTCTGATGGGTGCCATGAATACGAATAAAATTAGTTAAATGTAATAAAAAATCCGCGAAAGTCGCAACTGCTCTTATTAAATGCTATCTTAATGCCAATTCAGCATCCAAGAAGGGGCATAGGTAAAGGTATTTCATTTGCAATTCTGTTACTCGTAAAATACACCAGAAGTGCAAGTAAAGCTTTATATTTCCATGTGGCCATTCGCAAGTGCATAATCTAAAAAATACACACAACTGTAGTTAATCGTTCATATTGTGTCTGATGGGTGCCATGAATACGAATAAAATTAACTAAATGTAATAAAAAATCCGGGAAAGTCGCAACTGCTCTTATTAAATGCTATCTTAATGCCAATTCAGCATCCAAGAAGGGGCATAGGTAAAGGTATTTCATTTGCAATTCTGTTACTCGTAAAATACACCAGAAGTGCAAGTAAAGCTTTATATTTCCATGTGGCCATTCGCAAGTGCATAATCTAAAAAATACACACAGCTGTAGTTAATCGTTCATATTGTGTCTGATGGGTGCCATGAATACGAATAAAATTAACTAAATGTAATAAAAAATCCGGGAAAGTCGCAACTGCTCTTATTAAATGCTATCTTAATGCCAATTCAGCATCCAAGAAGGGGCATAGGTAAAGGTATTTCATTTGCAATTCTGTTACTCGCCAAATACACCAGAAGTGCAAGGAAAGCTTTAGATATCCATGTGGCCATTCGCAAGTCCATAATCTAAAAAATACACACACCACGAACATCTCAGAGCATTATTTCGACAGCCAGCTGTAGTTAATCGTTCATATTGTGTCTGATGGGTGCCAAGAAGACGGATAAAATATAATAAAATGTAATAAACAATCCGCGAACGTCGCAACAGTTTTCATTAAACGCTATCTTAATGCAAATTCAGCATCCAATTGCTAGGAGGGGCATAGAGATATTTTCTTTGCAATTCTGGTACCCGTAAAATGCACCAGAAGTGCAAATAACGCCTTATATTTCCATGTGCCCATTCACAACTGCGTAACCTAAAAAATACGCACACCACGAACATCTCAGAGTGGGTGCCGTGGATACGGATAAAATATAATAAAATGTAATAAAAAAATTCGGGGACGTCGTAACTACTCCTATAAAAAGCTATCTCAATGCCAATTCAGCATTCAATTGCTAGGAGGGCCAGAGAGGTATTTCCTTTGCAATTCTGGTACTCGCAAAATACAGCAAAAGTGCAAGTAAAGCTTTATATTTCCATGTGGCCATTCGCTATTGCATAATCTATAAAATACGCACACCACGAACATCTCAGAGCGTTTTTCGACAGCTAGCTGTAGTTAATAGTTCATATTGTGTCTGATGAGTGTCATGAATACGGATAAAATTAATAAAATGTAATAAAAAATCCGCGAAAGTCGCAACTGCATTTATTAAATGCTATCTTAATGAAAATTCTCATCCAATTGCTAGGAGGGGCATAAAGGTATTTCCTTTGCAATTCTGTTACTTTTAAAATACACCAGAAGTGCAAATAAAGCTTCATATTTCCATGTGCCCATTCACAACAGCGTAACCTAAAAAATACACACACCACGAACATCTCAGAGCGTTATTTCGGCACCCAGCTGTAGGTAGTCGTTCATCCTGTGTCTGATGGGTGCCATGAATACTGGTAAAATATAATAACATATAGTAAAAAATCCGTGAAAATCGCAACCGCTCTTATTAAATGCTATCTTAATGCAAATTCAGGATACAATTGCTAGAAGCATAGACGTATTTCGTTTGCAATTCTGGAACTCGTAAAATACAGCGGAAGTGCCAGTAAAGCTTTATATTTCCATGTGGCCATTCGCAAATCTAAAATATACACACACCACGAACATCTCAGAGCGTTATTTTGACAACCAGCTGCAGTTAATCATTCATATTATGTCTGATGGGTGCCATGAATACGGATAAAATACACAATTTGTGTGTCATGTACTTTAAAAAATGCTAAATTTTAATTATAGTTCCATTTATTCAATTTTATTTGTTTGCCCCGTGTATCCCCTTATAATAAAATGTAAAAAAAATCCGCGAAAGTTGCAACTGTTCTTATTAAACGCTATCTTAATGCAAATTCAGCATCCAATTGCTAAGAGGGGCATAGGGATGTTTCCTTTTCAATTTTGGTACTCGTAAAATACACTAGAAGTGCAAATAGGGCTTTATATTTCCATCTGCCAATCCACAACTGCATAATCTAAAAATTACATACACCACGAACATCTCAGAGCCTTATTTCGACATCCAGCTATAGTTAATTGTATTCTGTCTAATGGGTGCCATAAATACAGATAAAATATAATAAAAAACGAAAAAGTTGCAACTGATCTTATTAAATGCTATCTTCATGCAAATTTAGCTTACAGTTGCTAGGAGGGGCATAGAGTTATCTCCTTAGCAATTCTGGTACTAGTAAAATACACCAGAAGTGCAAGTAAAGCGTTATATTTCCATGTGCCCAATGAGCAAGTGCATATTCTAAAAAATACACACATCATAAACTTCTCAGAGCGTTATTTCAACAACCTGATTTAGTTAATCGTTCATACTGTGTGTGATGGCTGCCATGAATAAGGATAAAATATAATAAAATGTAATAAAAAATTCGCGGAAATCGCAACTGCTCTTATTAAACGCTATATTAATGCAATTTTAGTTAAGAATTGCTAGGAGGGGCAAAGAGATATTTCCATTGCAATTCTGGTACTCGTAAATTACACCAGAAGCGCAAGTAAAGCTTTATATTTCGATGTGGCCATTCGAAAGTGCATAATCTAAAAAATACACACACCACGAACAACTCAAAGAGTTATTTCGACACCCAGCTGTAGTTAATCGTTCATATCGTTCTATCTGATGGGTACCACGAATACAGATAAAATATAAGAAAATGTAACAAAAAAATCCGCGGAAGTCGCAACTGTTCTTATTAAACACTGTCTTAATGCAAATTCAGCATCCAATTGCTAGGAGGGGAAGATATGTTTCCTTTGCAATTCTGGTACTCGTAAAATACAACTTAAGTGCCAGTAAAGCTTTATATTACCATGTGGCCATTCGCAAGTGCATAATCTAAAAAATACACACCACGAACAACTCAAAGAGTTATTTCGACACCCAGCTGTAGTTAATCGTTCATATCGTTCTGTCTGATGGGTACCACGAATACAGATAAAATATAGTAAAATGTAACAAAAAAATCCGCGGAAGTCGCAACTGCTCTTATTAAATGCTATATTATTGCAAAATTTAGCTTACAGTTGCTAGGAGAGGCATAGAGATATTTCCTTTGCAATTCAGGTACTCGTAAAATACACCAGAAGTACAAATAAAGCTTTATATTTCCATATGTCCAATCGCAAGCGCATAATCTAAAAAATACACACACGCCGAACATCTCAGAGCGTTATTTCGTCACCCAGCTGTAGGTAGTCGTTCATCCTGTGTCTGATGGGTGCCATGAATACTGGTAAAATATAATAACATATAGTAAAAAATCCGTGAAAATCGCAACCGCTCTTATTAAATGCTATCTTAATGCAAATTCAGGATACAATTGCTAGGAGAAGCATAGACGTATTTCGTTTGCAATTCTGGAACTCGTAAAATACAGCGGAAGTGCCAGTAAAGCTTTATATTTCCATGTTGCCATTCGCAAATCTAAAATATACACACACCACGAACATCTCAGAGCGTTATTTTGACAACCAGCTGTAGTTAATCATTGATATTATGTCTGATGGGTGCCATGAATACGGATAAAATATAATAAAATGTAAAAAAAATCCGCGAAAGTTGCAACTGTTCTTATTAAACGCTATCTTAATGCAAATTCAGCATACAATTGCTAAGAGGGGCATAGGGATGTTTCCTTTTCAATTTTGGTACTCGTAAAATACACCAGAAGTGCAAATAGGGCTTTATATTTCCATCTGCCAATCCACAACTGCATAATCTAAAAATTACATACACCACGAACATCTCAGAGCCTTATTTCGACATCCAGCTATAGTTAATTGTATTCTGTCTGATGGGTGCCATGAATACAGATAAAATATAATAAAATATAATAAAAAACGAAAAAGTTGCAACTGATCTTATTAAATGCTATCTTCATGCAAATTTAGCTTACAGTTGCTAGGAGGGGCATAGAGTTATCTCCTTAGCAATTCTGGTACTAGTAAAATACACCAGAAGTGCAAGTAAAGCGTTATATTTCCATGTGCCCAATGAGCAAGTGCATATTCTAAAAAATACACACATCACAAACTTCTCAGAGCGTTATTTCAACAACCTGATTTAGTTAATCGTTCATACTGTGTGTGATGGCTGCCATGAATAAGGATAAAATATAATAAAATGTAATAAAAAATTCGCGGAAATCGCAACTGCTCTTATTAAACGCTATATTAATGCAATTTTAGCTAAGAATTGCTAGGAGGGGCAAAGAGATATTTCCATTGCAATTCTGGTACTCGTAAATTACACCAGAAGCGCAAGTAAAGCTTTATATTTCGATGTGGCCATTCGAAAGTGCATAATCTAAAAAATACACACACCACGAACAACTCAAAGAGTTATTTCGACACCCAGCTGTAGTTAATCGTTCATATCGTTCTATCTGATGGGTACCACGAATACAGATAAAATATAAGAAAATGTAACAAAAAAATCCGCGGAAGTCGCAACTGTTCTTATTAAACACTGTCTTAATGCAAATTCAGCATCCAATTGCTAGGAGGGGAAGATATGTTTCCTTTGCAATTCTGGTACTCGTAAAATACAACTTAAGTGCCAGTAAAGCTTTACATTACCATGTGGCCATTCGCAAGTGCATAATCTAAAAAATACACACCACGAACAACTCAAAGAGTTATTTCGACACCCAGCTGTAGTTAATCGTTCATATCGTTCTGTCTGATGGGTACCACGAATACAGATAAAATATAATAAAATGTAACAAAAAAATCAACGGAAGTCGCAACTGCTCTTATTAAATGCTATATTATTGCAAAATTTAGCTTACAGTTGCTAGGAGAGGCATAGAGATATTTCCTTTGCAATTCAGGTACTCGTAAAATACACCAGAAGTACAAATAAAGCTTTATATTTCCATATGTCCAATCGCAAGCGCATAATCTAAAAAATACACACACGCCGAACATCTCAGAGCGTTATTTCGTCTCCCAGCTATATCTAATCATTCATATAGTGCTGATGGATGCCATGAATACGGCTAAAATAAAATAAAATGTAATAAAAAATCCGCGAAAGTCGCAACTGTTCTTGTTAAACGCTATCATAATGCAAATTCAGCATCCAATTGCTAGGAGGTGCATAGAGGTATTTCCTTTGCAATTCTGGTACTCGTAATGTACACCAAAGGTGCAAGTAAAACTTTATATTTCCATGTGGCCATTCGCAAGCTCATAATCTAAAAAATACACACACCACGAACATCTCAGAGCGTTATTTCAACAACCACATGTAGTTAATCGTTCATACTGTGTGTCATGAGTGCCATGAATAAGGATAAAAAATGAAAAAAGGTAATAACAAATCCGCGGAGATCGCAACTGCTCTTATTAAATGCTATGTTAATACAAATTTAGCTTACAATAGCTTTTTTTTGTTTTTTTTTAAATTTTTTTTTTTAGTTATTTATTTGCCAGATCAACACTACAATTGTATTATACATGGCATTGTTAACACATTTAAGATGATTAGTCTAACTTATGAGGTAATTTGATGCCTCGGACAAGTCTCTGTGGTTATTCTTCTTCGTCGGATAAGAATTTGTCTTGAGGGAGTCTTCGTTTTAATCGGGAGTGGATATTTCGCTTGCCAAGGTTGTAGTGAGCTGCTCCTTCGCACGCCGCGATATTTTTGAGAAATTTTTTAGTGGTTGTTTTTATGTAATCTTCGATTGTTGGTATTCCTAACTCGTCATGGAGTTGGGTGTTTCTAATAAACCATGGCGCGTCCACTGAGATTCTCAGGATTTTGTTCTGTAGTCTATGCAGCTTGGTTATGTTAGTTTTTGATGTTGTGCTCCAGATGGGTACAGCATAGAGTGCTAAGGGTCGTATGAGGGACGTGTACATCATAATTGCACATTTGGTTTTTAACTTCGACTTCCGATTTAATAACGGATATAGTTGTGCTAATCGTGCGTAACTCTGGTTGAGTTTGGAGTTGATGTGCTGATTCCATGATAACTTAGTGTCCAGAAGAACTCCTAGGTATTTTACTGGTTCATTTGGGGTATTCCATTGGACGATTTCGTTGTTGACGTGAATGCTTGGTGGATTGCGTATTCTCCTAAGTGAAAATATTTTAGCTTGGCATTTGCTCGAATTAATTTGGATATTCGAGTTGTTAAACCATCTACATACTTGGTTTATTGCTGTCTGAAGTGACTGAGTTGCTTGTGTTAGGTCATTGCTTAGAGTGATAATGGCCGTATCATCAGCAAAGGTTGCTATCGTAGCATCGAGTTTGGGTATATCAGATGTATATATATTAAATAATAAAGGTCCCAGTATACTGCCCTGAGGGACTCCGGCTCGTATGCTTTTGGTTTCTGAGAATTCAGTATTTATTTTTACTGCAAAGTTTCTGCCCTCAAGGAAAGAGAATAGTATTGCTGTAAGGTAGTTAGGTATTCTTAGCTTTAATAATTTTCTTTTCAACCCCTCTAGCCAAACCTTGTCGAAGGCTTGGGCTACGTCGAGGAAGATGGCTGTTGCAAACTGCTTGTTTTCGTATCCGGTCTCTAATACTTCTACTATTCTCTGGAGTTGGTGTGTAGTTGAGTGGTCTTTTCTGAAGCCAAACTGATGTGGCGGGAGTATGTTAAGCGAAATCACTTCAGTGTTGAGACGAGTGTAGATTATTTTTTCTAACAGCTTGGATAAGGATGTCAGAAGACTGATAGGTCTATAGTTCTTTAAGTGGTTTTTATCTTTTCCTGGCTTGGGGAATAAAAGTATTATAGCGTGCTTCCACTGTTTTGGAAAGTGTCCCATCCTCAGGCAACCGTTAAATATTGATGCTAGATATGCTAGAGATTTCGTTGTTAAATGTGTTAGCACAATGTTAGGTATAAGGTCGTAGCCGGGGGTCTTTCGTTTGGGGAGCCTGGTAATTAGGGATTGTAGTTCGTGAGGTGACGACAGGTAAGTTTCTTTCGATGTAGTCGATTGTTGCTGCTATTGCTGTTGGGCTGCAAGTTATTTTTGGTGTAAATACGCGTTCCAAGTGATTGGCAAATGCTACGGCTTTTTCTGCGTCAGTGTAGTAGCTGTTGTTGCCATCTGTTATTGTTGGAATTTCGTTATTCTGTTTTAGGATTCGCTTGGTTGCTCGCCACATACCTGGGTCGCTAGGTTCAAGCTCTTCGATGTATCGTTGGTAGGTGGTTATTCTTATTTCGTCTAATTCTTTTTTAAGTTGGTGTGTTAAATGGTTGAGCATTTTTTTGTCTAGTGGATTTCTATTTCTTTGCCATTTGCGTCTTGTTTGGCTCTTTGCTTTTATGAGTTGTGTTATGTGGTTTGGGTGGCGATAGTGTCTCGCATTGCTATGTAATTTTGGTTTATTGGATGTAGCATCGCGAACACTATTTACAATGGCTGTTGTGAAGTTAGTTATTGCTTCGTCTATATCTTCAGATGATTTTAACTTGGGCGGTTGTTGCTAGGAAGGGCAAAGAGATATTTTCTTTGCAATTCTAGTACTCGTAAAATACACCAGAAGTGCAAGTAAAGCTTTATATTTCGATGTGCCAATCCACAACTGCATAGGTAATCTAAAAAATACATACACCACGAACAACTCAGAGCGCTATTTCTACACCCAGCTGTAATTAATCGTTCATATTCTGTCTGATGGGTGCCCTAAATACGGATAAAATATAATAAAATGTAATAACATATACGGGGAAGTCGCAACAGTTCTTACTAAATGCTATATTCATGCAAATTTAGATTACAGTTGCTAGGAGGGGCATAGAGTTATTTCCTTTGCAAGTCTGGAACTCGTAAAATACACCAGAGGTGCAATTAAAGCTTTATATTTCCATGTGCCCAATATCAGGTGCATATTCTAAAAAATACACACACCACGAACTTCTCAGAGCGTTATTTCGACAACCAGGTGTAGTTAATCGTTCATAATCTGTGTGATGGGTGTCATAAATAAGGATAAAAAATGATAAAATGAAATAAAAAATCCGCGGAGATCGCAACTGCTTTTTTATTAAATGCTATGTTAATGCACATTTAGCTTACAATTGCTAGCAGGGGCAAAGAGATATTTTCTTTGCAATTCTAGTACTCGTAAAATACACCAGAATTGCAAGTAAATCTTTATATTTCGATGTGGCAAGTGCATAATCTAAAAAATACACACAACAAATTTTCAGAGCGTTATTTCGTCAACCAGCTGTATCTAATCGCTCATATTCTGTCTGATGGGTGCCACGAATAAGGGTAAAACATAATAAAATGTAATAAAAAGTTGCAAATTCAGCATCCAGTTGCTAGGGGGGACAAAAAGATATTTTCTTTGCAATTCTAGTACTCGTAAAATACAGCAGAATTGCAAGTAAATCTTTATATTTCGATGTGGCAAGCGCATAATCTAAAAAATACACACACCACGAACATCTCAGGACGTTATTTCCACACCCAACTGTAGCGAACCATTGATATTGTACTGATGGGTGCCATGAATACGGATGAATTACAATAAAATGTAATAAAAAACCGAGACAGTCGGAACTGCTCTTATTAAATGCTATATTAATGCAAATTTAACTTACAATTGGTAGGAGGGACATAGAGACATTTTCTTTGCAATTCTGGTACTCCTAAAATACACCAGAAGTACAAGTAAAGTTTTATATTTCGATGTTGCCATTTGCAAGTGCAAAATCTAAAAAATACACTCACAACAAATTTTCAGAGCGTTATTTCGACACCCAGCTCTAGTTAATCGTTCATATTCTGTCTGATGGGTGCCACGAATACGAATAAAATATACTAAACTGTAATAAAAAAATTCCCGGAAGTCGCAACTGTTCTTGTTAAACGCAATGTTAATGCAAATTCAGCATCCAATTGCTAACAGGGGCATAGAGATGTTTCGTTTGCATTTCTGGTAATCAAAAAATACACCAGCACCGCAGGTAAAGCTTTATATTTCCATATGGTCATCGCAAGTGCATAATCTAAAAAATACAAGCACCACGAACATCTTAGAGCGTTATTTGGACAGCCGGCTGTGGCTAATCATTCATATTGTGGCTGATGGGTGCCATAAATACCGATAAAATATAATAAAATTTAATAAAAAATTCTCGGAAATCGCAACTGTTCTTACTAAACGCTATCTTAATGCAAACTCAGCATCCAATTGCTAGGAGGGCACAGAGATGCTTCCCTTGCAATTCTGGTACTTACTCGTAAAACATACCAGAAATACAGGTAAAGCTTTATATTTCCATGTGGTCATCGCAAGTGCATAATCTAAAAAATACACGCACCACGAACATCTCAGAGCGTTATTTGGACAGCGGGCTGTAGCTAATCATTCATATTGTGGCTGATGGGTGCCATGAATACGGATAAATTATAATAAAATGTAGTAAAAGCAACTGTTCATATTAAACGCTATCTTAATGCAAATTCATCATCCAATTGCTAGGAACAGCATAGAGATGCTTCAATTGCAATTCTGGTACTCGTAAAACCCACCAGAAGTGCAACTTATGCTTTATATTTCCATGGGGCCTTAGGCATGTGCATAATCTTAAAAATACCCACTCAACGAAAATCTTAAAGTGTTATTAGGGCTGCCAGATTTATTAAATTGTGCATATTGTGGCTAATGGGTGCCATGAATACGAATGAAATATAATAAAATGTAATAAAAAATATGCGGAACTCGCAACTGCCCTTATTAAACGCTATATTAATGCAAATTCAGCATCCAATTGCTAGGACGGACATAGAGATGCTTCCCTTGCAATTCTGGTACTCGTAAAATACACCAGAAGTGCAAGTAAAGCTTTATATTTCCCTGTGGCCATTCCCAAAGGCATAATCTAAAAAATACACACACCACGAACATCTCAGAGCGTTATTTCGACACCCAGCTGTAGTTAATCATTCATAGTGTGGCTGATTGGTGCCATGAATATGGATAAATTTAATAAAATGTAATACAAAGCCGGGAACTTTGCAACAGTTTTTATTAAACGCTATATTAATACAAATTCATCATCCAATTGCTAGCAGGGGCATAGAGATATTTCCTTTGCAATTCTGGTACTCGTAAAATACACCAAAAGTGCAAGTAAAGCTTTATATTTCCATGTGGCCATTCGCAAGGGCATAATCTAAAAAATACACACACCACGAACATCTCAGTGCGTTATTTCGACACCCAGCTGTAACTAATCATTCATATTGTGGCTGATGGGTACCATGAATACGGATAAAGTATAATAAAATGTAATAAAAAATTTGCGGAAGTCGCAACAGTTCTTATTAAACGCTATCTTAATGCAAATTCAGCATCCAATTGCTAGGAGGGGCACAGAGATGTTTCATTTGCAATTCTGGTACTTGTAAAGTACACGAGAAGTTCAAGTAAAGCTTTATATTTCCACGTGCCCATTCGCAAGTGCATATTCTAAAAAATATACACTCGACCAAAATCGCAGTGTTATTAGGGCATTAAAAGGGCTCTTCAAAGATACAAAAATATACAGGGCGTTCAATTTGAAAAAAAAACGAAATTATTAAATTTGCAAATATTGAGCACCCTGGATAACATTAATACCCAGATCCACCATTTAACATTTGAAAGATAGTTTACAAAAAAAACATAATATTTTGGTAACGTTTTCCTTCATTCCATTGTTTTCTGTCGCTTACAGCAGCCGCCTGAAGTTCAGCAATTTTTTGCATGAAATTGTTAATATCTCCAAAACAATTGACGCTTACAACTTTATATAAAAATGATCAGTATTTCAATACAAAACTTTTAAGTTATCTAAATATACGGCATTATATTTAAATAAAAGTAAGTTTGACCCGCCACACTTTTTTGAGACACCCAACTTTTATATGCGCAATATTTATGTAACTCTCGTAGATTTAGAAATATCTTCCACCCCCGCATCGTTGGCGGACCCAGTATAAATAACCATTATACATTATAGAATAGACCTTACTTGAAAATAGATAAATCTGTTATTAATTCATTTAGTTCATTTTTAGGTGAAATCAATATGATTTTGACCAGTTTTGAAAAGTATCAAAAAGTCACTTTTTTTAATGTCACCAATGGCAATGTGAAAAAAGTGGACGTGACTACCTCCCTGGACTTTCCCATACTGGAAACTGTTCATATCGTCTTTATTCAACAGTCTTTACAACATATCAAAATTTCAACTCGATGACTCACGTCTTCACCGTGATAAGCGTTTACACTTTCACGTAAATTGCGGGTAAATATAAAAGAATGTGTAGTTCAAAACGTGACCACCGAGCTTCTGTAGATGGCGCCAAGTGGACAAGCCGCCACTGTGCTAGTTTATGTATTATTTTCCTCAAAACGGCTGTAGCACCGAGGTGAAGTTTTCTAAGTACCTGGAAATTATATTTTCTAGGGCATACAAAATCGATTTTTTTATTTTCGCGGAAAAAGATTCTTTGACGCAAAAATATAACAACCGTTAGAATAAAAAAATTATTTTTCAAAAATAGAGGGGGGAGGGGGCCGGTGCGCTTGGATATATCCACGAGTGTAATATTTTTTTGAATATTCATATGCTCCATTATGCACTGAGCAATTCAGTGAAAACCCCAGCTACCTATCTTGTTTTGTTTATTAATTAAAGGGGTTTAAATTTTAAAACTTCAAAGCTTCGTAGAGGGCGCCACAGATAATTCATGAGATTCTTTAAAAAACAGATCGATAGCCCTTTTCGGGGTCTATCAGTGTATGAAGTTTAAACAAATTCCTGTGGGCAGTTTTTGAGAAATGATTTTTAGAAAATTTCCAAAATTTTGAAAATTTGTAATTTAGGCCCCTTAATATTTTTCAAAACACTTTTTATATCACCCCATGTTAGCCTTCATATACTATTCAGAAAAAAAAAATCAATTGAATCGATTCATCCGTTTTTGAGTAATAGGGCGTTAAACTCAAAATTTTCAAAAAATCATAGCGCCCTTCATTTTAAACCTAGCGAGTTCGGCAAAAAACTAACAGATTTGTCTTATGACCCTCTATCGTTATCCGCGATAAAATTTTCAAAATTTTAATCACGAAAACAGTGATACCAAAAAAACATGCGTAACTTCCGCTTCCGGTTTCGGATTTTTTTGAAAAGCTTATTTTGTCGATGAATTTTCGATACACCCCCGCATTCCAAAGCGCATCAAAATCGGAGCAATACTTTCGGCTGTAGGAGCGTCACCCACCCACACACCCACACACCCACACACCCACACACCCACACACCCACACACAGACAGACATTTTTTAAAAACCACTTTTTTGGGTTCCTAGAGGCCCAAAACGGATATTTCTGTGAAAATCTCGATTTCCAAAATTTTCATGATTCCAAGACTTCCCTATACCTATGGGTATGGGAAAGTAAAAATAATACATTATAAGGAAGAGAAAAGCATATTTTTTCCCAAGATGTGAGTCTGCAGCTCAAGGGCGAAGCCGAGCACTACAAATACACAGAGGGAAAAATGGTGTTCTGTCCTGCCGTGTATACAGGGTAGAGATGGGCGCGTGAGTGATTTTTCGCTCACGCCACGCACGTTTCACGCTGGCTTTAAACAGTCACGTTCACGCACGTTCACGCTCACGTTCACTCACGTTCACGGCGTGACACGCCACTCACGACGTGACACGCAGCTTTTATTTCAAAATTTAAATTCAGATAGATCAGAATGTTCAAATATAAAACCAATGAAAAAACCCTAAAGAGAACTAAAAATATGTTTTGCACCTGACATAATTTACTTGATATGTTGCAATCAGAATTAATAGTTGACATAAAAAAATGAATATTTACTACAATAACTTCGACAAGGGATAAATACTGATTTCTTTTCTCGCAAATATATTTCTTGCAGCTGTCTTCAAAGACATTACTTTTAATACTAAAAGCTGTCATTGGAATTGACGTTTCCTTTATTGGTATGAGTACAGAAGGTATATGGCAACACTTTTAATTCGTAAGGTTGAAAGTACTTTTACGTACAAGGATCAACATTTTCAGCGTTAAGGCGAGTATACAAAAAAAAAACATTACTTTTATTAGAATAATAAGTTCATCTACACAAGTACACAATAAATTGGTTTAAAAATAAAACGTAATCAACATTTTCAGCGTTAGCCGAGTATAAAAAACAAACCATTACTTTTATTAGAATAATAAGTTCATCTACACAATCTAAACATTAAAATGTTGATTTAAAAATAATACGTAATCAACATTTTCAGCGTTAAGTCGAATTCTGTGCTCTTCTGAAATTCGCCCAGCTGTAGAAAATACTCTTTCGCTTGTAGCGGAACTTGTCGGTATGTTTAAAATTTCTCAAGTTTTTTTAACAGTGGCGTATTTACACTGTTTTTCCAAAATCCTAAAATGTCATCTACAATTCCGAATTTTAATTTAACATACTAATTTAGTTCTGTTTCGACATCATCCTAATTACATGTGTCATTGTCAGAGCTATCTCTAAGTGTAGAAAGATAAGAGTCTGATGCTGATGTACCAGTTTTGAGTCGTTTGCTATGTATTTCATCATTATCATCTATAGTTTTATTTGCATTATAATCTTCTCTTTTATGTGAAGGTATGAACTTTAAGGATTTATAATTCGAGTCCAAAAATAAAGCCACATAATGTAACTTGTTTCGCACAATTTGTGATTTAATGAATTTAAAAGTTGCTGCACCCTGCAGTTTTTTATTCGTTACTAAATATTTAACGTGAAATTAACGTGAAACGTGAATCACGCCTTGGATATTTTCACTCACGTTCACTCACGTTCACGTCACGATTTTCAAATATTAGTCACGTTTACGACGTGACACGCCGTGACACGACGTGACACGACTGTTTTCACGTCACGCGCCCATCCCTAATACAGGGTGTTATGGAAATGAGTGCAAATATTTTAACTCGTAATAGAACTCGCTAAACCGAACCACTTCTCTATTTATCTTTTTTCGAAAATTGTTAAAATTCAAAACAATTGTACTCTAAAAATGCATACCCACCTATTGAATAACATTTTAATTTAATGGCACAGGACACAAAAACATTTATTAGACTTGCAAACCAACAAAAACTGCATAGGTACTGAAAAAGCGTTTACTTCACATCTGGTCACCAACGTACTTAATCAATTGAGGTAGGTAAGTTATTGACCGTATGTCGTTTACCTATAACTTAGAATTACTTACCAAGCGGCTCGTCAAATTTAGGGGAGATAAATAATTGAGAAAATATACGATTAAATGAAAAACGATTCATAGAAAAGTTGTTGATTTTGGTGAGCTCTATCACTGGTTAAAATATTTGCACTTATTTCCATAACACCCTGTATACAATTTTTTCAACGGCCAGGATCAGAACCGTAAGAAACATATTTTTGTAACTGAAACATTACTCTAAATAAAAATTATGCTGTAATATTTAGCAGCCTTTGAACTGTGTTATTTTACGTATACCATGACAACAGACATTTTAATTTTGTTTCATGTTGAATACGCTGCTGTCGGTGCTGCTGGGTCTCGAACGCCATTTTCGATTCATTTCCAATTTTGACGATTTTTGGCGACGTCTTGGGCATCGATAACCGATAATCGCTGATTCTTTAAGTCGCCCTCGATATTCTTTAGCCAGGTTTTCTTCGGTGCCGATCGCTGAATTCTCCAGTCTGCCGGACGGTCTCGCCAAAGAAGTTTACATGGCAAACGGTTATCATCCATTCGGCAGACATGTCCGAACCATCGCAGTCAACGTTTTTGTATTTGTTCTCCTATCAGTGTTTGTTGATCACATCTTCCTCTAATTGTTTCGTTTCGAAGGCGGTCGCGGAGTGAGACACCGAGAATTTGCCTCAAGCATCGCATTTGGAAGACCTCAAGCTTGTCAAGGTCCGCGTTTCCAATCCATAAAGAAGAATGGGAAGGATCAGCATTCGGTATAAGCGTACTTTCGTTTTGATGGTAGTACGTTCGTGTAATTCATCGTTGATCAGTGTACCTGAAAATAGCGAACAGAATACCATACTTCCCAATTCAGTGTAAATACAACAACTTCGTAAAACGTAGCCAAATCTGAAAATTTGTAGGTTATGTAGCCTAAACTTTAAAGACCCGCCTTTATAGCGTATGCTTCAATTTTGGGAGCGTTCAGTTACACAGATATTAAATTAAACAAATGTACTTGTCTTTGAAGCTGTGTCAATAGTTTTAAAAAACAAAAGCAATAGGAATAATAAGTAATTGTTTTCTGTGATAATATCGCTATTAAAAGTTCTGGGAAGCATGTTTACAAAACCCCGAAAATAGAATCGGTTGATCGCGACTGTGGTACTTTTCATCGTGTAAACACATGGGGACATTCGCATGTGAATAATCTAAAAGATACAGACTCTACGAATATCTCAGAAGGTTATTAGGGCTGCCAGCTGCATTAAATTGTGCATATTGTGGCTGATGGCATAAGGATGAAATATAATAAAATGTAATAAAAAATCCGCGCAGGTCGCAACCGCTATTCTTAAACGCTATTTTAATGCAAATTCACCATCCTTTTGCTAGAAGGGGCATAAAGATATTTCCTTTACAACTTTGGTACTCGTAAAATACACCAAAAGTGAAGGTAAAGCTTTATATTTCCATGTGGCCATTCGCAAGGGCATAATCTAAAAAATACACACACCACGAACATCTCAGAGCGTTATTTCGAAACCCAGCTGTAACTAATCATTCATATTGTGGCTGATGGGTGCCACGAATAAGGATAAAATATAATAAAATGTAATAAGAAAATTCGCGGAAGTTACAACTGTACTTATTAAACGCTATCTTAATGCAAATTCAGCATCCAATTGCTAGGAGGGGCATAGAGATATTTCTTTTGCAATTCTGATACTCGTAAAATACACCAAAAGGGCAAGCAAAACTTGATATCTCAATGTGGCCATTCGCAAGGGCATAATCTAAAAAATACACACACAACAAATTTTCAGAGCGTTATTTCGACGCCCAGCTGTAGTTAATCATTCATAGTGTGGCTGATTGGTGCCATGAATATGGATAAAATTTAATAAAATGTAATACAAAGCCGGGAAATTTGCAAGAGTTTTTATTAAATGCTATCTTAATGCAAATTCAGCACCCAATTGCTAGGAGGGGCATAAAGATGTTACCTTTGCAATTCTGGTACCCGTAAAATACACCAGAATTGGAACTTATGCTTTTTATTTCAATGGAGTCATTCGCATGTGCATAATCTAAAAAATACACAATATACGAAAACCTCAGAGTGTTATTAAGGCTACCGGCTGTAGTAAATTGTTCATATTGTGGCTGATGGGTGCCAGGAATACGGATGAAATATAACAAAATGTAATAAAACATCCTAGGAAGTCGCAACTGTTCATATTAAACGCTATCTTAATGAAAATTCAGCATCCAATTGTTAGGAAAGGCATAGAGATGTTTCAATTGCAATTCTGGTACTCGTAAAACACACCAGAAAAGCAGGTAAAGCTTTATATTTCCATGTGGCTTTCGCAGGTGCATAATCTAAAAAATACACACACTACGATGATTTCAGAGCGTTATTTCGACACCCAGCTGTAGCTAATCGCTCATAGTGTGGCTGATTGGTGCCATGAACATGGATAAAATTTAATAAAATGTAATCCAAAGCCGGGAAGTTTGCAACAGTTTTTATGAAATACTATCTTAATGCAAATTTAGTATGCAATTGCTAGGAGGGCCATAGAGATATTTGCTTTGCAATTCTGGTACTCGTAAAATACAACAGAAGTGCAAGTAAAGCTTTATATTTCCATGTGGCCTTTCGCAAACGCATAATCTAAAAAATACACACATCACGCACATCTCGGAGCGTTATTTCGAGGCCCAGCTGAAGCTAATCATTCATATTTTACCTGATGGGTGTCATGAATACGGATAAAATGTAATAAAAGATCCGGGGAAGTCCCAACCGTTCTTATTAAACACTATCATAATGCAAATTCAGCATCCAATTGCTAGGAGGGGCATAGAGATATTTGCTTTGCAATTCTGGTAGTCGTAAAATACAACAAAAGTTCAAGTAAAGCTTGATATTTCAATGAGGCCATTCGCAAGGTCATAATCTAAAAAATACACACACCACGAACATCTCAGAGCGTTATTTCGACGCCCACCTGAAGCTAATCATTCATATTGTGGCTGATGGGTGCCATGAATACGGATAAAATATAATAAAATGTAATAAAAAATCCGCGGAATTCCCAACTGTTCTTATTAAACGCTATCATAATGCAAATTCAGCATCCAATTGCTAGGAGGAACACAGAGATATTTGCTTTGCAATTCTGGTACTCGGAAAATACGCCAAAAGTGCAAGTAAAGCTTATTTCAATGTGGCCATTCGCAAGGGCATAATCTAAAATAACACACACACCACGAACATCTCAGGGCGTTATTTCGATGCCCAGCTGAAGCCAATCATTCATATTGTGGCTGATGGGTGCCATGAATACGGATAAGATCTAATAAAATGTAATAAAAAATCCGCGGAAGTCCCAACTGTTCCTATTAAACGCTATCATAATGCAAATTCAGCAGCCAATTGCTAGGAGGGGCATAGAGATACTTGCTCTGCAATTCTGGTACTCGCAAAATACACCAAAAGTGCAAGTAAAGCTTATTTCAACGAGGCCATTCGCAAGGGCATGATCTAAAAAATACACACACCACGAACATCTCAGAGCGTTATTTCGACACCCAGCTGTAGCTAGTCATTCATATTGTGCCTGATGGGTGCCAGGAATTCGGATAAAATATAATAAAATGTAATAAAAAAATCCGCGAAAGTCGCAACTGCCCTTATTAAACGCTATCTCAAAGCAAATTCACCATCCAATTGCTAAGAGGGGCATAGAGATGTTTCCTTTGGAATTCTGGTACTCGTAAAACACGCCAGAATAGCAAATTATGCTTTATGTTTCCTTGGGGCCATTCGCATGTGCATAATCTAAAAAATACACACTCTACGAAATCCTCAGAGTGTTACTAGGGCTGACAGCTGTATTAAATTGTTCATAATGTGGCTGATGGATTCCAGGAATACGGATAAGTTTTAACAAAATGTAATAAAGAAATCCCCGGAAGACGCAACTGTTCTTGTTAAACGCTATCTTAATGCAAATTCAGCATCAAATTGCAAGGTAAAGCATAGATATGCTTCTACTGCAAGTCTGGTACTCCTAAAACACACCAGAAGTGCAGGTAAAGCTTTATATTTCCATGTGGCCATTCGCAAACGCATAATCTAAAAAATACACACATCACGCACATCTCGGAGCGTTATTTCGACGCCCAGCTGAAGCTAATCATTCATATTGTACCTGATGGGTGTCATGAATACGGATAAAATGTAATAAAAGATCCGGGGAAGTCCCAACCGTTCTTATTAAACACTATCATATTGCAAATTCAGCATCCAATTGCTAGGAGGGGCATAGAGATATTTGCTTTGCAATTCTGGTAGTTGTAAAATACAACAAAAGTTCAAGTAAAGCTTGATATTTCAATGAGGCCATTCGCAAAGGCATAATCTAAAAAATAGAAACACCACGAACATCTCAGAGCGTTATTTCGACGCCCACCTGAAGCTAATCATCCATATTGTGGTTGATGGGTGCCATGAATACGGATAAAATTTAATAAAATGTAATAAAAAATCCGCGGAAGTCCCAACTGTTCTTATTAAACGCTATCATAATGCAAATTCAGCAGCCAATTGCTAGGAGGAGCATAGAGATATTTGCTCTGCAATTCTGGTACTCGCAAAATACACCAAAAGTGCAAGTAAAGCTTATTTCAATGAGGCCATTCGCAAGTGCATAATCTGAAAAATACACACACCTCGATCATCTCAGAACGTTATTTCAACACCCAGCTGTAGTTAATCGTTCATAGTGTGGCTGATTGGTGCCATGAATATCGATAAAATTTAATAAAATGTACTACAAAGCCGGGAGATTTGCAAGAGTTTTTATTAAATGCTATCTTAATGCCAATTCAGCATCCAATTGCTAGGAGGGCATAGAGATGTTTGCTTTGCAATTCTGGTACTCGCAAAATACACCAAAAGTGGAATTAAAGCTTTATATTTCAATGTGGCCATTCGCAAGGGCATAATCTAAAAAATACACTTACCTCGAACATCTCAGAGCGTTATTTAGTCGCCCACCTGAAGCTAATCAATCATATTGTGCCATGAATACGGATAAAATATAATAAAATGTAATAAAAAATCCGCGGAAGTTCCAACTGTTCTTATTAAACGCTATCTTAATGCAAATTCAGCATCGAATTGCTAGGAGGGGCATACAGATCTTTGCTTTGCAATTGCGGTACTCGTAAAAAACACCGAAAGTGCAACTAAAGCTTGGTATTTCAATGTGGCCATTAGCAAACACATAATCTAAAAAATACACACACCACGAACATCTCAGAGAGTTATTTCGACACCCAGCTGTAACTAATCATCATATTGTTGTTCATAGTGTGGCTGATTGGTGCCATAAATATGGATAAAGTTAAATAATTTATAATACAAAACCGAGAAATTTGCAACAGTTTTTATTAAATGCTATCTTAATGCAAATTCAGCATCCAATTGCTAGGAGGGACATAGAGATATTTGCTTTGCAATTCTGGTTCTGGTAAAATACACCAAAAGTGCATGTAAAACTTTATATTTCTATGTGGCCATTCGCAAGGGCATAATCTAAAAAATACACACACCATGATCATATCAGAGCGTTATTTCGACATCCAGCTGTAGTTAATCATTCATATTGTGGCTGATGGGTGCCATGAATATGGATAAAGTATAATAAAATGTAATAAAAATTCCGGGGAAGTAGCAAGAGTTCGTATTAAATGCTATCTTAATGAAAATGCAACATCCAGTTGCTACGAGGGGCATGGAGATATTTCCTTTGCAATTCTGGTACTCGTAAAATACACCAGAAGTGCAAGTAAAGCAATTTATATCCATGTGACCATATTTCGACCCCTAGCTGTAGTTAATCGTTCATATTGTGTCTGATGGGTGCCATGATAACGGATAAAATATAATAAAATGTAATAAGATATCCGGGGAAGTCGAAACTGCCCTTATTAATCGCCATTTAAATGCAAATTCAGAATCTAATTGCAAGGAGGGGTATCGAGATGTTTCTATTGTAATTCTGGTGCTCGTAAAATACACCAGAAGTGCAAGTAAGGCTTTATATATCCATGTGCCAATTCGCAAGCGCACAATCTAAAAGATACAGACACCACGAACATCTGAGAGTGTTATTGAGACAACCAGATGTAGTTAATCGTTTATACTGTGTGTTATGAGGGCATAGAAGTGTTTTTTTTGCAATTCTGGTTCTCGTAAAATACAACAGAAGTTCAAGTAAAGCTTTATATTTTCATGTGGCCATTCGCAAGCGCATAATCTTAAAAATACACAAATCACAAACATCTCAGAACGTTATTTCGATACCCAGCAGTAGTTAATCGTTCGTATTGTGTCTCATGGGTGCCATGAATATGGATAAAATATAATAAAATGTAACATAAAAATCCGGCGAAGTTGCAACAGTTCTTATTAAATGCTATCTAAATGCTAATTCAGCATTAAATTGCTAGGGGGGGGGGGCATAGAGATATATTCTTTGCAGTTCTGGTACTCGTAAAATGCACAATAAGTGCAGGTAAATCTTTATATTTCCATGTGGCCATCGCAAGTGCATACTCTAAAAAATACACACCCCACGATCATCTCAGAGCGTTATTTCGACTCCCAGCTGTAGTTAGTCGTTCATATTGTGGCTGATTGGTGCCAAGAATATGGATAAAATATAATAAAAAGTTACAAAAAATTCGGCGAAGTTGCAACAGTTCTTATTAAATGCTATCTTAATGCAAATTCAGCATCCAATTGCTAGGAGGGCCATAGAGATGTTTTCTTTGCAATTCTGGTACTCGTAAAATACAACAGAAGTGCAAGTAAAGCTTTATATTTCCATGTTGCCATTCGCAAGCGCATAATCTAAAAAATATATTTCAACTATAGCTAGTCATTCATATTATGGTTGATGGGTGCTAAGGATAAGGATAAAATATAATAAAATGTAATAAAAAATCCGCGGAAGTCGCAAATGTTCTTATTAAACGCTATCTTAATGCAAATTCAGCATCCAATTTCTAGGAGGGGCATAGAGATATTTCCTTTGCAATTTGGTACTCGTAAAATACACCAAAAGTGCAAGTAAAGCCTGATATTTCAATGTGGCCATTCGCTAGGGCATAATCTAAAAAATGCACACACCACGAACATCTCAGAGCGTTATTTCGAGGCCCAGCTGTAGCTAATCATTCATATTGTGGCGGATGGGTTGTTACGTGCTAAAAGCATATGATATTAATACTAGTAATCTACAGTATATAAGTGTTGAATAAGAGATCAAGTGGGATTAATGCGATAATAACTCATAAAAATTAATATCAGATTGGCATTGGTCGTTACTAGAGGAAAAAGATAAACAACGGTTTTGTTTTGAAAAAAACGTGTGACAACATTTGAAAGTGCAAGGGGTTTCGTGGTATATAAATGATAATCTCGCTATTGCATATGGTTTAGCTATAGTAGGGAATGTTACTGGCTAGCCGTCCTGGTAGGAGATTTAAGAAGTGAGTATCATTTTTCCGACGAATGTAAATTCGAGCTTAGAAGCGATTTGGGAAACCACGGAATAACGTTTGCAAAGTTTATTGCCTGTTTAACAGGGTAGGTACAGTTATTTTGGCATCTACCTCATTTTATCTTGAACTTCGAATTATAGCAAAAAAGTGTAGGCGTAAAAAACTACAGAAAACTTAGTTTGCTGGAAGTCACCAGGCAGTTTTGAGACCTATTTGCCGCATGTGACAGCTGACTATTTGGGGCTGTCAAGCTGACAGTTAATCTGATTCATTAAACGTCTACAAGTGTAACCACGAACAGATAAGTGATTTTGATAATATTTTGCATATGAAAACGCTGTGTAAACATTAGAAAGACTAGTAGTTTAAGTTAAGAGAGGTACCCCGTCCCGTTCATATAATAGGCTAATTTTGGATGTCTCAAGCTTTGATTGATAATAAAACTAGTTAAGAGTATTGCTCTCTTTCATTTTAATTACAAGCATTGAGTTCAATAATTGTTTATTTAGATATACAGTGAAGTTACAAGTTTCTTGTCATATATCAGTGTACCTGAGTATTAACTTGTTGGCGCTCCCTTTAACATCTTAATTAAAAAATTCGCGACGTCTTCACTGTTGCTAGTAGACGGGCCTCAAAGACACTTATACAATGTTCAATTGTTGAGTTAAATAATTAAAGAACGATGACCTAAAGGTAAGTAAAAAGCTAACAGAGTGCCATGAATACGGCTAAAATACAATAGAATGTAATAAAATATCCGTAGCAGTCGCAACTGTTCTTATTAAACGCTATATTAATGCAAATTCAGCATCCAATTGCTAGGAGCGGCATAGAGATATTTGCTTTGCAATTCTCGTACTCGTAAAATACACCAAAAGTGCAAGAAAACCTTGAAATTTCAATGTGGCCATTCGCTAGGGCATAATGTAAAAAATACACACACCACGAACATCTCAGGGCGTTATTTCGAGACCCAGCTGTAGCTAATCATTCATATTGTGGCTGAGGGGTGCCATGAATACAGGTAAAATATAATAAAAAATTCGCGAAAGTCGCAACTGATCAAATTAAACGCTAACTTAATGCAAATTCAATATCCAATTGCTAGGAAAGCTATAGAGATGCTTCCATTGCAGTTCTGTCACTCGTAAAATACACCAGAAGTACAGGTAAAGCTTTATATTTCCATGTGGCCATCGCAAATGCATAATCTAAAAAATACACACACCATGATCATCTCAGAGCGTTATTTCGACACCCAGCTGTAGTTAATTGTTCATAGTGTGGCTGATTGGTGCCATGAATATGGATAAAATTTAATAAAATGTAATACAATGCCGGGAAATTTGCAACAGTTTTTATTAAATGCTATCTTAGTGCAAATTCAGCATCCAATTGCTAGGAGGAACATAGAGATATTTGCTTTGCAATTTGGTACTCGTAAAATACACCAAAAGTGCAAGTAAAGCTTTATATTTCTGTGTGGCCATTCGCACGGGCATAATCTAAAAAATAAACACACCACGAACATCTCACAGCGTTATTTCGACACCCAGCTGTAGCTAATCATTCATATTGTGGCTGATGGGTGCCATGAATATGGATAAAATATAAGTAAATGTAATAAAAAATCCGCGGAAGTCGCAACTGTTCTTATTAAACTCTATCTTAATGCAAATTCAGCATCCAATTGCTAGGAGGGGCATAGAGATTGTTAAGTCATTTTGCTGTTTTAGATGCTTAATTGCATTTCACGCCTTTGGGGCAGTTTGTTGCTGTGTTGAAACCATTTTCAATCTTTGCGCGCGGGTTCAATCTTATCTTCCGCACATTTGATTCAGGTCATTTTGGTATTTTAAATAGCCACCTAGGCTTTAGGGCAGCGTGCCCGTATGCTAAACCCTTTTAGTTCTTTATTTGGCTCCATCGCCTAATTCCAGAATCACGATTTCGCACATATTTAGCTCCAAAAGCAGTATTTTTCGTCGGTTGGAGCTCCCCTCTGATGGCGTTTTTCCGAATTCCGAATCTTCTAGAAAGCACGCCGTTGAGGTGTGATGCCATTGGTGCCGGTATTAATTTGTTTCATTTTATCGCCCCGCGATTGGCTGCCGAGGTTTAGTCACGTGGGGACGCGATCAAGGTGACCTTTGCCAACGCTTCCCTCTGGGCATTCAGCCGAGAGCCGTCGAACGAACAAGTGGTCAGATAGTGTGTGAGTTCGTGCGACGCTCCCGCCCTTGGCGGGGGCGTCAGCCTTTTTCCCGTCGAAGTGCTGCTTCAGCACGTATGTGACATACGGTTCCGCCCTAAGTGGCAGTTGTCCGCAGCCCGTTGCAAAGAACGCTCGTGTGGTGGTTGTGAGTCGGAGTTTTTCGAATTGTCTTCGGCGTAGCGTGGGTGTTTGGAGCCCAGTTCCTGCTTCCGTAAGTAAGGGGTCGTGCCCCCTTCATCTCGACCTACGAGGATCTGTTCCGCAGAACGAAAGTGGCCCATTTTTCGTCGTCCCGTTGTACGCGTCCTGGACGCGTCTCACGTCGCCATTAAGGCGGTTGTGCACTCATCCCTATAGCCGTTGTAACATCGAAGGTACCTGCCACCTACGACTGCAGCCTGTCGCAACTCAACTGTACCAGGCTCCCTCGCCGCCTACGCATTAAGGTATGTGTCTTTAACCTGATTACCGCTGTGAACGCGAGTGCTAATTTAATCTTCGCTGTCCGCTGCATAAGGCGTCGCGCCAGCATATTGGTGCATTCCTTCAGAATTGCAGACTGTCCATATCGCGAGTGCTAATTTAATCTTCGCTGTCCGCTGCATAAGGCGTCGCGCCAGCATATTGGTGCATTCCTTCAGAATTGCAGACTGTCCATATCGCGAGTGCTAATTTAATCTTCGCTGTCCGCTGCATAAGGCGTCGCGCCTGCATATTGGTGCATTCCTTCAGAATTGCAGACTGTCCATATCGCGAGTGCTAATTTAATCTTCGCTGTCCGCTGCATAAGGCGTCGCGCCAGCATATTTGTACTCATTACTACTCATTACTGCTCATTACTGCTCATTACTGTTCATTACTGTTCACTACTGTTCAACATCTGTCGCTAAGTTTAGAGCGCGCGTGCCAGCTGGTGCCCTTAATTATAGTCTAAGTATAGATATAGGGCGACGCACTCTGCCGCCCCATTGTAACCCGAAGTTCAATACATGATTGGTTAGTTAAGGGAACTATTGTTTTGTTTCGACTTGTGCATGTTCTGTTACAGATAGACGCCCCCTTCATTGTACTGATTATTGTACGACGGAACGACGGAGCTTTGAGCGTGCAGGTAGGTGAGACAGCTGCGTAGTCGCGGTCGGATTGACACCTAATTACAATCCTTGCTTAAGGCAATCCCGAAATTGTTATTTGACCTTGCAACTCTTGAGTAATCCTATTGGCGGAGTATTTTGCATGCTTCGCTCCCGTCTAACCGTCCAGGCCCGGTTAGCCGGGTTAAGACAGGCTTGGTGGCGCCCTCATGATTTCGACATACCCTGTATATATTATGCCACCACACGCTTGCCCAGAACGTATCGTGTGACTCACGCCCGACTCCCTGAGCGTCCCAGCCGTGGCCTTTTAGCCTATTTCCAACCGATTTCAGGGCAAGTGTGCCAGTTTTTCAGGACTGATTCCGTGGTGCGATGCTCACCTTGGGTGGGTGTCGTAAAGTTCTTTTAATACCGTAACAAGATGCTTTCCTTGCTATTCTGGTACTCGTAAAACACACCAGAAGTGAAGGTAAAGCTTTATATTTCCATGTGGCCATCGCAAGTGTATAATATAAAAAATACAAACACCACGATCACCTCAGACCATTATTTCGACACCCAGCTGTAGTTAATCGCTCATATTGTGACTGATTGGTGCCATGAATATGGATAAAATATAACAAAATGTAATAAAAATTCGGGGAAGTTGCAATAATTCTTATTAAATGCTATCTTAATGCAAATTCAGCATCCAATTGCTAGGAGGGGTATGGAGATATTTCCTTTGCATTTATGGTACTCGTAAAATACAACAGAAGTGCAAGTAAAGCATTATATATTTCTTTAAGTGCCATTGACTACATTGGCTTGAAACGTGAATGCAGTCTCATTCATGTGCTTAAAAATTAGGGATAAAGAACCAGTGCAACCAAAAAACCCTGATCCAGCCTCCAGGCATTTCTGTTCACCCGTCTCTACAATCCATTTTTGAACATAGGCCTGCCTCATCTTATTCCATCGGTTTCTATCTTGGGCTTCTCTTGTCCAATTAAGTCCCGCGGTCAGTTTCAGGTCGTCAGTCCAACGCATTGGCGGGCGTCCTCTTTTTCGTTTGCCTTCGTATGGCTTCCAGTGCAGGATATTATTATTCCATCTCCGACCTTTACATCTCGCTATATGTCCACCGAAATTCCATTTTAACATAGTGATGGTTTCGATGGCATCTCTTACACTTGTAGTTTTCCGGACCCAAGCATTGCTCTTTCTATCTCGCATGGATATTCCGACCATTTGTCTCCCCCATAACTCTCTGTGTTACTGCGATTTCCTTTAGCGTTTGTTTTGTCCAGGTCCATGTTTGGCATGCGTATGTCAATACTGGGAGTATACGCTGATCGAATAGTCGTGATCTCAATCTTAAGGAAAAGTTTCTATTTTTGGGAGTGTGTCCAAGTTTCCCGAATGCGCTCCAAGCCAATCGGGTGCCATGAATACGGATAAAATATAATAAAACGTAATAAGAAATCCGCGAAAGTCTAAACTGTTTTTTAAATGCTATATTAATGGAAATTTAGCTTCCAATTTGCTAGAAGGTGCATAGAGATATCTCCTTTCAAATGCTGGTACTCGTAAGATAAACCAGCAGTGCAAGTAACGCTTTATATTTCGATGTGGCCATTCGGAAGCGCATAATCTAAAAAATACATACACCACGAATATCACAGAGCGTTATTTCGACAACCAGCTGTAGTTAATCGTTCATATCCTGTCTGATGGGTGCCATGAATATGGATAAAATATAATGAAATGTAATAAAAATCCGGGGAAGTCGCCACAGTTCGTATTAAATGCTATCTGAATGCAAATTCAGCATCCAATTGCTAGGAAAGGCATAGAGATGTTTCCCTTGTACTTGTACCTAGTACTCGTAAAATACTCCAGAAGTGCAGGTAAAACTTTATATTTCCATGTGGCCGTCGCAAGTGCATAATCTAAAAAATACACACACCACGATCATATCAGAGCGTTATTTCGACACCCAGCTGTAGTTAATCATTTATATTGTGGCTGATGGGTGTCATGAATATGGATAAAATATAATAAAATGTAACAAAAAATCCGGCGAAGTTGCAACAGTTCGTATTAAATGCTATCTTAATGCAAATTCAGCATCCAATTGCTAGGAGGGGCATACAGATACATTCTTTGCAGTTCTGGTACTCGTAAAATACACCAGAAGTGCAGGTAAAGCTTTATATTTAAATGTTGCCATCGCAAGTGCATAATCTAAAAAATACACACACCACGTTTATCTCAGAGCGTTATTTCGACACCCAGCTGTAGTTAATCGTTCATATTGTGGCTGATTGGTGCCAAGAATATGGATAAAATATAATAAAAGTTGCAACAGTTCTTACTAAATGCTATCTTAATGCAAATGCAGCATCCAGTTGCTAGGAGGGCCATAGAGATATTTTCTTTACAATTCTGGTACTCGTAAAATACAACAGAAGTGCAAGTAAAGCTTTATATTTTCATGTGGCCATTTGCAAGCGCATAATCTAAAAAATATACACACCACGAACATCTCAGAGCGTTATTTCCACAATCAACTGTAGCTAATTATTCATATTGTGGTTGATGAGTGTGATTAATAAGAATAAATTATAATAAAATGTAATAAAAAATCCGCGGAAGTCGCAACTGCTCTTATTAAAAACTATCTCAATGCAAATTCACCGTCCAATTGCTAGGAGGGGCATAGAGATGTTTCCTTTACAATTTTGGTACCCGTAAAATACACCCGAATTGCAACTTATGCTTAATATATCCATGGGGCCATATGCATGTGCATAATCTAAAAAATGCACATTCTTTTAAAATCTCAGAGTGTTATTAGGGCTGTCAGATGTTTTAAATTGTGCATATTATGGCTGATGGGTGCCATGAATACAGATGAAATACACTCACCGGCACGAAAAACTGAGCACTTGCATTTTTTTAAAAATTGTATCCCTTTGTAATGTTTTATTATTACATTTATTATACATGTTGTAATGTTAAATGTATAATAAATGTATAATAACAAATGTAATAAAAAATCCCCGGAAGTCACAACTGTTATTATTAAACGCTATCTTAATGCAAATTCAGAATCCAAGTGCTAGGAGGGGCATAGAGATGCTTCCATTGCAATTCTGGTATTTGTAAAACACATCAGAAGTACAGGTAAAGCTTTATGTTTCTATGTAGCCATTTGTAAGCGGGTAATCTAAAAAATACCGACACCACGAACATCTCAGAGCGTTATTTCGACACCCAGCTGTAGCTAATCATTCATATTCTGAATCAACGGTGCCATGAATATGGATAAAATATAATAAAATGTAATAAAAGATCCGGGGATGTCGCAACTGTTCTTATTAAATGTTATCTGAATGCAAATTCAGCATCCAATTGCTAGGAGGGGCATAGAGATGTTTGGTTTGCAATTCAAGTACTCGTAAGATACACCAGAAGTGCAGGTAAAGCTTTATATTTCCATGTGGCCAACGCAAGTACATAATATAAAAAACACACACACCACGATCATCTCAGAGCGTTACTTCGACACCCAGCTATAGGTAATCATTCATATTGCGGCTGATGGGTGCCATGAATAAGGATTAAATATAATATAATGTAAAAAAATCAGCGGAAGTCGTAACTGTTCTTATTAAACGCAATCTTAATGCAAATTTAGCATCCAATTGCTAGGAGGGGCATAGATATGTTTTCTTTGCAATTCAGGTACTCGTAAAATACAACAGAAGTGCAAGTAATAGCTTTATATTTCCATGTGGCCATTCGCAAGCGCATAATCTAAAAAATACACAAACCACAAACATCTCAGAGCGTTATTTCGACACCCAGCTGTAGTTAATCGTTCATATTGTGGCTGTTTGGTGCCATGAATATGAATAAAATATAATAAAATGTAACAAAAAATCCGGCGAAGTTGGAACAGTTCTTACTAAATGCTATCTTAATGCAAATTTAGCATCCAATTGCTAGGAGGGGCATAGAGATATTTTCTTTGCAATTCTGGTACTCGTAAGATTCACCAAAGGTGCAAGTACAGCTTTATATTTCCATGTGGTCATTCGCAGGGGCATAATGTAAAAAACATACACACCACGATCATCTCAGAGCGTTATTTCGACAGCCAGCTGTAGCTAATCATTCATATTGCGGCTGATGGGTGCCAAGAATACGGATAAAATATAATAAAATGTAGTAAAAGATCACGGATAAAATATAATAAAATGTAGTAAAAGATTCGCGGAAGTCGGAACTGTTCTGGTTGAACGCTAGCTTAATGCAAATTTAGCATCCAATTGCTAGGAGAGGCATTGAGATGTTTCCTTTGCTATTCTGGTACTCGTAAAATACAACAAGACTGCAAGTAAAGCTTTATATTTCCATGTGGAAATTCGCAAGCTTATGATCTAAAAAATACAGACACCACGAACATCTTCGAGCGTTATTTCGAGAACCAGTTGTAGCTAATCATTCATATTGTGTCTGAGGGGTGCCATGAATATGGATAAAATATAATAAAATGTAATAACGGATCCGGGGAACTCGCAAGAGTTCATATTAAATGCTATCTTAATGCAAATTCAGCATACAATTATTGGAGAAGCATAGAGATGCCTGCTTTGCAATTCTAGTACTAGTAAAATAAGCCAGGTAAAGCTTTATATTTCTATGTGGCCACCGCAAGTGCATAATGTAAAAAATACACACACCACGATCATCCCAGAGAGTTATTTCGACACCCAGCTATAGATGATCATTCATATTGCGGCTGATGGGTGCCATGAATAAGGATATAATATAATATAATGTAAAAAAATCAGCGGAAGTCGTAACTGTTCTTATTAAACGCTATCGTAATGCAAATTTAGCATCCAATTGCTAGGAGGGGCATAGATATGTTTTCTTTGCAATTCTGGTACTCGTAAAATACAACGGAAGTGCAAGTAAAGCTTTATATATCCATGTGGCCATTGGCAAGAGCATAATCTAAAAAATACACACACCACGAACATCTCAGAGCGTTATTTCGACACCCAGCTTGAAACAATAAAGAAGCCAACCTGCGATTAATTAATAAAATTGATAGATGGTAGTAATAATCGTAGATCAACCCCCCTACAGGTTATACACCACGGCAGCTCTGAAAACTCTTTTCTTATTCCGATGGCCCTAGCTAACTCAAATTTCGGCGGGTTCAAATCATCAGCTGTGCACCCTGTAATATCTTCAAAAAAGGAAAGGAAATGGGCGCTAGAAATGAAAAGATTTCAAATAATAAGAGGAAATAAACTGTAAGTGACTAGCGTTTTAGAAGTGTCAGTAATAAATAATCAGGTTAATTAAAATGCAAATAATGTGATAACAAAGTTGTGTACGTTAACTGAAGGTTGCGACACGCCTAAAATCAAAAAACCCCTTTCGGGTTATTCTAATAACTGTGAATTCAAATTATACATGGAATATGCATACCTCATTCATGTAATAATTCGTTCTGTTTAAGCTATTGAAATAAAAAAGCGTGACTGTACCTTTTACAGAGGGTTAATACACATCAACATTGAAGCTTTAAATACTGAACATAATTAAATATAGGCGTAAAAATCAAACATTACATGTTAATCATTGCAAAAAGTATGAATTTAAATTCCAAATACTGACGGGTCTAAAATGCACAGATGTGAATTCCTGGTATTGAAGATAAGTTGATATTTAATCCCGGAGTAGCACTAACTAACCTCGAAACATATGCTGGACGTGAACGGCTACACACATTGTTGAAATCGCCGTAGATGCACCGGTGATTGCAGAAGAAGCACCCTCAAATGGCAGCAAATACCAGAACGCCAGCAAGTGTCGAAAATGCGATTAGACTAATAACCTGGCCTCCGAGATAAACTCGTGGATGAGACTGTTAATAAAGAGCTAAGAAAAAATGTAATTACTATGGAGATAATAAGACAGAAAAGCGCCATCGTACCTGATCATTGTCAATCCTAGGAAACACACTGCTCGTTAAATTAATGGAGCGCACGTAATTTGACTTAAACAAATAAACCTTAGCCGCGCCGGTGACGGCGGGCTCAGGTGAGAACAGCAAGTGCCTCGGACGAAAAATTCGTTTTAAAAAGAAAGCTGGCAATACGACCTGTGACAAGAGATAGCGAGGTCCAAAAAGGGCATCGCGCAAACGAAAGGAACTCGATCCAGGTACAAAATAAGCTGCTTTGAAAAATTTAAGAATTCGAAATGCAAAGGATTTATAATTCAAATAAAAATATACAGGTTAGGCTTGAAATAAATTCGTAACAGGCGAAACAATTAGGCGAAGCCAAAAAATTGTTTTAAGCTGCAGTTAATCATTCATATTGTGGCTGACGAGTGCCAGGAATACAGATAAAAGATAATAAAATTTAATAAAAAATCCGCGGAAGTCGCAACTGCTCCTATTAAACGCTATCTCAATGCAAATTCACCATCCAATTGCTAGGAGGGGCATAGAGATGTTTCCTTTGGAATTCTGGTACTCGTAAAATACACCAGAATTGCAACTTATGCTTTATATTGCAATGGGACATGTGCCTATTCTAAAAAAGACACACTACGAAAATCTCAGAGTGTTAGTAGGGCTGCCAGCATTAGTAAATTGTGCATATTGTGGCTGATGGGTGCCATGAATACGGATGAAATATAATAAAACGTAATAAAAAATCCGCGGAAGTTGCGATTGTTCTTATTAAATGCTATCTTGATGCAAATTCAGCATACAATTGCTAGGAGAGGCATAGACATATTTACTTTGCAATTCTTGTACTCGTAAGATACACCAGAACTGCAGGAAAAGCTTTATATATCCATCTGGCCAGCGCAAGTGCATAATCTAAAAAATACACATACCACGACCATCTAAGAGCGTTATTTCGACACCCAGCTGTAGTTAATCGTTCATAATTTGTTTCATGGGTGCCATGAATATGGATAAAATATAATAAAATGTAATAAAAGGCCCGGGGAGGTAGCAACAGTTCTTATTAAAGGCTATCTTAATGCAAATACAGCATACAATTCACAGGAGGGGCATAGAGATATTTCCTTTGCAATTCTGGTACTCGAATGATACACCAGAAGTGCAGGTAAAGCTTTATATTACCATGTGGCAATCGCAAGTGCATAATCTAAAAAATACACACACCACGAATATTTCAGAGCGTTATTTCTACACCCTACTGTAGTTAATCGTTCATATTTTGTCTGATGGGTGCCATGAATATGAATAAAATATTATATAATGTAATAAAAGATGCGGGGAAGTTGCAAAAGTTCTTTTTAAATGCTATGTTATTGCAAATTCAGCATCCAATTGCTAGGAGGGGCATAGAGATATTTTCCATGCAATTCTGGTAGTCGCAAAATTCACCAAAAGTGCAAGTAAAGCTTTATATTTCCATGAGGCTTTCGCAAGGGCATAATGTAAAAAATTTACACACCACGAACATCTCAGAGCGTTATTTCGACACCCAGCTGTAGCTAATCATTCATATTGCGGCTGATGGGTGCCATGAATACGGATAAAATATGATAAACGTAATAAAAAAATCCTCGGAAATCGCAACATCTCTTATTAAACCCAATTTCAATGCAAATTCACCATCCAGTTGCTAGGAAGGGAATAGAGATGTTTTCTTTGCAACTCTGGTACTCGTAAAATACATCAGAATTGCAACTTATGCTTTATATTTCCATGGGAGATGTGCATAATCTAAAAAATACACACTCTACGAAAATCTCAGATTGTTATTAGGGCTGCCAGCTTTATTAAACTATGCATTTTGTGGCTGATGGGTGCTAGTAATACGGATAAAATATAACAAAATGTAATAAAAATTAGCGGAAGTCGCAACTGCTCTTATTAAACGCTATCTTAATGCAAATTCAGCATCCAATTGCTAGGAGGGGCATAGAGATGTTTCCTTTGCAACTCTGGTACTCGTAAAATACACCAAAAGTGCAAATAAAGTTTTATATTTCCATGTGGTCATTCTCCAAGGCATAATCTAAGAATACAGACACCACGAACATCTCAAAGCGTTATTTCGACAGCCAGCTGTAGTTAATCGCTCATATTGTGGCTGGTTAATGCCATGAATACGGATAAAATATAATAAAATGTAATAAAAGATCCGCGGAAATCGCAACAGTTCTTATTAAATGCTAACTTAATGCAAATTCAGCTTCCAATTGGTAAGAGGGGCATAGAGATATTTTCTTTGCAATTCTGGTACCGGTAAAAGACACCAAAAGTACAAGTAAAGCTTTATATTTGCATGTGGCCATTGGCAAGGGCATAATGTAAAAAATACACAAACATCTCAGAGCGTTATTTCGACACCCAGCTGTAGTTAATCGTTCATATTGTGTCTGATGGGTGCCATAAATAAGGATAAAATATAATAAAATGTAATAAAATATCCGGGGAAGTCGAAAAAGTTCTTATTAAATGCTACCTTAATGAAAATCCTGCATACTATTGCTAGGAGGGGCATAGAGATATTTCCTTTGTAAATATGGTACTCGTAAAATACACCAGAAGTGCAGGTAAAGCTTTATATTTCCATGTGGCCATCGCAAGTGCATAATCTAAAAAATACACATACCACGATCATCTCAGAGCGTTATTTCGACCCCCAGCCGTATTTAATGGTTCATATTGTGTTTGATGAGTGCCATGAATATGGATAAAATATAACAAAAAGTAATAAAATATCCGGGGTAGTCGCAACAGTTCTCATTAAATGCTATCTTAATGCAAATCCAGCATACAATTGCTAGGATGGGCATAGAGATATTTCCTTTGCAAATATGGTACTCGTAAAATACACCAGAAGTGCAGGTAAAGCTTTATATTTCCATGTGGCCATCGCAAGTGCATAATCTAAAAAATACACACACGACGATTGTCTCAGAGCGTTATTTCGACACCCAGCGGTAGTTAATCGTTCATATTGTGTTTGATGGGTGCCATAAATAAGGATAAAATATAATAAAATGTAATAAAATATCCGGGGAAGTCGAAAAAGTTCTTATTAAATGCTACCTTAATGAAAATCCAGCATACTATTGCTAGGAGGGGCATAGAGATATTTCCTTTGTAAATATGGTACTCGTAAAATACACCAGAAGTGCAGGTAAAGCTTTCTATTTCCATGTGGCCATCGCAAGTGCATAATATAAAAAATACTCATACCTCGATCATCTCAGAGCGTTATTTCGACCCCCAGCCGTAGTTAATGGTTCATATTGTGTTTGATGAGTGCCATGAATATGGATAAAATATAACAAAAAGTAATAAAATATCCGGGGAAGTCGCAACAGTTCTTATTAAATGCTGTCTTAATGCAAATCCAGCATACAATTGCTAGGAGGGGCATAGAGATATTTTCTTTGCAAATATGGTACTCGTAAAATACACCAGAAGTTCAGGTAAAGCTTTATATTTCCATGGGGCCATCGCAAGTGCATAATCTAAAAAATACAGACACCACGATTATCTCAGAGCGTTATTTCGACACCCAGCAGTAGTTAATCGTTAATATTGTGTTTGATGGGTGCCATAAATATGGATAAAGTATAATAAAATGTAATAAAATATCCGGGGAAGTCGCAACAGTTCTTATTAAATGCTGTCTTAATGCAAATCCAGCATACAATTGCTAGGAGGGGCATAGACATATTTCCTTTGCAAATATGGTACTCGTAAAATACACCAGAAGTGCAGGTAAAGCTATATATTTCCTTGTGGCCATCGCAAGTGCATAATCTGAAAAATACATACACCACGATTATCTCAGAGCGTTATTTCGACCCCCAGCCGTAGTTAATGGTTCATATTGTGTTTGATGAGTGCCATGAATATGGATAAAATATAACAAAAAGTAATAAAATATCCGGGGAAGTCGCAACAGTTCTCATTAAATGCTATCTTAATGCAAATACAGCATACAATTCACAGGAGGGGCATAGAGATATTTCCTTTGCAATTCTGGTACTCGAATGATACACCAGAAGTGCAGGTAAAGCTTTATATTACCATGTGGCAATCGCAAGTGCATAATCTAAAAAATACACACACCACGAATATTTCAGAGCGTTATTTCTACACCCTACTGTAGTTAATCGTTCATATTTTGTCTAATGGGTGCCATGAATATGAATAAAATATTATATAATGTAATAAAAGATGCGGGGAAGTTGCAACAGTTCTTTTTAAATGCTATGTTATTGCAAATTCAGCATCCAATTGCTAGGAGGGACATAGAGATATTTTCCATGCAATTCTGGTACTCGCAAAATACACCAAAAGTGCAAGTAAAGCTTTATATTTCCATGAGGCTTTCGCAAGGGCATAATGTAAAAAATTTACACACCACGAACATCTCAGAGCGTTATTTCGACACCCAGCTGTAGCTAATCATTCATATTGCGGCTGATGGGTGCCATGAATACGGATAAAATATGATAAACGTAATAAAAAAATCCTCGGAAATCGCAACATCTCTTATTAAACCCAATTTCAATGCAAATTCACCATCCAGTTGCTAGGAAGGGAATAGAGATGTTTTCTTTGCAACTCTGGTACTCGTAAAATACACCAGAATTGCAACTTATGTTTTATATTTCCATGGGAGATGTGCATAATCTAAAAAATACACGCTCTACGAAAATCTCAGATTGTTATTAGGGCTGCCAGCTTTATTAAACTATGCATTTTGTGGCTGATGGGTGCTAGTAATACGGATAAAATATAATAAAATGTAATAAAAATTAGCGGAAGTCGCAACTGCTCTTATTAAACGCTATCTTAATGCAAATTCAGCATCCAGTTGCTAGGAGGGGCATAGAGATGTTTCCTTTGCAACTCGGGTACTCGTAAAATACACCAAAAGTGCAAATAAAATTTTATATTTCCATGTGGTCATTCGCCAAGGCATAATCTAAGAATACAGACACCACGAACATCTCAGAGCGTTATTTCGACAGCCAGCTGTAGTTAATCGCTCATATTGTGGCTGGTTAATGCCATGAATACGGATAAAATATAATAAAATGTAATAAAAGATCCGCGGAAATCGCAACAGTTCTTATTAAATGCTAACTTAATGCAAATTCAGCTTCCAATTGGTAAGAGGGGCATAGAGATATTTTCTTTGCAATTCTGGTACCGGTAAAAGACACCAAAAGTACAAGTAAAGCTTTATATTTGCATGTGGCCATTGGTAAGGGCATAATGTAAAAAATACACAAACATCTCAGAGCGTTATTTCGACACCCAGCTGTAGTTAATCGTTCATATTGTGTCTGATGGGTGCCATAAATAAGGATAAAATATAATAAAATGTAACAACAAATCCGGCGAGGTTGCAACAGTTCTTATTAAATGCTAACTTAATTCAAATTTAGCTTCCAATTGGTAAGAGGGGCATAGAGATATTTTCTTTGCAATTCTGGTACCGGTAAAAGACACCAAAAGTACAAGTAAAGCTTTATATTTGCATGTGGCCATTGGCAAGTGCATAATATAAAAAATACTCATACCGCTATCATCTCAGAGCGTTATTTCGACCCCCAGCCGTAGTTAATGGTTCATATTGTGTTTGATGAGTGCCATAAATATGGATAAAATATAACAAAAAGTAATAAAATATCCGTAGAAGTCGCAACAGTTCTTATTAAATGCTGTCTTAATGCAAATCCAGCATACAATTGCTAGGAGGGGCATAGAGATATTTCCTTTGCAATTCTGGTACTCGTAAAGTACACCAGAAGTGCAGGTAAAGCTTTATATTTCCATGTGGATAGCGCAAGTGCATAATTAAAAAATACACACACCACGATTATCTCAGAGCTTAATTTCGACACCCAGCTGTAGTTAATCGTTCGTATTGTGTCTGATAGGTGCCATGAATATAGATAAAATATAATAAAATGTAATAAAAGATCAGGGGAACTCGCAACAATTCTTATTAAATGCTATCTTAATGCAAATTCAGCATACAATTGCTAGGAGGGGCATAGAGATATTGCCTTTGCAATTCAGGTACTCGTCAAATACGCAAGAACTGCAGGTAAAGCTTTATATTTCCATGTTGACATCGCAAGTGCATAATCTCAAAAATACTCACAACGATCATCTCACAGCGTTATTTCGACACCCAGCCCTAGTTAATCGGTCATATTGTGTCTGATGGGTGCGATGAATATGGATAAAATATAATAAAATGTAATAAAAGATCCGGGGAAGTCACAACAGTTCTTATTAAATGCTACCTTAATGCAAATTCAGCATACAATTGCTAGGAGGGGCATAGAGATATTTTCTTTGCAATTCTGGTACTCGTAAGATACACCAGAAGTGCGGGTAAATCTTTATATTTCCATGTGGCCATCGCAAGTGTATAATCTCAAAAATACACACAACGGTCATCTCAGAGCGTTATTTCGACACCCAGCCGTAGTTAATCGTTTATATTGTGTCTGATGGGTACCATGAATATGGATAAAATATAATAAAATGTAATAACATATACGGGGAAGTCGCAACAGTTCTTATTAAATACTATCTTAATGCAAACCAGCATACAATTGCTAGGAGGGGCATAGAGATATTGGCTATGCAATTCTAGTACTCTTCAAATACGCAAGAAGTGCAGGTAAAGCTTTATATTTCCATGTTGACATCGCAAGTGCATAATCTCAAAAATACACACTACGATCATCTCAGAGCGTTATGTCGACACCCAGCTGTAGTTAATCGTTCATATTGTGTCTGATGGGTGCCATGAATATGGATAAAATATAATAAAATGTAATAAAAGATCCGGGGAAGTCGCAACAGTTCTTATTAAATGCTATCTTAATGCAAATTCAGCATACAATTGCTAGGAGGGGCATAGAGATATTTCCTTTGCAATTCTGGTACTCGTAAAATACACCAGAAGTGCAGGTAAAGCTTTATATTTTCATGTGGCCATCGCAAGTGCATAATATTAAAAGTACACACACCACGATTATCTCAGAGCTTAATTTCGACAGCCAGCTGTAGTTAATCGTTCATATTGTGTCTGATGGGTGCCATGAATATGGATAAAATATAATAAAATGTAATAAAAGACCCGGGAAAGTCCCAACAGTTCTTATTAAATGCTATCTTAATGCAAATTCAGCATACAATTGCTAGGAGGGGCATAGAGATATTGCCTTTGCAATTCTGGTACTCGTAAAATACGCAAGAACTGCAGGTAAAGCTTTATATTTCCATGTTGACATCGCAAGTGCATAATCTCAAAAATACACACAACGAAAATCTCACAGCGTTATTTCGACACCCAGCCGTAGATAATCGCTCATATTGTGTCTGATGGGTGCCATGATATGGATAAAATATAATAAAATGTAATAAAAGATCCGGGGAAGTCACAACAGTTCTTATTAAATGCTATCTTAATGCAAATTCAGCATACAATTGCTAGGAGGGGCATAGAGATATTTCCTTTGCAATTCTGGTACTCGTAAAATACACCAGAAGTGCAGGTAAAGCTTTATATTTCCATGTGGCCATCGCAAGTGCATAATATAAAAAGTACACACACCACGATTATCTCAGAGCTTAATTTCGACAGCCAGCTGTAGTTAATCGTTCATATTGTGTCTGATGGGTGCCATGAATATGGATAAAATATAATAAAATGTAATAAAAGATCCGGGAAAGTCCCAACAGTTCTTATTAAATTCTATCTTAATGCAAATTCAGCATACAATTGCTAGGAGGGGCATAGAGATATTGCCTTTGCAATTCTGGTACTCGTAAAATACGCAAGAACTGCAGGTAAAGCTTTATATTTCCATGTTGACATCGCAAGTGCATAATCTCAAAAATACACACAACGAAAATCTCACAGCGTTATTTCGACACCCAGCCGTAGATAATCGTTCATATTGTGTCTGATGGGTGCCATGATATGGATAAAATATAATAAAATGTAATAAAAGATCCGGGGAAGTCACAACAGTTCTTATTAAATGCTATCTTAATGCAAATTCAGCATACAATTGCTAGGAGGGGCATAGAGATATTTCCTTTGCAATTCTGGTACTCGTAAAATACACCAGAAGTGCAGGTAAAGCTTTATATTTCCATGTGGCCATCGCAAGTGCATAATATAAAAAGTACACACACCACGATTATCTCAGAGCTTAATTTCGACACCCAGCTGTAGTTAATCGTTCATATTGTGTCTGATGGGTGCCATGAATATGGATAAAATATAATAAAATGTAATAAAAGATCCGGGAAAGTCCCAACAGTTCTTATTAAATGCTATCTTAATGCAAATTCAGCATACAATTGCTAGGAGGGGCATAGACATATTTCCTTTGCAAATATGGTACTCGTAAAATACACCAGAAGTGCAGGTAAAACTATATATTTCCTTGTGGCCATCGCAAGTGCATAATCTGAAAAATACATACACCACGATTATCTCAGAGCGTTATTTCGACCCCCAGCCGTAGTTAATGGTTCATATTGTGTTTGATGAGTGCCATGAATATGGATAAAATATAACAAAAAATAATAAAATATCCGGGGAAGTCGCAACAGTTCTCATTAAATGCTATCTTAATGCAAATACAGCATACAATTCACAGGAGGGGCATAGAGATATTTCCTTTGCAATTCTGGTACTCGAATGATACACCAGAAGTGCAGGTAAAGCTTTATATTACCATGTGGCAATCGCAAGTGCATAATCTAAAAAATACACACACCACGAATATTTCAGAGCGTTATTTCTACACCCTACTGTAGTTAATCGTTCATATTTTGTCTAATGGGTGCCATGAATATGAATAAAATATTATATAATGTAATAAAAGATGCGGGGAAGTTGCAACAGTTCTTTTTAAATGCTATGTTATTGCAAATTCAGCATCCAATTGCTAGGAGGGACATAGAGATATTTTCCATGCAATTCTGGTACTCGCAAAATACACCAAAAGTGCAAGTAAAGCTTTATATTTCCATGAGGCTTTCGCAAGGGCATAATGTAAAAAATTTACACACCACGAACATCTCAGAGCGTTATTTCGACACCCAGCTGTAGCTAATCATTCATATTGCGGCTGATGGATGCCATGAATACGGATAAAATATGATAAACGTAATAAAAAAATCCTCGGAAATCGCAACATCTCTTATTAAACCCAATTTCAATGCAAATTCACCATCCAGTTGCTAGGAAGGGAATAGAGATGTTTTCTTTGCAACTCTGGTACTCGTAAAATACACCAGAATTGCAACTTATGTTTTATATTTCCATGGGAGATGTGCATAATCTAAAAAATACACGCTCTACGAAAATCTCAGATTGTTATTAGGGCTGCCAGCTTTATTAAACTATGCATTTTGTGGCTGATGGGTGCTAGTAATACGGATAAAATATAATAAAATGTAATAAAAATTAGCGGAAGTCGCAACTGCTCTTATTAAACGCTATCTTAATGCAAATTCAGCATCCAGTTGCTAGGAGGGGCATAGAGATGTTTCCTTTGCAACTCGGGTACTCGTAAAATACACCAAAAGTGCAAATAAAATTTTATATTTCCATGTGGTCATTCGCCAAGGCATAATCTAAGAATACAGACACCACGAACATCTCAGAGCGTTATTTCGACAGCCAGCTGTAGTTAATCGCTCATATTGTGGCTGGTTAATGCCATGAATACGGATAAAATATAATAAAATGTAATAAAAGATCCGCGGAAATCGCAACAGTTCTTATTAAATGCTAACTTAATGCAAATTCAGCTTCCAATTGGTAAGAGGGGCATAGAGATATTTTCTTTGCAATTCTGGTACCGGTAAAAGACACCAAAAGTACAAGTAAAGCTTTATATTTGCATGTGGCCATTGGTAAGGGCATAATGTAAAAAATACACAAACATCTCAGAGCGTTATTTCGACACCCAGCTGTAGTTAATCGTTCATATTGTGTCTGATGGGTGCCATAAATAAGGATAAAATATAATAAAATGTAACAACAAATCCGGCGAGGTTGCAACAGTTCTTATTAAATGCTAACTTAATTCAAATTTAGCTTCCAATTGGTAAGAGGGGCATAAAGATATTTTCTTTGCAATTCTGGTACCGGTAAAAGACACCAAAAGTACAAGTAAAGCTTTATATTTGCATGTGGCCATTGGCAAGGGCATAATGTAAAAAATACAAAAACATCTCAGATCGTTATTTCGACACCCAGCTGTAGTTAATCGTTCATATTGTGTCTGATGGGTGCCATGAATATAGATAAAATATAATAAAATGTAACAAAAAATCCGGGGCAGTCGCAACAGTTCTTATTAAATGCTATCTTAATGCAAATTCAGCATCTAATTGCTAGGATGGGCATAGAGATATTTCCTTTGCAATTCTGGTACCCGTAAAATACACCACAATTGCTTTATACATCCATGTGGCCATTGGTAAGGGCATAATCTAAGAAATACACATACCACGATCATCTCAGAGCGTTATTTCGAACGTAGTTAATCGTTCATATTGTGTCTGATGGGTGCTATGAATATGGATAAAATATAATAAAATGTAATAAAATATCCGGGGAAGTCGCAACAGTTCTTATTAAATGCTGTCTTAATGCAAATCCAGCATACAATTGCTAGGAGGGGCATAGAGATATTTTCTTTGCAATTCTGGTACTCGTAAGATACACCAGAAGTGCGGGTAAATCTTTATATTTCCATGTGGCCATCGCAAGTGCATAATCTCAAAAATACTCACAACGATCATCTCACAGCGTTATTTCGACACCCAGCCCTAGTTAATCGGTCATATTGTGTCTGATGGGTGCGATGAATATGGATAAAATATAATAAAATGTAAAAAAGATCCGGGGAAGTCACAACAGTTCTTATTAAATGCTACCTTAATGCAAATTCAGCATACAATTGCTAGGAGGGGCATAGAGATATTTTCTTTGCAATTCTGGTACTCGTAAGATACACCAGAAGTGCGGGTAAATCTTTATATTTCCATGTGGCCATCGCAAGTGTATAATCTCAAAAATACACACAACGGTCATCTCAGAGCGTTATTTCGACACCCAGCCGTAGTTAATCGTTTATATTGTGTCTGATGGGTACCATGAATATGGATAAAATATAATAAAATGTAATAACATATACGGGGAAGTCGCAACAGTTCTTATTAAATACTATCTTAATGCAAACCAGCATACAATTGCTAGGAGGGGCATAGAGATATTGGCTATGCAATTCTAGTACTCTTCAAATACGCAAGAAGTGCAGGTAAAGCTTTATATTTCCATGTTGACATCGCAAGTGCATAATCTCAAAAATACACACTACGATCATCTCAGAGCGTTATGTCGACACCCAGCTGTAGTTAATCGTTCATATTGTGTCTGATGGGTTCCATGAATATGGATAAAATATAATAAAATGTAATAAAAGATCCGGGGAAGTCGCAACAGTTCTTATTAAATGCTATCTTAATGCAAATTCAGCATACAATTGCTAGGAGGGGCATAGAGATATTTCCTTTGCAATTCTGGTACTCGTAAAATACACCAGAAGTGCAGGTAAAGCTTTATATTTCCATGTGGACATCGCAAGTGCATAATATAAAAAGTACACACACCACGATTATCTCAGAGCTTAATTTCGACAGCCAGCTGTAGTTAATCGTTCATATTGTGTCTGATGGGTGCCATGAATATGGATAAAATATAATAAAATGTAATAAAATATCCGGGAAAGTCCCAACAGTTCTTATTAAATGCTATCTTAATGCAAATTCAGCATACAATTGCTAGGAGGGGCATAGAGATATTGCCTTTGCAATTCTGGTACTCGTAAAATACGCAAGAACTGCAGGTAAAGCTTTATATTTCCATGTTGACATCGCAAGTGCATAATCTCAAAAATACACACAACGAAAATCTCACAGCGTTATTTCGACACCCAGCCGTAGATAATCGTTCATATTGTGTCTGATGGGTGCCATGATATGGATAAAATATAATAAAATGTAATAAAAGATCCGGGAAAGTCACAACAGTTCTTATTAAATGCTATCTTAATGCAAATTCAGCATACAATTGCTAGGAGGGGCATAGAGATATTTCCTTTGCAATTCTGGTACTCGTAAAATACACCAGAAGTGCAGGTAAAGCTTTATATTTCCATGTGGCCATCGCAAGTGCATAATATAAAAAGTACACACACCACGATTATCTCAGAGCTTAATTTCGACACCCAGCTGTAGTTAATCGTTCATATTGTGTCTGATGGGTGCCATGAATATGGATAAAATATAATAAAATGTAATAAAAGATCCGGGAAAGTCCCAACAGTTCTTATTAAATGCTATCTTAATGCAAATTCAGCATACAATTGCTAGGAGGGGCATAGAGATATTGCCTTTGCAATTCTGGTACTCGTAAAATACGCAAGAACTGCAGGTAAAGCTTTATATTTCCATGTTGACATCGCAAGTGCATAATCTCAAAAATACACACAACGAAAATCTCACAGCGTTATTTCGACACCCAGCCGTAGATAATCGTTCATATTGTGTCTGATGGGTGCCATGATATGGATAAAATATAATAAAATGTAATAAAAGATCCGGGGAAGTCACAACAGTTCTTATTAAATGCTATCTTAATGCAAATTCAGCATACAATTGCTAGGAGGGGCATAGAGATATTTCCTTTGCAATTCTGGTACTCGTAAAATACACCAGAAGTGCAGGTAAAGCTTTATATTTCCATGTGGCCATCGCAAGTGCATAATATAAAAAGTACACACACCACGATTATCTCAGAGCTTAATTTCGACACCCAGCTGTAGTTAATCGTTCATATTGTGTCTGATGGGTGCCATGAATATGGATAAAATATAATAAAATGTAATAAAAGATCCGGGAAAGTCCCAACAGTTCTTATTAAATGCTATCTTAATGCAAATTCAGCATACAATTGCTAGGAGGGGCATAGACATATTTCCTTTGCAAATATGGTACTCGTAAAATACACCAGAAGTGCAGGTAAAACTATATATTTCCTTGTGGCCATCGCAAGTGCATAATCTGAAAAATACATACACCACGATTATCTCAGAGCGTTATTTCGACCCCCAGCCGTAGTTAATGGTTCATATTGTGTTTGATGAGTGCCATGAATATGGATAAAATATAACAAAAAATAATAAAATATCCGGGGAAGTCGCAACAGTTCTCATTAAATGCTATCTTAATGCAAATACAGCATACAATTCACAGGAGGGGCATAGAGATATTTCCTTTGCAATTCTGGTACTCGAATGATACACCAGAAGTGCAGGTAAAGCTTTATATTACCATGTGGCAATCGCAAGTGCATAATCTAAAAAATACACACACCACGAATATTTCAGAGCGTTATTTCTACACCCTACTGTAGTTAATCGTTCATATTTTGTCTAATGGGTGCCATGAATATGAATAAAATATTATATAATGTAATAAAAGATGCGGGGAAGTTGCAACAGTTCTTTTTAAATGCTATGTTATTGCAAATTCAGCATCCAATTGCTAGGAGGGACATAGAGATATTTTCCATGCAATTCTGGTACTCGCAAAATACACCAAAAGTGCAAGTAAAGCTTTATATTTCCATGAGGCTTTCGCAAGGGCATAATGTAAAAAATTTACACACCACGAACATCTCAGAGCGTTATTTCGACACCCAGCTGTAGCTAATCATTCATATTGCGGCTGATGGGTGCCATGAATACGGATAAAATATGATAAACGTAATAAAAAAATCCTCGGAAATCGCAACATCTCTTATTAAACCCAATTTCAATGCAAATTCACCATCCAGTTGCTAGGAAGGGAATAGAGATGTTTTCTTTGCAACTCTGGTACTCGTAAAATACACCAGAATTGCAACTTATGTTTTATATTTCCATGGGAGATGTGCATAATCTAAAAAATACACGCTCTACGAAAATCTCAGATTGTTATTAGGGCTGCCAGCTTTATTAAACTATGCATTTTGTGGCTGATGGGTGCTAGTAATACGGATAAAATATAATAAAATGTAATAAAAATTAGCGGAAGTCGCAACTGCTCTTATTAAACGCTATCTTAATGCAAATTCAGCATCCAGTTGCTAGGAGGGGCATAGAGATGTTTCCTTTGCAACTCGGGTACTCGTAAAATACACCAAAAGTGCAAATAAAATTTTATATTTCCATGTGGTCATTCGCCAAGGCATAATCTAAGAATACAGACACCACGAACATCTCAGAGCGTTATTTCGACAGCCAGCTGTAGTTAATCGCTCATATTGTGGCTGGTTAATGCCATGAATACGGATAAAATATAATAAAATGTAATAAAAGATCCGCGGAAATCGCAACAGTTCTTATTAAATGCTAACTTAATGCAAATTCAGCTTCCAATTGGTAAGAGGGGCATAGAGATATTTTCTTTGCAATTCTGGTACCGGTAAAAGACACCAAAAGTACAAGTAAAGCTTTATATTTGCATGTGGCCATTGGTAAGGGCATAATGTAAAAAATACACAAACATCTCAGAGCGTTATTTCGACACCCAGCTGTAGTTAATCGTTCATATTGTGTCTGATGGGTGCCATAAATAAGGATAAAATATAATAAAATGTAACAACAAATCCGGCGAGGTTGCAACAGTTCTTATTAAATGCTAACTTAATTCAAATTTAGCTTCCAATTGGTAAGAGGGGCATAGAGATATTTTCTTTGCAATTCTGGTACCGGTAAAAGACACCAAAAGTACAAGTAAAGCTTTATATTTGCATGTGGCCATTGGCAAGGGCATAATGTAAAAAATACAAAAACATCTCAGATCGTTATTTCGACACCCAGCTGTAGTTAATCGTTCATATTGTGTCTGATGGGTGCCATGAATATAGATAAAATATAATAAAATGTAACAAAAAATCCGGGGCAGTCGCAACAGTTCTTATTAAATGCTATCTTAATGCAAATTCAGCATCTAATTGCTAGGATGGGCATAGAGATATTTCCTTTGCAATTCTGGTACCCGTAAAATACACCACAATTGCTTTATACATCCATGTGGCCATTGGTAAGGGCATAATCTAAGAAATACACATACCACGATCATCTCAGAGCGTTATTTCGAACGTAGTTAATCGTTCATATTGTGTCTGATGGGTGCTATGAATATGGATAAAATATAATAAAATGTAATAAAATATCCGGGGAAGTCGCAACAGTTCTTATTAAATGCTGTCTTAATGCAAATCCAGCATACAATTGCTAGGAGGGGCATAGAGATATTTCCTTTGCAATTATGGTACTCGTAAAATACACCAGAAGTGCAGGTAAAGCTTTATATTTCCATGTGGCCATCGCAAGTGCATACTATAAATAATACAAACACCACGATCATCTGAGAGCGTTATTTCGACAGCCAGCTGTAGTTAATCGCTCATATTGTGGCTGGTTAGTGTCATAAATACGGATAAAATATAATAAAATGTAACAACAAATCCGGGGCAGTCGCAACAGTTCTTATTAAATGCTATCTTAATGCAAATTCAGCATCTAAGTGCAAGGATGGGCATAGAGATATTTCCTTTGCAATTCTGGTACCCGTAAAATACACCACAATTGCTTTATACATCCATGTGGCCATTGGTAAGGGCATAATCTAAGAAATACACATACCACGATCATCTCAGAGCGTTATTTCGACCGTAGTTAATCGTTCATATTGTGTCTGATGGGTGCCATCAATATCGATAAAATATAATAAAATGTAATCAAAGATGCGGGAAAGTCGCAACAATGCTATTTTAATGCAAATTCAGCATACAATTGCTAGGAGGGGCATAGAGATATTTCCTTTGCAAATATGGTACTCGTAAAATACACCAGAAGTGCAGGTAAAGCTTTATATTTTCATGGGGCCATCGCAAGTGCATAATCTAAAAAATACACAAACGACGATTATCTCAGAGCGTTATTTCGACACCCAGCGGTAGTTAATCGTTCATATTGTGTTTGATGGGTGCCATAAATAAGGATAAAATATAATAAAATGTAATAAAATATCCGGGGAAGTCGCAAAAGTTCTTATTAAATGCTACCTTAATGAAAATCCAGCATACTATTGCTAGGAGGGCCATAGAGATATTTCCTTTGTAAATATGGTACTCGTAAAATACACCAGAAGTGCAGGTAAAGCTTTCTATTTCCATGTGGCCATCGCAAGTGCATAATATAAAAAATACTCATACCGCTATCATCTCAGAGCGTTATTTCGACCCCCAGCCGTAGTTAATGGTTCATATTGTGTTTGATGAGTGCCATAAATATGGATAAAATATAACAAAAAGTAATAAAATATCCGTAGAAGTCGCAACAGTTCTTATTAAATGCTGTCTTAATGCAAATCCAGCATACAATTGCTAGGAGGGGCAAGGAGATATTTCCTTTGCAAATATGGTACTCGTAAAATACACCAGAAGTGCAGGTAAAGCTTTATATTTCCATGGGGCCATCGCAAGTGCATAATCTCAAAAATACACACAACGATCATCTCAGAGCGTTATTGCGACACCCAGCCGTAGTTAATCGTTCATATTGTGTCTGATGGGTGCGATGAATATGGATAAAATATAATAAATTGTAATAAAAGATCCGGGGAAGTAGCAACAGTTCTTATTAAATGCTATCTTAATTCAAATACAGCATACAATTGCTAGAAGGGGCATAGAGATATTTCCTTTGCAATTCTGGTACTCGTAAAGTACACCAGAAGTGCAGGTAAAGCTTTATATTTCCATGTGGATAGCGCAAGTGCATAATTAAAAAATACACACACCACGATTATCTCAGAGCTTAATTTCGACACCCAGCTGTAGTTAATCGTTCGTATTGTGTCTGATAGGTGCCATGAATATAGATAAAATATAATAAAATGTAATAAAAGATCAGGGGAACTCGCAACAATTCTTATTAAATGCTATCTTAATGCAAATTCAGCATACAATTGCTAGGAGGGGCATAGAGATATTGCCTTTGCAATTCAGGTACTCGTCAAATACGCAAGAACTGCAGGTAAAGCTTTATATTTCCATGTTGACATCGCAAGTGCATAATCTCAAAAATACTCACAACGATCATCTCACAGCGTTATTTCGACACCCAGCCCTAGTTAATCGGTCATATTGTGTCTGATGGGTGCGATGAATATGGATAAAATATAATAAAATGTAATAAAAGATCCGGGGAAGTCACAACAGTTCTTATTAAATGCTACCTTAATGCAAATTCAGCATACAATTGCTAGGAGGGGCATAGAGATATTTTCTTTGCAATTCTGGTACTCGTAAGATACACCAGAAGTGCGGGTAAATCTTTATATTTCCATGTGGCCATCGCAAGTGTATAATCTCAAAAATACACACAACGGTCATCTCAGAGCGTTATTTCGACACCCAGCCGTAGTTAATCGTTTATATTGTGTCTGATGGGTACCATGAATATGGATAAAATATAATAAAATGTAATAACATATACGGGGAAGTCGCAACAGTTCTTATTAATTACTATCTTAATGCAAACCAGCATACAATTGCTAGGAGGGGCATAGAGATATTGGCTATGCAATTCTAGTACTCTTCAAATACGCAAGAAGTGCAGGTAAAGCTTTATATTTCCATGTTGACATCGCAAGTGCATAATCTCAAAAATACACACTACGATCATCTCAGAGCGTTATGTCGACACCCAGCTGTAGTTAACCGTTCATATTGTGTCTGATGGGTGCCATGAATATGGATAAAATATAATAAAATGTAATAAAAGATCCGGGGAAGTCGCAACAGTTCTTATTAAATGCTATCTTAATGCAAATTCAGCATACAATTGCTAGGAGGGGCATAGAGATATTTCCTTTGCAATTCTGGTACTCGTAAAATACACCAGAAGTGCAGGTAAAGCTTTATATTTCCATGTGGCCATCGCAAGTGCATAATATAAAAAGTACACACACCACGATTATCTCAGAGCTTAATTTCGACACCCAGCTGTAGTTAATCGTTCATATTGTGTCTGATGGGTGCCATGAATATGGATAAAATATAATAAAATGTAATAAAAGATCCGGGAAAGTCCCAACAGTTCTTATTAAATGCTATCTTAATGCAAATTCAGCATACAATTGCTAGGAGGGGCATAGAGATATTGCCTTTGCAATTCTGGTACTCGTAAAATACGCAAGAACTGCAGGTAAAGCTTTATATTTCCATGTTGACATCGCAAGTGCATAATCTCAAAAATACACACAACGAAAATCTCACAGCGTTATTTCGACACCCAGCCGTAGATAATCGTTCATATTGTGTCTGATGGGTGCCATGATATGGATAAAATATAATAAAATGTAATAAAAGATCCGGGGAAGTCACAACAGTTCTTATTAAATGCTATCTTAATGCAAATTCAGCATACAATTGCTAGGAGGGGCATAGAGATATTTCCTTTACAATTCTGGTACTCGTAAGATACACCAGAAGTGCAGGTAAATCTTTATATTTCCATGTGGCCATCGCAAGAGCATTATCTCAAAAATACACACAACGATCATCTCAGAGCGTTATTGCGACACCCAGCCGTAGTTAATCGTTCATATTGTGTCTGATGGGTGCCATGAATATGGATAAAATATAATAAAATGTAATAACATATACGGGGAAGTCGCAACAGTTCTTATTAAATGCTATCTTAATGCAAATTCAGCTTACAATTGCTAGGAGGGGCATAGAGATATTTCCTTTGCAATTCTGGTACTCGTAAAATACACCAGAAGTGCAGGTAAAAGTTTATATTTCCATGTGGCCATCAAAAGTGCATAATATAAAAAATACACACACCACGATTATCTCAGAGCTTAATTTCGACACCCAGCTGTAGTTAGTCGCTCATATTGTGTCTGATGGGTGCCATGAATATGGATAAAATATAATAAAATGTAATAAAAGATCCGGGGAAGTAGCAACAGTTCTTATTAAATGCTATCTTAATTCAAATTCAGCATACAATTGCTAGAAGGGGCATAGATATATTTCCTTTGCAAATATTGTACTCGTAAAATACACCAGAAGTGCAGGTAAAGCTTTATATTTCCATGTGGCCATCGCAAGTGCATAATCTAAAAAATACACATACCACGATCATCTCAGAGCGTTATTTCGACACCCAGCTGTAGTGAATCGCTCATATTGTGTCTGATGGGTGTTATAAATATGGATAAAATATAATAAAATGTAATAAAAGATCCGGGGAAGTAGCAACAGTTCTTATTAAATGCTATCTTAATTCAAATTCAGCATACAATTGCTAGAAGGTGCAAAGAGATATTTCCTTTGCAATTCTGGTACTCGTAAAATACACCAGAAGTGCAGGTAAAGCTTTATATTTCCATGTGGCCATCGCAAGTGCATAATATAAAAAATACACACACCACGATTAGAGCTTAATTTCGACAACCAGCTGTAGTTAATCGCTCATATTGTGTCTGATGGGTGCCATGAATATGGATAAAATATAATAAAATGTAATAAAAGATCCTGGGAAGTAGCAACAGTTCTTATTAAATGCTATCTTAATTCAAATTCAGCATACAATTGCTAGGAGGGGCATAGAGATATTGGCTATGCAATTCTGGTACTCTTCAAATACGCAAGAAGTGCAGGTAAAGTTTATATTTCCATGTGGCCATCGCAAGTGCATAATATAAAAAATACACACACCACGATTATCTCAGAGCTTAATTTCGACACCCAGCTGTAGTTAATCGTTCATATTGTGTCTAATGGGTGCCATGAATATGGATAAAATATAATAAAATGTAATAAAAGATCCGGGAAAGTCGCAACAGTTCTTATTAAATGCTATCTTAATGCAAATTCAGCATGCAATTGCTAGGAGGGGCATAGAGATATTGCCTTTGCAATTCTGGTACTCGTAAAATACGCAAGAACTGCAGGTAAAGCTTTATATTTCCATGTTGACATCGCAAGTGCATAATCTCAAAAATACACACAACGAAAATCTCACAGCGTTATTTCGACACCCAGCCGTAGATAATCGTTCATATTGTGTCTGATGGGTGCCATCAATATCGATAAAATATAATAAAATGTAATCAAAGATGCGGGAAAGTCGCAACAATGCTATTTTAATGCAAATTCAGCATACAATTGCTAGGAGGGGCATAGAGATATTTCCTTTGCAAATATGGTACTCGTAAAATACACCAGAAGTGCAGGTAAAGCTTTATATTTTCATGGGGCCATCGCAAGTGCATAATCTAAAAAATACACAAACGACGATTATCTCAGAGCGTTATTTCGACACCCAGCGGTAGTTAATCGTTCATATTGTGTTTGATGGGTGCCATAAATAAGGATAAAATATAATAAAATGTAATAAAATATCCGGGGAAGTCGCAAAAGTTCTTATTAAATGCTACCTTAATGAAAATCCAGCATACTATTGCTAGGAGGGCCATAGAGATATTTCCTTTGTAAATATGGTACTCGTAAAATACACCAGAAGTGCAGGTAAAGCTTTCTATTTCCATGTGGCCATCGCAAGTGCATAATATAAAAAATACTCATACCGCTATCATCTCAGAGCGTTATTTCGACCCCCAGCCGTAGTTAATGGTTCATATTGTGTTTGATGAGTGCCATAAATATGGATAAAATATAACAAAAAGTAATAAAATATCCGTAGAAGTCGCAACAGTTCTTATTAAATGCTGTCTTAATGCAAATCCAGCATACAATTGCTAGGAGGGGCATAGAGATATTTCCTTTGCAAATATGGTACTCGTAAAATACACCAGAAGTGCAGGTAAAGCTTTATATTTCCATGGGGCCATCGCAAGTGCATAATCTCAAAAATACACACAACGATCATCTCAGAGCGTTATTGCGACACCCAGCCGTAGTTAATCGTTCATATTGTGTCTGATGGGTGCGATGAATATGGATAAAATATAATAAATTGTAATAAAAGATCCGGGGAAGTAGCAACAGTTCTTATTAAATGCTATCTTAATTCAAATACAGCATACAATTGCTAGAAGGGGCATAGAGATATTTCCTTTGCAATTCTGGTACTCGTAAAGTACACCAGAAGTGCAGGTAAAGCTTTATATTTCCATGTGGATAGCGCAAGTGCATAATTAAAAAATACACACACCACGATTATCTCAGAGCTTAATTTCGACACCCAGCTGTAGTTAATCGTTCGTATTGTGTCTGATAGGTGCCATGAATATAGATAAAATATAATAAAATGTAATAAAAGATCAGGGGAACTCGCAACAATTCTTATTAAATGCTATCTTAATGCAAATTCAGCATACAATTGCTAGGAGGGGCATAGAGATATTGCCTTTGCAATTCAGGTACTCGTCAAATACGCAAGAACTGCAGGTAAAGCTTTATATTTCCATGTTGACATCGCAAGTGCATAATCTCAAAAATACTCACAACGATCATCTCACAGCGTTATTTCGACACCCAGCCCTAGTTAATCGGTCATATTGTGTCTGATGGGTGCGATGAATATGGATAAAATATAATAAAATGTAATAAAAGATCCGGGGAAGTCACAACAGTTCTTATTAAATGCTACCTTAATGCAAATTCAGCATACAATTGCTAGGAGGGGCATAGAGATATTGCCTTTGCAATTCAGGTACTCGTCAAATACGCAAGAAGTGCAGGTAAAGCTTTATATTTCCATGTTGACATCGCAAGTGCATAATCTCAAAAATACACACTACGATCATCTCAGAGCGTTATTTCGACACCCAGCTGTGGTTAATCGTTCATATTGTGTCTGATAGGTGCCATGAATATGGATAAAATATAATAAAATGTAATAAGAGATAAGGGGAACTCCCAACAGTTCTTATTAAATGCTATCTTAATGCAAATTCAGCATACAATTGCTAGGAGGGGCATAGAGATATTGCCTTTGCAATTCTGGTACTCGTCAAATACGCAAGAACTGCAGGTAAAGCTTTATATTTCCATGTTGACATCGCAAGTGCATAATCTCAAAAATACACACTACGATCATCTCAGAACGTTATTTCGACACCCAGCTGTAGTTAATCGTTGATATTGTGTCTGATGGGTGCCATGAATATGGATAAAATATAATAAAATGTAATAAAAGATCCGGGGAAGTCGCAACAGTTCTTATTAAATGCTATCTTAATGCAAATTCAGCATACAATTGCTAGGAGGGGCATAGAGATATTTCATTTGCAATTCTGGTACTCGTAAAATACACCAGAAGTGCACTTAAAGCTTTATATTTCCACGTGGCCATCGCAAGTGCATAATATAAAAATACACACACCACGATTATCTCAGAGCTTAATTTCGACACCCAGCTGTAGTTAATCGTTCATATTGTGTCTGATGGGTGCCATGAATATGGATAAAATATAATAAAATGTAATAAAAGATCCGGGGAAGTCACAACAGTTCTTATTAAATGCTATCTTAATGCAAATTCAGCATACAATTGCTAGGAGGGGCATAGAGATATTTCCTTTGCAATTCTGGTACTCGTAAAATACACCAGAAGTGCAGGTAAAGCTTTATATTTCCATGTGGCCATCGCAAGTGCATAATATAAAAAATACACACACCACGATTATCTCAGAGCTTAATTTCGACACCCAGCTGTAGTTAATCGTTCATATTGTGTCTGATGGGTGCCATGAATATGGATAAAATATAATAAAATGTAATAAAAGATCCGGGGAAGTAGCAACAGCTCTTATTAAATGCTATCTTAATTCAAATTCAGCATACAATTGCTAGAAGGGGCATAGAGATATTTCCTTTGCAATTCTGGTACTCGTAAAGTACACCAGAAGTGCAGGTAAAGCTTTATATTTCCATGTGGATATCGCAAGTGCATAATATAAAAAATACACACACCACGATTATTTCAGAGCTTAATTTCGACACCCTGCTGTAGTTAATCGTTCATATTGTGTCTGATAGGTGCCATGAATATGGATAAAATATAATAAAATGTAATTAAAGATCAGGGGAAGTCGCAACAGTTCTTATTAAATGCTATCTTAATGCAAATTCAGCATACAATTGCTAGGAGGGGCATAGAGATATTGCCTTTGCAATTATGGTACTCGTCAAATACGCAAGAACTGCAGGTAAAGCTTTATATTTCCATGTTGACATCGCAAGTGCATAATCTCAAAAATACACACACCACGATTATCTCAGAGCTTAATTTCGACACCCAGCTGTAGTTAATCGTTCATATTGTGTCTGATGGGTGCCATGAATATGGATAAAATATAATAAAATGTAATAAAAGATCCGGGGAAGTCGCAACAGTTCTTATTAAATGCTATCTTAATGCAAATTCAGCATACAATTGCTAGGAGGGGCATAGAGATATTTCCTTTGCAATTCTGGTACTCGTAAAATACACAAGAAGTGCACCTAAAGCTTTATATTTCCACGTGGCCATCGCAAGTGCATAATATAAAAAATACACACACCACGATTATCTCAGAGCTTAATTTCGACACCCAGCTGTAGTTAATCGTTCATATTGTGTCTGATGGGTGCCATGAATATGGATAAAATATAATAAAATGTAATAAAAGATCCGGGGAAGTCGCAACAGTTCTTATTAAATGCTATCTTAATGCAAATTCAGCATACAATTGCTAGGAGGGGCATAGAGATATTTCCTTTGCAATTCTGGTACTCGTAAAATACACCAGAAGTGCTCTTAAAGCTTTATATTTCCACGTGGCCATCGCAAGTGCATAATATAAAAAATACACACACCACGATTATCTCAGAGCTTAATTTCGACACCCAGCTGTAGTTAATCGTTCATATTGTGTCTGATGGGTGCCATGAATATGGATAAAATATAATAAAATGTAATAAAAGATTCGGGGAAGTCGCAACAGTACTTATTAAATGCTATCTTAATGCAAATTCAGAATACATGTGCTAGAAGGGGCATAGAGATATTTCTTTTACAATTATGGTACACCTAAAGTGCACCAGAAGTGCAGGTAAAGCTTTATATTTCCATTTTGACATCGCAAGTGCATAATCTCAAAAATACACTCAACGATCATCTCAGAGCGTTATTTCGACACCCAGCTGTAGTTAATCGTTCATATTGTGTCTGATGGGTGCCATGAATACGGATAAAATATAATAAAATGTAATAAAATATTCGGGGAAGTCGCAACAGTACTTATTAAATGCTATCTTAATGCAAATTCAGAATACAATTGCTTGGAGGGTCATAGAGATATTTCCTTTGCAATTACGGTACTCGCTAGATACACCAGAAGTGCAGGTAAAGCTTTATATTTCCATGTGGCCATCGCAAGTAAATAATATAAAAAATACACACACCACGATTATCTCAGAGCTTAATTTCGACACCCAGCTGTAGTTAATCGTTCATATTGTGTCTGATGGGTGCCATGAATATGGATAAAATATAATAAAATGTAATAAAAGATCCGGGGAAGTCACAACAGTTCTTATTAAATGCTATCTTAATGCAAATTCAGCATACAATTGCTAGGAGGGACATAGAGATATTTCCTTTGCAATTCTGGTACTCGTAAGATACACCAGAAGTGCAGGTAAGTCTTTATATTTCCATGTGGCCATCGCAAGTGCATAATCTCAAAAATACACACAACGATCATCTCAGAGCGTTATTGCGACACCCAGCCGTAGTTAATCGTTCATATTGTGTCTGATGGGTGCCATGAATATGGATAAAATATAATAAAATGTAATAAAAGATCCGGGGAAGTCACAACAGTTCTTATTAAATGCTATCTTAATGCAAATTCAGCATACAATTGCTAGGAGGGGCATAGAGATATTTCCTTTGCAATTCTGGTACTCGTAAAATACACCAGAAGTGCAGGTAAAGCTGTATATTTCCATGTGGCCATCGCAAGTGCATAATATAAAAAATACACACAACACGATTATCTCAGAGCTTAATTTCGACACCCAGCTGTAGTTAATCGTTCATATTGTGTCTGATGGGTGCCATGAATATGGATAAAATATAATAAAATGTAATAAAAAATTCGGGGAAGTAGCAACAGTTCTTATTAAATGCTATCTTAATTCAAATTCAGCATACAATTGCTAGAAGGGGCATAGAGATATTTCCTTTGCAATTGTGGTACTCGTAAAGTACACCAGAAGTGCAGGTAAAGCTTTATATTTCCATGTGGATATCGCAAGTGCATAATATAAAAAATACACACACCACGATTATCTCAGAGCTTAATTTCGACACCCAGCTGTAGTTAATCGTTCATATTGTGTCTGATAGGTGCCATGAATATGGATAAAATATAATAAAATGTAATTAAAGATCAGGGGAAGTCGCAACAGTTCTTATTAAATGCTACCTTAATGCAAATTCAGCATACAATTGCTAGGAGGGGCATAGAGATATTTCCTTTGCAATTCTGGTGCTCGTTAAATACATCAGAAGTGCAGGTAAAGCTTTATATTTCCATGTGGCCATCGCAATTGCATAATCTAAAAAATTTACACACCACGATCCTGTAAGAGCTTAATTTCGACACCCAGCGGTGGTTAATCGTTCATATTGTAGTTGATTGGTGCCATAAATATGGATAAAATATAATAAAATGTAATAAAAGATTCGGGGAAGTCGCAACAGTACTTATTAAATGCTATCTTAATGCAAATTCAGAATACATGTGCTAGGAGGGGCATAGAGATATTTCTTATGCAATTATGGTACACCTAAAATGCACCAGAAGTGCAGGTAAAGCTTTATATTTCCATGTGGCCATCGCAAGTGCATAATCTAAAAAATTCACACACCACGATCTTCTCAGAGCTTAATTTCGACACCCAGCGGTAGTTAATCGTTCATATTGTGTCTGATGGGTGCCATGAATATGGATAAAATTTAATAAAATATTCGGGGAGGTCGCAACAGTACTTATTAAATGCTATCTTAATGCAAATTCAGAATACAATTGCTTGGAGGGGCATAGAGATATTTTCTTTGTAATTCTGGTACTCGTTAAATACACCAGAAGTGCAGGTAAAGCTTTAGATTTCCATATGGCCATCGCAATTGCATAATCTAAAAAATTCACACACCACGATCCTCTTAGAGCTTAATTTCGACACCCAGCGGTAGTTAATCGTTCATATTGTGTCTGATGGGTGCCATGAATATGGATAAAATATAATAAAATGTAATAAAAGTTTCGGGAAGTCGCAACAGTACTTATTAAATGCTATCTTAATGCAAATTCAGAATACATGTGCTAGGAGGGGCATAGAGATATTTCTTATGCAATTATGGTATACCTAAAATGCACCATAAGTGCAGGTAAAGCTTTATATTTCCATGTAGCCATCGCAAGTGCATAATCTAAAAAATTCACACACCACTATCCTCTCAGAGCTTAATTTCGACACCCAGCTGTAGTTAATCGTTCATATTGTGTCTGATGGGTGCCATGAATATGGATAAAATATAATAAAATGAAATAAAATATTCGGGGAGGTCGCAACAGTTTTTATTAAATGCTATCTTAATGCAAATTCAGCATACAATTGCTAGGAGGGGCATAGAGATATTTCCTTTGTAATTCTGGTACTCGTAAAATACACCATAAGTGCAGGTAAAGTTTTATATTTCCATGTAGCCATCGCAAGTGCATAATCTAAAAAATTCACACACCACCTTCCTCTCTGAGCTTAATTTCGACACCCAGCTGTAGTTAATCGTTCATATTGTGTCTGATGGGTGCCATGAATATGGATAAAATATAATAAAATGTAATAAAAGATTCGGGGAAGTCGCAACAGTACTTATTAAATGCTATCTTAATGCAAATTCAGAATACATGTGCTAGATGGGGCATAGAGATATTTCTTTTACAATTATGGTACACCTAAAGTGCACCAGAAGTGCAGGTAAAGCTTTATATTTCCATTTTGACATCGCAAGTGCATAATCTCAAAAATACACTCAACGATCATCTCAGAGCGTTATTTCGACACCCAGCTGTAGTTAATCGTTCATATTGTGTCTGATGGGTGCCATGAATACGGATAAAATATAATAAAATGTAATAAAATATTCGGGGAAGTCGCAACAGTACTTATTAAATGCTATCTTAATGCAAATTCAGAATACAATTGCTTGGAGGGTCATAGAGATATTTCCTTTGCAATTACGGTACTCGCTAGATACACCAGAAGTGCAGGTAAAGCTTTATATTTCCATTTGGCCATCGCAAGTGCATAATCTAAAAAATTCACACACCACGATCCTCTCAGAGCTTAATTTCGACACCCAGCGGTAATTAATAGTTCATATTGTGTCTGATGGGTGCCATGAATATGGATAAAATATAATAAAATGTAATAAAATATTCGGGAAAGTGGCAACAGTACTTATTAAATGCTACCTTAATGCAAATTCAGAATACAATTGCTTGGAGGTTCATAGAGATATTTCCTTTGCAATTATGGTACTCGCTAGATACACCAGAAGTGCAGGTAAAGCTTTATATTTCCATTTGGCCTTCGCAAGTGCATAATCTAAAAAAATTCACACACCACGATAATCTCAGAGCTTAATTTCGACACCCAGCGGTAGTTAATCGTTCATATTGTGTCTGATGGGTGCCATGAATATGGATAACATATAATAAAAAGTAATAAAATATCCGGGGAAGTCGCAACAGTTCTTATTAAATGCTATCTTAATGCAAATTCAGCATACAATTGCTAGGAGGGGCATAGAGATATTTCCTTTGCAATTCTGGTACTCGTAAAATACACCAGAGGTGCAGGTAAAGCGTTATATTTCCATGTGGCCATCGCAAGTGCATAATATAAAAAATACACACACCACGATTATCTCAGAGCTTAATTTCGACACCCAGCTGTAGTTAATCGTTCATATTGTGTCTGATGGGTGCCATGAATATGGATAAAATATAATCTCTTCTTCTTCTTTCTTCTTTAATCAGTGTTGAGCGTCCGCATGCGAACATACACCTCCTCCATTTCTTTCCATATTATTCTTTCCTGCGCGATTGTCATCCATCTCCTCCCGGCAACCTTTCGAATATCGTCATACCATCTCTGTAAGGGGCGTCCTACGCTTCGTTTTCCTGCCCATGGTTTCCACTCGGTTGTTATTCGTGTCCATTTCATTGGCTGCATTCGTGCAATGTGGCCTGCCCATCTCCATTTCATTCTCATTATTCTATGTCCCACGTCTTCCATTTTTGTTTTTTGCCTAATCCATTGTATTGTCTTTCTGTCTTTTAGCGTTATGTTTAATATAGATCTTTCCATATATCTTTGCGTGGTCTGAATTTTATGTAGTGTTTTCTTTGTAAATGCCCACGTTTCTGTGCCATATGTCAATACAGGGATGATGCAGCTTTCCAATACCTGTACTTTCATGCGAATTGTAAAATTCTTGTCTCTGTTTCTCAATATGTGACTCAGCCTCTCAAACGCTGCCCATGCTAGTTTTATTCTACGCTGAAGGTCTGAATTTTGCATGTTTTTGTCTATTGTCAGTGTCTGTCCTAAATATATATATTGGTCCACTTTTTCTACTTCTTCTTCCCCTATCTGTATTCTAATATTATGTTGGTTTGAGGATCTGTACATCATTTTTGTCTTGTTCATGTTCATTGTTAATCCGATTTCTTCTGATTTTTCTTTAAGTTCCTGTAACATTTCTTGTAGGTCCGCTTCCTTGTCTGTTATTATCACCACATCGTCGGCATATCTTAGATTATTGATTCTGTGTCCGTTAATAACTAGACCTCGGTTTTCCCACTTCAATTTCTTAAATATGTCCTCCATTACTAAGGTAAATAGTTTTGGGGAGATTGAGTCTCCTTGGTGTATACCTCGTTCCACTTTAATTCGGTTTGTGTTTTCGTGTAGTTTTATTGTGCTTGTGGCTTCTTTATATATATTTTCCAAAAGTTCTATATATCGGGAGTCTATTCGGCAATTTTGGAGGGAGTCTATTATTGCCCATATTTCGACCGTGTCGAATGCTTTGTTATAATCGACAAAAGCCAGGTACAGGTCCATATTATATTCATGAGTTTTCTCTATTATGTTTCGTATTGTTTGCAGATGGTCCAAAGTGCTGTATTGTTTTCGGAAGCCTGCTTGTTCTGGAGGCTGATAATCGTCAAGTTTCTTGGTCAACCTGTTGGTCAGTATTTTCGTCAATAGCTTGTAAATTTGGCATAATAGACTTATTGGTCTATAATTTTGTAACCGTGTCTTATCTCCTTTCTTGTGAAGCAATACAATTACTGCGTTGTTCCATCCTTCTGGTATTTTTCTTTCTTCCAAACATTTGTTTAATAGTGTTCTCAAGCTTTTTAACATTATCTTACCTCCATACTTTAGCAATTCCGGGATTATGCCGTCTTCTCCTGGTGCTCGGTTGTTTTTGAGGTCTTTTATTGCGTGTTCGATTTCTGTAATTTCTATTTCTGGTATTTCCTCTGATCCCACGTTTGTTATTGTTCTCCTTTTAACTGTTTGAGGTTTCTCTTTGTGTGATGTATATAGGTTTTTATAGTATCTTTCTGTGGTTTCAATTATTTCTTTTCTGTCCATTATCTCTTGTTCGTCGTCTTTTCTTAGTTTGTTAATTATTTTTATGTTGCCGTTTATTTTCCTTTTTAGAACTTTGAGACTCTTATTTTCTTCTATAGTTTTCTTTATCAGAGTGTTATTAAATTCAGTAATGTCCTGTCTGATATTTTTACGTACCAGTTTGTTAACCTCTGCATACTCCACTGTACCTCGTTGTCCTTTCTTTGCTAGTTCTTTCCTTTTGTCTATTAGTTCTTTAGTTTTCTTACTGATTTTTTTTCCTTTTTCGTTTTGGTTTCCCTTTACTTGTTTAGAGATTTTTGTTCCCGATTGTATTATTGCGTTTGTAATTTTCCTATTTAAACTGTCTAATGTATCTTGGTCTCTTATGTTGCTATACCATAGGTTACTTCTTAATTCTTGTTGGTATTTTTCCTGATTATCTTTAATAGTTTCTCTGTCTATTGCGTTATTCTTTATGTTGATCAGTTTTCTTCTCTCTTTATGAGTATTGATTGCTAACTTTGTTCTCACTAGTCGATGGTCGCTTCCTGTTGGGAAACTGTTTATTACATTCACATCATTTATTATGTCTTTATGTGATGAGATAACAAAATCTATTTCGTTTTTTGTCTTTCCATTAGGGCTAATCCACGTCCACTTGCGCCCTTCTTTTTTCTTAAAGAAGCTGTTCATAATGTATAGGTTGCGACCTTCTGCGAAATTTACTAGCTTTTGTCCTCTTTCGTTCCTTTCGTTTATTCCAAATTTTCCTATTGAGTTCTCATTTTCCTCTTGTTTTCCCACTTTTGCATTTACGTCACCAATAATCAGATAATAGTGTGTTTTGTGTCTGTCTATTGCTTGTGAAATGTCTTCATAGAAGCTTTCTACTTCCTCATCCTCATAGCTGCATGTGGGGGCATAAACTTGTATTATTTTGATTTTGTATCTTGTTGATACTTGCAAAATTATATAGGCCACTCTTGGTGAAATTGTGTGCATTTCAACTATATCTTTTTCTATGCGCTTATGGATTATAAATCCTACTCCGGCAATATTAATGTTGTCGTCAATTATGCTGTGGGAATGATAGAATAAATTTCCTGTTTCCAGTTTCATACATTCTTCGTCTTTTCTTCTGACCTCGCTGATTCCTAATATATCCCATCTTTTTTCCTTCATTTCTTCTTCTAGTTCTAGCAATCTGTCGTTTGTTCTCAGGGTTTTAGCATTGTACGTGGCTATGGTCAAGTATTTTTTGTTGTCTTGCCTTACCCGAGTATTCTTTGACGGTATGGATGTTGCTATAGTCGTTGGTTTTGGATGTTGACGATGTCGTGGTTTAACTAGCGAATTTTTGTCTCCCCCAGATTCCATGAGGCTGACTTCCATTTTGGAAGTGTGGGACTTGTGGTCACGTTGTGATTCACCCACCTGGGGTCCTTTTCCTTGTTTTTTAAAATTCGCCATCTTGGAGGGTTTTAGGACATTAAAACGCCACGCTGTCCTACTGCGGGTTGGCGAGTTGGAGGGGGAGGAGGGTAGGTGGAGTTAATGTGGGGAATGGGTGGGAATAAGGGTTAGGACATGACTCCTCTCGGTAGTAGGAGTTAAGAGAAAGTCACGGCTTGCGTGGACAGGGTCGCATCCCTGAAGTAGACCTGTGTTCGCCGGGATCGCAAATAGTGTCTACCCGCTACCCGCGATAAAATATAATAAAATGTAATAAAAGATCCGGGAAAGTCGCAACAGTTCTTATTAAATGCTATCTTAATGCAAATTCAGCATACAATTGGTAGGAGGGGCATAGAGATATTGCCTTTGCAATTCTGGTACTCGTCAATAACGCAAGAAGTGCAGGTAAAGCTTTATTTTTCCATGTTGACAACGCAAGTGCATAATCTCAAAAATACACACACCGATTATCTCAGAGCGTTATTTCGACACCCGCCGTAGTTAATCGTTCATATTGTGTCTGATGATTGCCATGAATATGGATAAAATATAATAAAATGTAATAAAATATCCGGGAAAGTCGCAAAGGTTTTTATTAAATGCTATCTTAAAGCAAATCCAGCATACAATTGCTAGGAGGGCATATAGATATTTCCTTTGCAATTCTGGTACTCGTAAAATACACCAGAAGTGCAGGTAAAGCTTTATATTTCCATGTGGCCATCGCAAGTGCATAATATAAAAAATACACACTCTACAATCATCTCTGAGCGTTATTTCGACACCCAGCCGTAGTTAATCGTTCATATTGCGTCTGATGGGTGCCATGAATATGGATAAAATATAATAAAATGTAGTAAAATATCCGGGGAAGGTGCAACAGTTCTTATTAAATGCTATTATATGCAAAACCAGCATACAATTGCTAGGAGGGGTATAGAAATATTGCCTTTGCAATTCTGGAACTCGTCAAATACGCAAGAAGTGCAGGTATAGCTTTATATTTCCATGTTGACATCGCAAGTGCATAATCTCCAAAATACACACAACGATCATCTCAGAGCGTTATTTCGACACCCAGCTGTAGTTAATCGTTCATATTGTGTCTGATGGGTGCCATGAATATGGATAAAATATAATTGAATGTAATAAAAGATCCGAGGAAGTAGCAACAGTCCTTATTAAATGCTATCTTAATGCAAATTCAGCATACAATTGCTAGGAGGGGCATAGAGATATTTCCTTTGCAATTCTGGTACTCGTTAAATACACCAGAAGTGCAGGTAAAGCTTTATATTTCCATGTGGCCATCGCAATTGCATAATCTAAAAAATTCACACACCACGATCCTCTAAGAGCTTAATTTCGACACCCAGCGGTGGTTAATCGTTCATATTGTGGTTGACTGGTGCCATAAATATGGATAAAATATAATAAAATGTAATAAAATATTCGGGAAAGTCGCAACAGTAGTTATTAAATGCTATCTTAATGCAAATTTAGAATACAATTGCTTGGAGGGGCATAGAGATATTTCCTTTGCAATTCTGCTACACGCTAAATACACCAGAAGTGCAGGTAAAGCTTTATATTTCCATGTGGCCATCGCAATTGCATAATCTAAAAAATTCACACACCACGATCCTCTTAGAGCTTAATTTCGACACCCAGCGGTAGTTAATCGTTCATATTGTGGTTGATTGGTGCCATAAATATGGATAAAATACAATAAAATGTAATAAAAGATTCGGGGAAGTCGCAACAGTACTTATTAAATGCTATCTTAATGCAAATTCAGAATACATGTGCTAGGAGGGGCATAGAGATATTTCTTATGCAATTATGGTACACCTAAAATGCACCAGAAGTGCAGGTAAAGTTTTATATTTCAATGTAGCCATCGCAAGTGCATAATCTAAAAAATTCACACACCACCTTCCTCTCTGAGCTTAATTTCGACACGCAGCTGTAGTTAATCGTTCATATTGTGTCTGATGGGTGCCATGAATATGGATAAAATATAATAAAATGTAATAAAATATTCGGGGAAGTCGCAACAGTACTTATTAAATGCTATCTTAATGCAAATTCAGAATACAATTGCTTGGAGGGTCACGGAGATATTTCCTTTGCAATTACGGTACTCGCTAGATACACCAGAAGTGCAGGTAAAGCTTTATATTTCCATTTGGCCATCGCAAGTGCATAATCTGAAAAATTCACACACCACGATCCTCTCAGAGCTTAATTTCGACACCCAGCGGTAATTAATAGTTCATATTGTGTCTGATGGGTGCCATGAATATGGATAAAATATAATAAAATGTAATAAAATATTCGGGAAAGTGGCAACAGTACTTATTAAATGCTACCTTAATGCAAATTCAGAATACAATTGCTTGGAGGGTCATAGAGATATTTCCTTTGCAATTATGATACACCTAAAGTGGACCAGAAGTGCAGGTAAAGCTTTATATTTCCATTTTGACATCGCAAGTGCATAATCTCAAAAATACACTCAACGATCATCTCAGAGCGTTATTTCGACACCCAGCTGTAGTTAATCGTTCATATTGTGTCTGATGGGTGCCATGAATATGGATAAAATATAATAAAATGTAATAAAATATTCGGGGAAGTTGCAACAGTACTTATTAAATGCTATCTTAATGCAAATTCAGAATACAATTGCTTGGAGGGTCATAGAGATATTTCCTTTGCAATTACGGTACTCGCTAGATACACCAGAAGTGCAGGTAAAGCTTTATATTTCCATTTGGCCATCGCAAGTGCATAATCTAAAAAATTCACACACCACGATCCTCTCAGAGCTTAATTTCGACACCCAGCGGTAATTAATAGTTCATATTGTGTCTGATGGGTGCCATGAATATGGATAAAATATAATAAAATGTAATAAAATATTCGGGAAAGTGGCAACAGTACTTATTAAATGCTACCTTAATGCAAATTCAGAATACAATTGCTTGGAGGGTAATAGAGATATTTCCTTTGCAATTATGGTACTCGCTAGATACACCAGAAGTGCAGGTAAAGCTTTATATTTCCATTTGGCCATCGCAAGTGCATAATCTAAAAAAATTCACACACCACGATCCTCTCAGAGCTTAATTTCCACACCCAGCGGTAGTTAATCGTTCATATTGTGTCTGATGGGTGCCATGAATATGGATAAATATCATAAAAGGTAATAAAATATCCGGGGAAGTCGCAACAGTTCTTATTAAATGCTATCTTAATGCAAATTCAGCATACAATTGCTAGGAGGGGCATAGAGATATTTCCTTTGCAATTCTGGTACTCGTAAAATACCCCAGAGGTGCAGGTAAAGCGTTATATTTCCATGTGGCCATCGCAAGTGCATAATATAAAAAATACACACACCACGATTATCTCAGAGCTTAATTTCGACACCCAGCTGTAGTTAATCGTTCATATTGTGTCTGATGGGTGCCATGAATATGGATAAAATATAATAAAATGTAATAAAAGATCCGGGAAAGTCGCAACAGTTCTTATTAAATGCTATCTTAATGCAAATTCAGAATACAATTGCTTGGAGGGTCATAGAGATATTTCCTTTGCAATTATGGTACTCGCTAGATACACCAGAAGTGCAGGTAAAGCTTTATATTTCCATTTGGCCATCGCAAGTGCATAATCTAAAAAAATTCACACACCACGATCCTCTCAGAGCTTAATTTCGACACCCAGCTGTAGTTAATCGTTCATATTGTGGTTGATTGGTGCCATGAATATGGATAAAATATAATAAAATGTAATAAAAGATCCGGGAAAGTCGCAACAGTTCTTATTAAATGCTATCTTAATGCAAATTCAGAATACAATTGCTTGGAGGGTCATAGAGATATTTCCTTTGCAATTATGGTACTCGCTAGATACACCAGAAGTGCAGGTAAAGCTTTATATTTCCATTTGGCCATCGCAAGTGCATAATCTAAAAAAATTCACACACCACGATCCTCTCAGAGCTTAATTTCGACACCCAGCTGTAGTTAATCGTTCATATTGTGTCTGATGGGTGCCATGAATATGGATAAAATATAATAAAATGTAATAAAATATTCGGGAAAGTGGCAACAGTACTTATTAAATGCTACCTTAATGCAAATTCAGAATACAATTGCTTGGAGGGTAATAGAGATATTTCCTTTGCAATTATGGTACTCGCTAGATACACCAGAAGTGCAGGTAAAGCTTTATATTTCCATTTGGCCATCGCAAGTGCATAATCTAAAAAAATTCACACACCACGATCCTCTCAGAGCTTAATTTCCACACCCAGCGGTAGTTAATCGTTCATATTGTGTCTGATGGGTGCCATGAATATGGATAAATATCATAAAAGGTAATAAAATATCCGGGGAAGTCGCAACAGTTCTTATTAAATGCTATCTTAATGCAAATTCAGCATACAATTGCTAGGAGGGGCATAGAGATATTTCCTTTGCAATTCTGGTACTCGTAAAATACCCCAGAGGTGCAGGTAAAGCGTTATATTTCCATGTGGCCATCGCAAGTGCATAATATAAAAAATACACACACCACGATTATCTCAGAGCTTAATTTCGACACCCAGCTGTAGTTAATCGTTCATATTGTGTCTGATGGGTGCCATGAATATGGATAAAATATAATAAAATGTAATAAAAGATCCGGGAAAGTCGCAACAGTTCTTATTAAATGCTATCTTAATGCAAATTCAGAATACAATTGCTTGGAGGGTCATAGAGATATTTCCTTTGCAATTATGGTACTCGTAAAACACATCAGAAATGCAGGTAAAGCTTGTATTTCCATGTGACCATCGCAAGTACATAATATAAAAAACACGCACTCTATGATCATCTCAGAGCGTTATTTCGACACCCAGCCGTAGTTAATCGTTCATATTGTGTCATATGGGTGCCATGAATATGGATAAAATATAATAAAATGTAATAAAAGATCCGGGAAAGTCGCAACAGTCCTTATTAAAAGCTATCTTAATGCAAATTCAGCATACAATTGCTTGGAGGGGCATAGAGATATTTCCTTTGCAATTCTGGTACTCGTAAGGTACACCAGAAGTGCAGGTAAAGCTTTATATTTCCATGTGGCCATCGCAAGTGCATAATATAAAAAATTCACACACCACCTTCCTCTCTGAGCTTAATTTCGACACCCAGCTGTAGTTAATCGTTCATATTGTGTCTGATGGGTGCCATGAATATGGATAAAATATAATAAAATGTAATAAAAGATTCGGGGAAGTCGCAACAGTACTTATTAAATGCTTTCTTAATGCAAATTCAGAATACATGTGCTAGAAGGGGCATAGAGATATTTCTTTTACAATTATGGTACACCTAAAGTGCACCAGAAGTGCAGGTAAAGCTTTATATTTCCATTTTGACATCGCAACTGCATAATCTCAAAAATACACTCAACGATCATCTCAGAGCGTTATTTCGACACCCAGCTGTAGTTAATCGTTCATATTGTGTCTGATGGGTGCCATGAATACGGATAAAATATAATAAAATGTAATAAAATATTCGGGGAAGTCGCAACAGTACTTATTAAATGCTATCTTAATGCAAATTCAGAATACAATTGCTTGGAGGGTCATAGAGATATTTCCTTTGCAATTACGGTACTCGCTAGATACACCAGAAGTGCAGGTAAAGCTTTATATTTCCATTTGGCCATCGCAAGTGCATAATCTAAAAAATTCACACACCACGATCCTCTCAGAGCTTAATTTCGACACCCAGCGGTAATTAATCGTTCATATTGTGTCTGATGGGTGCCATGAATATGGATAAAATACAATAAAATGTAATAAAATATCCGGGAAAGTCGCAACAGTCCTTATTAAATGCTATCTTAATGCAAATTCAGCATACAATTGCAAGGAGAGGCATACCTGTATATTTCCTTTGCAATTATGATACTCGTAAAGTACACCAGAAGTGCAGGTAAAGCTTTATATTTCCATGTGGCCATCGCAAGTGCATAATATAAAAAATGCACAAACTACGATCCTCTCAGAGTTTAATTTAGACACGCAGTGGTAGTTAATCGTTCATATTGTGTTTGATTGGTGCCATGAATATGGATAAAATATAATAAAATGTAATAAAATATTCGGGGAAGTCGCAACAGTACTTATGAAATGCTATCTTAATGCAAATTCAGAATACAATTGCTTGGAGAGGCATAGAGATATTTCCTTTGCAACTATGGTACTCGTAAAATACACCAGAAGTGCAGGTAAGGCTAAATATTTCCATGTGGCCATCGCAAGTATATAATATAAAAAATACACACTCTACGATCATCTCAGAGCGTTATTTCGACACCCAGCCGTAGTTAATCGTTCATATTGTGTCTGATGGGTGCCATGAATATGGATAAAATATAATTAAATGTAATAAAAGATCCGGGGAAGTCGCAACAGTGCTTATTAAATGCTATCTTAATGCAAATTCAGCATACAATTTCTAGGAGGGGCATAGAGATATTTCCTTTGTAATTCTGGTACTCGTAAAATACACCATAAGTGCAGGTAAAGCTTTATATTTCCATGTAGCCATCGCAAGTGCATAATCTAAAAAATTCACACACCACGACCCTCTCAGAGTTTAATTTCGAAACCCAGCTGTAGTTAATCGTTCATATTGTGTCTGATGGGTGCCATAAATATGGATAAAATATAATAAAATGTAATAAAAGATTCGGGGAAGTCGAAACAGTACTTATTCAATGCTATCTTAATGCAAATTCAGAATACATGTGCTAGGAGGGGCATAGAGATATTTCTTTTGCAATTATGGTACTCCTAAAATGCACCAGAAATGCAGGTAAAGCTTTATATTTCCATTTTGACATCGCAAGTGCATAATCTCAAAAATACACGCAACGATCATCTCAGAGCGTTATTTCGACACCCAGCTGTAGTTAATTGTTCATATTGTGTCTGATGGGTGCCATGAATATGGATAAAATATAATAAAATGTAATAAAATATTCGGGGAGGTCGCAACAGTACTTATTAAATGCTATCTTAATGCAAATTCAGAATACAATTGCTTGGTGGAGCATAGAGATATTTCCTTTGCAATTATGGTACTCGTAAAATACACCAGAAGTGCAGGTAAAGCTATATATTTCCATGTGGCCATCGCAAGTGCATAATCTAAAAAATTCACACACCACGATCCTCTCAGAGCTTAATTTCGACACCCAGCGGTAGTTAATCGTTCATATTGTGTCTGATGGGTGCCATGAATATGGATAAAATATAATAAAATGTAATAAAGTATTCGGGGAAGTCGCAACAGTACTTATTAAATGCTATCTTAATGCAAATTCAGAATATAATTGCTTGGAGGATCATAGAGATATTTCCTTTGCAATTATGGTACTCGCTAAATGCACCAGAAGTGCAGGTAAAGCTTTATATTTTCATGTGGCCATCGCAAGTGCATAATCTAAAAAATTCACACACCACGATCCTCTCAGAGCTTAATTTCGACACCCAGCGGTAGTTACTCGTTCATATTGTGTCTGATGGGTGCCATGAATATGGATAAAATATAATAAAATGTAATAAAATATTCGGGGAGGTCGCAACAGTTCTTATTAAATGCTATCTTAATGCATATTCAGAACACAATTGCTTGGAGGGGCATAGAGATATTTCCTTTGCAATTATGGTACTCGCAAAATACACCAGAAGTGCAGGTAAAGCTTTATATTTCCATGTGGCCATCGCAAGTGCATAATCTCAAAACTACACACAACGATCATCTCAGAGCGTTATTTCGACACCCAGCCGTAGTTAATCGTTCATATTGTTTGATGGGTGCCATAAGGATAAAATATAATAAAAAGTAATAAAATATCCGGGGAAGTCGCAAAGGTTCTTATTAAATGCTATCTTAAAACAAATCCAGCATACAATTGCTAGGAGCGGCATAGAGATATTTCCTCTGCTATTCTGGTACTCGTAAAACACCAGAAGTGCAAGTAAAGCTTTTTATTTCCATGTGGCCATCGCAAGTGCATAATCTAAAAAATTGACACGCCACGATTATCTCAGAGCTTAATTTTGACACCCAGCTGTAGTTAATCGTTCATATTGTGTCTGATGGGTGCCAATAATATGGATAAAATATAATAAAAGATCCGGGGAAGTAGCAACAGTTCTAATTAAATGCTATCTTAATTCAAATTCAGCATACAATTCCTAGAAGTGGCATAGAGATATTTCCTTTGCAATTCTGGTACTCGTAAAGTACACCAGAAGTGCAGGTAAAGCTTTATATTTCCATGTGGATATCGCAAGTGCATAATATAAAAAATACACACACCACGATTATCTCAGAGCTTAATTTCGACACCCAGCTGTAGTTAATCGTTCATATTGTGTCTGATAGGTGCCATGAATATGGATAAAATATAATAAAATGTAATAAAAGATCAGGGGAACTCGCAACAGTTCTTATTAAATGCTATCTTAATGCAAATTCAGCATACAATTGCTAGGAGGGGCATAGAGATATTGCCTTTGCAATTCTGGTACTCGTCAAATACGCAAGAACTGCAGGTAAAGCTTTATATTTCCATGTTAACATCGCAAGTGCATAATCTCAAAAATACACACAACGATCATCTCACAGCGTTATTTCGACACCCAGCCGTAGTTAATCGTTCATATTGTGTCTGATGGGTGCGATGAATATGGATAAAATATAATAAAATGAAATAAAAGGTCCGGGGAAGTCACAACAGTTCTTATTAAATGGTATCTTAATGCAAGTTCAGCATACAATTGCTAGGAGGGGCATAGAGATATTTCCTTTGCAATTCTGGTACTCGTAAGATACACCAGAAGTGCGGGTAAATCTTTATATTTCCATGTGGCCATCGCAAGTGTATAATCTCAAAAATACACACAACGATCAACTCAGAGCGTTATTTCGACACCCAGCCGTAGTTAATCGTTCATATTGTGTCTGATGGGTGCCATGAATATGGATAAAATATATTAAAATGTAATAAAAGATCCGGGAAAGTCGCAACAGTTCTTATTAAATGCTATCTTAATGCAAATTCAGCATACAATTGCTAGGAGGGGCATAGAGATATTTCCTTTGCAATTCTGGTACTCGTAAAATACACCAGAAATGCAGGTAAAGCTTTATATTTCCATGTGGCCATCGCAATTGCATAATATAAAAAATACACACACCACGATTATCTCAGAGCTTAATTTCGACACCCAGCTGTAGTTAATCGTTCATATTGTGTCTGATGGGTGCCATACATGTGGATAAAATATAATAAAATGTAATAAAAGATCCGGGAAAGTCGCAACAGTTCTTATTAAATGCTATCTTAATGCAAATTCAGCATACAATTGCTAGGAGGGGCATAGAGATATTGCCTTTGCAATTCTGGTACTCGTAAAATACGCAAGAACTGCAGGTAAAGCTTTATATTTCCATGTTGACATCGCAAGTGCATAATCTCAAAAATACACACAACGATCATCTCAGAGCGTTATTGCGACACCCAGCCGTAGTTAATCGTTCATATTGTGTCTGATGGGTGCCATGAATATGGATAAAATATAATAAATTGTAATAACATATACGGGGAAGTCGCAACAGTTCTTATTAAATTCTATCTTAATGCAAATTCAGCATACAATTGCTAGGAGGGGCATAGAGATATTTCCTTTGCAATTCTGGTACTCGTATAGTACACCAGAAGTGCAGGTAAAGCTTTATATTTCCATGTGGATATCGCAAGTGCATAATATAAAAAATACACACACCACGATTATCTCAGAGCTTAATTTCGACACCCAGCTGTAGTTAATCGTTCATAGTGTGTCTGATAGGTGCCATGAATATGGATAAAATATAATAAAATGTAATTAAAGTTCAGGGGAAGTCGCAACAGTTCTTATTAAATGCTATCTTAATTCAAATTCAGCATACAATTGCTAGGAGGGGCATAGAGATATTGCCTTTGCAATTCTGGTACTCGTCAAATACGCAAGAACTGCAGGTAAAGCTTTATATTTCCATGTTGACATCGCAAGTGCATAATCTCAAAAATACACACAACGATCATCTCACAGCGTTATTTCGACACCCAGCCGTAGTTAATCGTTCATATTGTGTCTGAGGGGAGCGATGAATATGAATAAAATATAATAAAATGTAATAAAAGATTCGGCGAAGTCGCAACAGTACTTATTAAATGCTATCTTAATGCAAATTCAGAATACATGTGCTAGTAGGGGCTTAGAGATATTTCCTTTGCAATTATGGTACTCGTAAAATGCACCAGAAGTGCAGGTAAAGCTTTATATTTGCATGTGGCCATCGCAAGTGCATAATTTAAAAAATACACACTTTGTGATCATCTCAGAGCGTTATTTCGACACCCAGCCGTAGTTAATCGTTGATATTGTATCTGATGGGTGCCATGAATATGGATAAAATATAATAAAATGTAATAACTGATCCGGGGAAGTCACAACAGTTCTTATTAAATGCTATCTTAATGCAAATTCAGCATACAATTGCTAGGAGGGGCATAGAGATATTTCCTTTGCAATTCTGGTACTCGTAAGGTACACCAGAAGTGCAGGTAAGTCTTTATATTTCCATGTGGCCATCGCAAGTGCATAATATCAAAAATACACACAACGATCATCTCAGAGCGTTATTTCGACACCCAGCCGTAGTTAATCGTTCATATTGTATCTGATGGGTGCCATGAATATGGATAAAATATAATAAAATGTAATAAAAGATCCGGGGAAGTAGCAACATTTCTTATTAAATGCTATCTTAATTCAAATTCAGCATACAATTGTTAGAAGGGGCATAGAGATATTTCCTTTGCAATTCTGGTACTCGTAAAGTACACCAGAAGTGCAGGTAAAGCTTTATATTTCCATGTGGATATCGCAAGTGCATAATATAAAAAATACACACACCACGATTATCTCAGAGCTTAATTTCGACACCCAGCTGTAGTTAATCGTTCATGTTGTGTCTGATGGGTGCCATGAATATGGATAAAATATAATAAAATGTAATAAAAGATCCGGGGAAGTCACAACTGTTCATATTAAATGCTATCTTAATGCAAATTCAGCATACAATTGCTAGGAGGGGCATAGAGATATTGCCTTTGCAATTCTGGTACTCGTAAAATACACCAGAAGTGCAGGTAAAGCTTTATATTTCCATGTGGCCGTCGCAAGTGCATAATATAAAAAATACACACACCACGATTATCTCAGAGCTTAATTTCGACACCCAGCTGTAGTTAATCGTTCATATTGTGTCTGATGGGTGCCATGAATATGGATAAAATATAATAAAATGTAATAAAAGATCCGGGAAAGTCACAACAGTTCATATTAAATGCTATTGTTCCTGAAAAAACGCAATCTGTGTACAGCGCTGTTACCCCCTCTCGTGCATAACTGTGCTGCTATATGCGCTAGCGTAACGTGGGCAGTAGCCAACCACTCTTGGCGCATGAGGGACAGGTTTGGTGAAGAGTTTAGTTTGCGAACGCCATTAATGTAGTACGTTGTAGTTACGTTTAATAAAGTTTCTATTAAACGATGGTGTTTTAGTGAACATTTTTTGGTCCTTTCGACTCGGATAACGGATAGTACCCGTGACCAGTGCTAAGTGACGAGGCACGCCAACGCATTGCATTCTAAAATACGCCAGGTGTGCGCGTGTGACGTCACGAGCTTGGGTCGGCGGCTTGCAGCTGCTGGCTGAGAAATCGATAAACTACGTTCGCGTGAATGGTGCATATAAATAACATTTGTTGACCGCGTGTGTGGTTTATGGGCATAACGTTAATAATAAATGCATTTATAATCTGTTGATACTCGGCAGATATTCGTTCTTTGCATAATAATAAATGAAGTGCGAATAAAATTGGAAATTAATGCATTTTCTGTTGATAAGTTCGCAGATTAATGTTTGTAATGAACTCTCCGGTTGTTTAATAAACGAACTTTAGTGTAACGGTGCATAATATTTGCAATTTCTGTTGATAAGTTCGCAGATTAACGTTTGTAATAAACTTTCCGGTTGTTTAATACATGAACTTTAGCGAGACGGTGCATAACGAATGCATTTTCTGTTGATAAGTTCGCAGATTAACGCTTGTAATGAACTTTCCGGTTGTTTACTAAAGTAATTCAAGTTGCACGGTGCATAATCTGTAGACATGTTCGCAGATAAAAGTGATAAACATTTGCTAGTAAATAATTTGGTGTTTGTCGCATAAACATTGTAAGTTTGTGAAGATACATTCGTGGTTGGTGACAAACATTTTCTGGTGAATAATTCGGGTTGCCATAAATAAACATTCAAAGGGAACCTAAGCTCGTGGTTGCTGCGGCTAATTACGGTGGACTCGAGGCATAGAACTACTTCTTCGTCGGGGACTGCATCTTGGGGGACGTCATCGTCAAGGCTCCATCATCGAGGGACCTTCGTCGAAGCTACCGCCGTGGGATTGCATATAAAAGAAGAGGAACAGCCGTTTTTATTCAGAGGCGTGGACAGCTCAACACATAAGCGGTTCGTCACTGGGTTCTACCGTTGCAGCACTGTGCAAAGTCAGGTCAGGTGATATTGTTCTTAATCTATTCCATTGTTTATTTATCCCTATATCATTATGGCTCCTAAAGGTGATAGTAGGTCTATCGCGGAATTAAATACTGCTAAAGAATGCTTGTTTGGCCAGCTTAATCGTTTTAAGGATTTTGTAGAAGGGTATAGTGAAACGCAATTAAATATCTTAAAACTTAAATTAGAAAGGGCTGAAGGGTGGCATAATGAATTTGTGGTTGTGTATAAGGGACTTAAGATTTTGTTAAAGGACGGGGATTTGCAAAACTTAGAACAAGAGCTAATAGATTTTGAGAATAGTTTTGATCAGTTAATTTGTAAAGCTCGTGATTTATTACCTGTTCAGCGGGCAACAAGCACTCCTGTCGCTATGGATGCTAGAATTTCCACAATGAATGAGACACACATTGAAGCAAGTATTAAGTTGCCCTCGTTAGGATTGCCTCATTTTTCTGGGGCTTATGAAGACTGGACTGAATTTCACGACAATTTTGATGGCATTATTAATAATAACAATTCCTTGTCAAGGGCTCAGAAACTGCACTATTTAAAAAATGCTTTACAGGGGGAAGCCAGTAAGGTTGTGCAATCGTTAAAAATATGTGATGCAAATTATTAGCCATGTCATTGTTGAAAAAACGGTATGAAATGAAGAATCTCATTGTGACAAGCCATTTGCGAGCTATTTTCGCTTTGCCAAATTTAAATAAGGAAGATTCTTCTAAGTTGCGGTTTATGTCGGATACAGTAACGAAGAGCATTAGGGGATTGAACTCGTTGGGTGTAAATACTGAAAATTGGGACGCTTTACTTATTTTCATTATAGTTGAAAAATTGGACAATGTTTCATGTAAAGAATGGCAAAATTTAGTTGACCCAAACACGTTGCCTACATGGGATCAATTTACTGAATTTTTAAACAAACGTTGTGGGGTGTTGGAGGCCTTGTACCCAACGACTGCTACAGAAGATGTGAAGAAGAAGCCTAATAAACATTTTAATATGGCAGTTACGACAACAGGATGTGGAATTTGCTGTAACGACCATAGAGTGCAGGAGTGTCCTACTTGGTCGTCATTGGGACTAGAGGCTAGGAAGGATCTAATTAAGAAGCACAAGTTATGCTTTAGGTGTTTAACTGCATGGCATTGGAAGCACAGATGTCGACGTGATGCTTGCTCCAAGTGTAAGGGTTCTCACCATGTTATCATCCATCAAGATAAAGAACAGGAAGGCACCACACCAAATGGAGCTGATATAGAACGATCTGTAGTCACCACGGCTGTAAAATCTAGAAACCATGGAGCGTTACTGTCAACTGCGTGCGTATTTGTTCAAAATGAGTTGGGTGAACGCATTAGATGTCGAGCTCTTCTAGACAATGGCGCTCAATCCAACTTCTTGCGCACTGAAGTCTGTGAGAAATTGAATTTAAAGAAAAGGGCATTAAATTCTACTGTATGTGGAATTAGTGGAGCAGAGACTGCGATAAGAAGTCAAGTGGATGTTACTATTAGCTCTACCTGCGGAAAATTTGCGTTAGACATAAACTGTTTGGTAATAGATAAAATTACCGATAGAATTCCGTTAAATTCATTCTCTGTCGAAGATATACTTATCCCGAAACATGTACAACTAGCCGATCCAGATTTTAATGAATCAAATGATATTGACATATTGTTGGGAGTTGATATTTTCTGGAAAATTCTGGGAGACCGAAAGATGGACATAGGGTCAATGTTTTTGAGGCAAACAAGACTAGGATGGATCTTAGCAGGAGCCATGGTTTCTAGTCCGTCTACAGGAAACAAAACTATGGTAAATTTGGCTCTGCAGGAATGTTTGGTTAAATTCTGGCAAGTGGAACAGGGCATTGAAAGCGAACCGTTGTCTAGAGAACAGCGAGCATGTGAAGATCACTACGTGACAAACACATCTAGAGATGCTACAGGACGGTTTGTAGTAAAAATTCCCTTGAAGGCAGAGTCCGATGCTCTAAGAGAGTCATATCACCAAACGGAAAGGCGGCTATTGAGCTTAGAGAGGAGATTTCGTGCCGACAGCAATTATAAGGTTGCATATGCTGAGTTTATGGCTGAATATCTTAAATTGGGTTACATGGATAAGGTGGATAAACCTCCAGGCGACCGTTATTTTATGCCTCATCATGGAGTTATTAAAGAGGGTAGTACTTCCACACGGTTACGTACTGTGTTTGATTCTAGTGCAAAAACAACGTCAGGCTATTCCTATAATGATTTACAATTAGTTGGACCTGTTATTCAAAATGATCTTTTTGCAATTTTAGTTAATTTCCGTAAACCCAAATATGCGATGACATCAGATATCGAGAAGATGTATCGTCAAATACTAGTGCATCATCAACACGGTAAATTTCAAAGTATATTGTGGCGTTGGCATGAGTCAGAGGACATACAGATGTATGAATTGTCAACTGTTACTTATGGAACTACTTCGGCTCCTTTCTTAGCGACTAGGTGCATCAAGCAGATAGCACTAGATGTGTCGGAATCAGAACCAAAGGTTTCACACGCTTTAAGCAACTGTATGTACGTTGACGATTTTCTGGGTGGTGGAGATACAATAGAAGAAACTAACCAACTTGCTTTAAGATTGAGATCGATTTTGCAAGAATATGGATTTCCTCTGAGGAAATTGTTATCCTGTGATGCACGGGTGCTAGAAGGCATTCATTCAGATGATTGCGCAAAATCGTGTCTTCAGATAGGAGAAAGAGATGCGACAAAGACTTTAGGATTAGTTTGGAACCACCAGTCCGACAACTTAATGTACCAAATTGAAAGCCCGGATGGTCTACAAGTTATTAGTAAGAGGGGTTACTGTCATGCATTTCAAAAATATTTGATCCTCTCGGATTGCTAGCTCCATCAATAATTTTGGCAAAAATAATGTTACAAAGACTGTGGCAAGAACATATCAAGTGGGACGATCCGCTTCCAGAGGGACTTGATTTGAAATGGAAGGAATTTGCGAAGTACTTGCCACATTTAAATAAGATACGTGTTCCCAGACGAGTGATAGCAGGTCACGCTGCAGCAATCGATATCCATGGCTTCGCGGATGCTTCAGAATCAGCTATTGGTGCATGCATATATTTTATAAGCGAAGATGAATGTGGTGTCCCTACAGTGAGACTGGTATGTGCAAAATCTCGAGTAGCACCATTGCGATCTGAAACCATACCTAGGTTGGAACTTTGTGCTGCAGCTTTACTAACAAGACTGGTACATAAGGTGAAGGGGTCTTTGCATTTAAATATTAGAAAATGTGTGTTATGGTCCGATTCCACTACAACATTAGCATGGATAAAAACGGAACCGTACTTGCTAAAACAATTTGTTGCCAATCGCGTGCATAATATCAAAAATACACACAACGATCATCTCAGAGCGTTATTTCGACACCCAGCCGTAGATAATCGTTCATATTGTGTCTGATGGGTGCCATGAATATGGATAAAATATAATAAAATGTAATAAAAGATCCGGGGAAGTAGCAACATTTCTTATTAAATGCTATCTTAATTCAAATTCAGCATACAATTGTTAGAAGGGGCATAGAGATATTTCCTTTGCAATTCTGGTACTCGTAAAATACACCAGAAGTGCAGGTAAAGCTTTATATTTCCATGTGGCCATCGCAAGTGCATAATATAAAAAATACACACACCACGATTATCTCAGAGCTTAATTTCGACACCCAGCTGTAGTTAATCGTTCATATTGTGTCTGATGGGTGCCATGAATATGGATAAAATATAATAAAATGTAATAAAAGATCCGGGGAAGTTGCAACTGTTCTTATTAAATGCTATCTTAATGCAAATTCAGCATACAATTGCTAGGAGGGGCATAGCGATATTTCCTTTGCAATTCTGGTACTCGTAAGATACACCAGAAGTGCGGGTAAATCTTTATATTTCCATGTGGCCATCACAAGTGTATAATCTCAAAAATACACACAACGATCATCTCAGAGCGTTATTTCGACACCCAGCCGTAGTTAATCGTTCATATTGTGTCTGATGGGTGCCATGAATATGGATAAAATATAATAAAATGTAATAACATATACGGGGAAGTAGCAACAGTTCTTATTAAATACTATCTTAACGCAAACCAGCATACAATTGCTAGGAGGGGCATAGAGATATTGGCTATGCAATTCTGGTATTCTTCAAATACGCAAGAAGTGCAGGTAAAGCTTTATATTTCCATGTTGACATCGCAAGTGCATAATCTCAAAAATACACACTACGATCATCTCAGAGCGTTATTTCGACACCCAGCTGTAGTTAATCGCTCATATTGTGTCTGATGGGTGCCATGAATATGGATAAAATATAATAAAATGTATTAAAAGATCCGGGGAAGTAGCAACAGTTCTTATTAAATGCTATCTCAATTCAAATTCAGCATACAATTGCTAGAAGGGGCAGAGAGATATTTTCTTTGCAATTCTGGTACTCGTAAAGTACACCAGAAGTGCAGGTAAAGCTTTATATTTCCATGTGGATATCGCAAGTGCATAATATAAAAAATACACACACCACGATTATCTCAGAGCTTAATTTCGACACCCAGCCGTAGTTAATCGTTCATATTGTGTCTGATAGGTGCCATGAATATGGATAAAATATAATAAAATGTAATAAAAGATACGGGGAAGTCACAACAGTTCTTATTAAATTCTATCTTCATGCAAATTCAGCATACAATTGCTAGGAGGGGCATAGAGATATTTCCTTTGCAATTCTGGTACTCGTAAGATACACCAGAAGTGCGGGTAAATCTTTATATTTCCATGTGGCCATCGCAAGTGTATAATCTCAAAAATACACACAACGATCATCTCAGAGCGTTATTTCGACACCCAGCCGTAGTTAATCGTTCATATTGTGTCTGATGGGTGCCATGAATATGGATAAAATATAATAAAATGTAATAACATATACGGGGAAGTCGCAACAGTTCCTATTAAATGCTGTCTTAATGCAAATTCAGCATACAATTGCTAGGAGGGGCATAGAGATATTTCCTTTGCAATTCTGGTACTCGTAAAATACACCAGAAGTGCAGGTAAAGCTTTATATTTCCATATGGCCATCGCAAGTGCATAATATAAAAAATACACACACCACGATTATCTCAGAGCTTAACTTCGACACCCAGCTGTAGTTAATCGTTCATATTGTGTCTGATGGGTGCCATGAATATGGATAAAATATAATAAAATGTAATAAAAGATCCGGGGAAGTCGCAACAGTTCTTATTAAATGCTATCTTAATGCAAATTCAGCATACAATTGCTAGGAGGGGCATAGAGATATTTCCTTTGCAATTCTGGTACTCGTAAAATACACCAGAAGTGCAGGTAAAGCTTTATATTTCAATGTGAACATCGCAAGTGCATAATATAAAAAATACACACACCACGATTATCTCAGAGCTTAATTTCGACACCCAGCTGTAGTTAATCGTTCATATTGTGTCTGATGGGTGCCATGAATATGGATAAAATATAATAAAATGTAATAAAAGATCCGGGGAAGTCGCAACAGTTCTTATTAAATGCTATCTTAATGCAAATTCAGCATACAATTGCTAGGAGGGGCATAGAGATATTTCATTTGCAATTCTGGTACTCGTAAAATACACCAGAAGTGCAGGAAAAGCTTTATATTTCCATGTGGCCATCGCAAGTGCATAATATAAAAAATACACACACCACGATTATCTCAGAGCTTAATTTCGACACCCAGCTGTAGTTAATCGTTCATATTGTGTCTGATGGGTGTCATGAATATGGATAAAAATAATAAAATGTAAAGATCCGGGGAAGTAGCAACAGTTCTTATTAAATGCTATCTTAATTCAAATTCAGCATACAATTACTAGAAGGGGCATAGAGATATTTCCTTTGCAATTCTGGTACTCGTAAAGTACACCAGAAGTGCAGGTAAAGCTTTATATTTCCATGTGGATATCGCAAGTGCATAATATAAAAAATACACACACCACGATTATCTCAGAGCTTAATTTCGACACCCAGCTGTAGTTAATCGTTCATATTGTGTCTGATAGGTGCCATGAATATGGATAAAATATAATAAAATGTAATAAAAGATCCGAGGAAGTCGCAACAGTTCTTATTAAATGCTATCTTAAAGCAAATTCAGCACACAATTGCTAGGAGGGGCATAGAGATATTGCCTTTGCAATTCTGGTACTCGTCAAATACGCAAGAACTGCAGGTAAAGCTTTATATTTCCATGTGGCCATCGCAAGTGCATAATATAAAAAATACACACTCTATGATCATCTCAGAGCGTTATTTCGACACCCAGCCGTAGTTAATCGTTCATATTGTATCTGATGGGTGCCATGAATATGGATAAAATATAATAAAATGTAATAAAAGATCCGGGGAAGTCGCAACAGTTCTTATTAATTGCTATCTTAAAGCAAATTCAGCATACAATTGCTAGGAGGGGCATAGAAATATTTCCTTTGCAATTACGGTACTCGTAAAATACACCAGAAGTGCAAGTAAAGCTTTATATTTCCATGTGGCCATCGCAAGTGCATAATATAAAAAATACACACTCTACGATCATCTCAGAGTGTTATTTCGACACCCAGCCGTAGTTAATCGTTCATATTGTGTCTGATAGGTGCCATGAATATGGATAAAATATAATAAAATGTAATAACTGATCCGGGGAAGTCACAACAGTTCTTATTAAATGCTATCTTAATGCAAATTCAGCATACAATTGCTAGGAGGGCATAGAGATATTTCCTTTGCAATTCTGGTACTCGTAAGATACACCAGAAGTGCGTGTAAATCTTTATATTTCCATGTGGCCATCGCAAGTGTATAATCTCAAAAATACACACACCACGATTATCTCAGAGCGTTATTTCGACACCCAGCCTTAGTTAATCGTTCATATTGTATCTGATGGGTGCCATGAATATGGATAAAATATAATAAAATGTAATAACATATACGGGGTAGTAGCAACAGTTCTTATTAAATACTATCTTAATGCAAACCAGCATACAATTGCTAGGAGTGGCATAGAGATATTGGCTATGCAATTCTGGTACTCTTCAAATACGCAAGAAGTGCAGGTAAAGCTTTATATTTCCATGTTGACATCGCAAGTGCATAATCTCAAAAATACACACTACGATCATCTCAGAGCGTTATTTCGACACCCAGCTGTAGTTAATCGTTCATATTGTGTCTGAAAGGTGCCATGAATATGGATAAAATATAATAATATGTAATAAAAGATTAGGGGAACTCGCATCAGTTCTTATTAAATGCTATTTTAATGCAAATTCAGCATACAATTACTAGGAGGGGCATAGAGATATTGCCTTTGCAATTCTGGTACTCGTCAAATACGCAAGAACTGCAGGTAAAGCTTTATATTTCCAAGTTGACATCGCAAGTGCATAATCTCAAAAATACACACTACGATCATCTCAGAGCGTTATTTCGACACCCAGCTGTAGGTAATCGTTCATATTGTGTCTGATGGGTGCCATGAATATGGATAAAATATAATAAAATGTAATAAAAGATCCGGGGAAGTCGCAACAGTTCTTATTAAATGCTATCTTAATGCAAATTCAGCATACAATTGCTAGGAGGGGCATAGAGATATTTCCTTTGCAATTCTGGTACTCGTAAAATATATCAGAAGTGCAGGTAAAGCTTTATATTTCTATGTGGCCATCGCAAGTGCATAATATAAAAAATACACACACCACGATTATCTCAGAGCGTTATTTCGACACCCAGCCTTAGTTAATCGTTCATATTGTATCTGATGGGTGCCATGAATATGGATAAAATATAATAAAATGTAATAAAAGATCCGGGGAAGTCGCAACAGTTCTTATTAAATGCTATCTTAAAGCAAATTCAGCATACAATTGCTAGGAGGGGCATAGAAATATTTCCTTTGCAATTACGGTACTCGTAAAATACACCAGAAGTGCAAGTAAAGCTTTATATTTCCATGTGGCCATCGCAAGTGCATAATATAAAAAATACACACTCTACGATCATCTCAGAGTGTTATTTCGACACCCAGCCGTAGTTAATCGTTGATATTGTGTCTGATAGGTGCCATGAATATGGATAAAATATAATAAAATGTAATAACTGATCCGGGGAGGTCACAACAGTTCTTATTAAATGCTATCTTAATGCAAATTCAGCATACAATTGCTAGGAGGGGCATAGAGATATTTCCTTTGCAATTCTGGTACTCGTAAGATACACCAGAAGTGCAGGTAAAGCTTTATATTTCCATGTGGATATCGCAAGTGCATAATATAAAAAATACACACACCACGATTATCTCAGAGCTTAATTTCGACACCCAGCTGTAGTTAATCGTTCATATTGTGTCTGATAGGTGCCATGAATATGGATAAAATATAATAAAATGTAATAAAAGATCCGGGGAAGTTGCAACTGTTCTTAATAAATGCTATCTTAATGCAAATTCAGCATACAATTGCTAGGAGGAGCATAGAGATATTTCCTTTGCAATTCTGGTACTCGTAAGATACACCAGAAGTGCGGGTAAATCTTTATATTTCCATGTGGCCATCGCAAGTGTATAATATAAAAAATACACACACCACGATTATCTCAGAGCTTAATTTCGACACCCAACTGTAGTTAATCGTTCATATTGTGTCTGATAGGTGCCATGAATATGGATAAAATATAATAAAATGTAATAAAAGATCCGGGGAAGTTGCAACTGTTCTTATTAAATGCTATCTTAATGCAAATTCAGCATACAATTGCTAGGAGGGGCATAGCGATATTTCCTTTGCAATTCTGGTACTCGTAAGATACATCAGAAGTGCGGGTAAATCTTTATATTTCCATGTGGCCATCACAAGTGTATGATCTCAAAAATACACACAACGATCATCTCAGAGCGTTATTTCGACACCCAGCCGTAGTTAATCGTTCATATTGTGTCTGATGGGTGCCATGAATATGGATAAAATATAATAAAATGTAATAACATATACGGGGAAGTAGCAACTGTTCTTATTAAATGCTATCTTAAAGCAAATTCAGCATACAATTGCTAGGAGGGGCATAGAGATATTTCATTTGCAATTCTGGTACTCGTAAAATACACCAGAAGTGCAGGTAAAGCTTTATATTTCCATGTGGCCATCGCAAGTGCATAATATAAAAAATACACACACCACGATTATCTCAGAGCTTAATTTCCACACCCAGCTGTAGTTAATCGTTCATATTGTGTCTGATGGGTGTCATGAATATGGATAAAATATAATAAAATGTAATAAAAGATCCGGGGAAGTCACAACAGTTCATATTAAATGCTATCTTAATGCAAATTCAGCATACAATTGCTAGGAGGGGCATAGAGATATTGCCTTTGCAATTCTGGTACTCGTAAAATACACCAGAAGTGCAGGTAAAGCTTTATATTTCCATGTGGCCATCGCAAGTGCATAATATAAAAAATACACACACCACGATTATCTCAGAGCTTAATTTCGACACCCAGCTGTAGTTAATCGTTCATATTGTGTCTGATGGGTGCCATGAATATGGATAAAATATAATAAAATGTAATAACATATACAGGGAAGTAGCAACAGTTCTTATTAAATACTATCTTAACGCAAACCAGCATACAATTGCTAGGAGGGGCATAGAGATATTGGCTATGCAATTCTGGTATTCTTCAAATACGCAAGAAGTGCAGGTAAAGCTTTATATTTCCATGTTGACATCGCAAGTGCATAATCTCAAAAATACACACTACGATCATCTCAGAGCGTTATTTCGACACCCAGCTGTAGTTAATCGCTCATATTGTGTCTGATGGGTGCCATGAATATGGATAAAATATAATAAAATGTAATAAAAGATCCGGGGAAGTAGCAACAGTTCTTATTAAATGCTATCTTAATTCAAATTCAGCATACAATTGCTAGAAGGGGCATAGAGATATTTCCTTTGCAATTCTGGTACTCGTAAAGTACACCAGAAGTGCAGGTAAAACTTTATATTTCCATGTTGACATCGCAAGTGCATAATCTCAAAAATACACACTACGATCATCTCAGAGCGTTATTTCGACACCCAGCTGTAGTTAATCGCTCATATTGTGTCTGATGGGTGCCATGAATATGGATTAAATATAATAAAATGTAATAAAAGATCCGGGGAAGTCACAACAGTTCATATTAAATGCTATCTTAATGCAAATTCAGCATACAATTGCTAGGAGGGGCATAGCGATATTTCCTTTGCAATTCTGGTACTCGTAAGATACACCAGAAGTGCGGGTAAATCTTTATATTTCCATGTGGCCATCGCAAGTGTATAATCTCAAAAATACACACAACGATCATCTCAGAGCGTTATTTCGACACCCAGCCGTAGTTAATCGTTCATATTGTGTCTGATGGGTGCCATGAATATGGATAAAATATAATAAAATGTAATAACATATACGGGGAAGTCGCAACAGTTCTTATTAAATGCTATCTTAATGCAAATTCAGCATACAATTGCTAGGAGAGGCATAGAGATATTTCCTTTGCAATTCTGGTACTCGTAAAATACACCAGAAGTGCAGGTAAAGCTTTATATTTCCATGTGGCCATCGCAAGTGCATAATATAAAAAATACACACACCACGATTATCTCAGAGCTTAACTTCGACACCCAGCTGTAGTTAATCGTTCATATTGTGTCTGATGGGTGCCATGAATATGGATAAAATATAATAAAATGTAATAAAAGATCCGGGGAAGTCACAACAGTTCTTATTAAATGCTATTTTAATGCAAATTCAGCATACAATTGCTAGGAGGGGCATAGAGACATTGCCTTTGCAATTCTGGTACTCGTAAAATATATCAGAAGTGCATGTAAAGCTTTATATTTCCATGTGGCCATCGCAAGTACATAATATAAAAAATACACACACCACGATTATCTCAGAGCTTAACTTCGACACCCAGCTGTAGTTAATCGTTCATATTGTGTCTGATGGGTGCCATGAATATGGATAAAATATAATAAAATGTAATAAAAGATCCGGGGAAGTCACAACAGTTCTTATTAAATGCTATTTTAATGCAAATTCAGCATACAATTGCTAGGAGGGCATAGAGATATTGCCTTTGCAATTCTGGTACTCGTAAAATACACCAGAAGTGCAGGTAAAGCTTTATATTTCCATGTGGCCATCGCAAGTGCATAATATAAAAAATACACACACCACGATTATCTCAGAGCTTAATTTCGACACCCAGCTGTAGGTAATCGTTCATATTGTGTCTGATGGGTGCCATGAATATGGATAAAATATAATAAAATGTAATAAAAGATCCGGGGAAGTCGCAACTGTTCTTATTAAATGCTATCTTAATGCAAATTCAGCATACAATTGCTAGGAGGGGCATAGAGATATTTCCTTTGCAATTCTGGTACTCGTAAGATACACCAGAAGTGCGGGTAAATATTTATATTTCAATGTGGCCATCGCAAGTGTATAATCTCAAAAATACACACAACGATCATCTCAGAGCGTTATTTCGACACCCAGCCGTAGTTAATCGTTCATATTGTGTCTGATGGGTGCCATGAATATGGATAAAATATAATAATATGTAATAACATATACGGGGAAGTAGCAACAGTTCTTATTAAATACTATCTTAATGCAAACCAGCATACAATTGCTAGGAGGGGCATAGAGATATTGGCTATGCAATTCTGGTATTCTTCAAATACGCAAGAAGTGCAGGTAAAGCTTTATATTTATATGTTGACAACGCAAGTGCATAATCTCAAAAATACACACTACGATCATCTCAGAGTGTTATTTCGACACCCAGCTGTAGTTAATCGTTCATATTGTGTCTGATGGGTGCCATGAATATGGATAAAATATAATAAAATGTAATAAAAGATCCGGGGAAGTCGCAACAGTTCTTATTAAATGCTATCTTAATGCAAATTCAGCATACAATTGCTAGGAGGGGCATAGAGATATTTCCTTTGCAATTCTGGTACTCGTAAAATACACCAGAAGTGCAGGTAAAGCTTTATATTTCAATGTGAACATCGCAAGTGCATAATATAAAAAATACACACACCACGATTATCTCAGAGCTTAATTTCGACACCCAGCTGTAGTTAATCGTTCATATTGTGTCTGATGGGTGCCATGAATATGGATAAAATATAATAAAATGTAATAAAAGATCCGGGAAAGTCGCAACAGTTCTTATTAAATGCTATCTTAATGCAAATTCAGCATACAATTGCTAGGAGGGGCATAGAGATATTGCCTTTGCAATTCTGGTACTCGTAAAATACGCAAGAACTGCAGGTAAAGCTTTATATTTCCATGATGACATCGCAAGTGCATAATCTCAAAAATACACACAACGAAAATCTCACAGCGTTATTTCGACACCCAGCCGTAGATAATTGTTCATATTGTGTCTGATGGGTGCCATGATATGGATAAAATATAATAAAATGTAATAAAAGATCCGGGGAAGTCACAACAGTTCTTATTAAATGCTATCTTAATGCAAATTCAGCATACAATTGCTAGGAGGGGCATAGAGATATTTCCTTTGCAATTCTGGTACACGTAAAATACACCAGAAGTGCAGGTAAAGCTTTATATTTCCATGTGGCCATCGCAAGTGCATAATATAAAAAATACACACACCACGATTATCTCAGAGCTTAATTTCGACACCCAGCTGTAGTTAATCGTTCATATTGTGTCTGATAGGTGCCATGAATATGGATAAAATATAATAAAATGTAATAAAAGATCCGGGGAAGTCACAACAGTTCTTATTAAAAGCTATCTTAATGCAAATTCAGCATACAATTGCTAGGAGGGGCATAGAGATATTTCCTTTGCAATTCTGGTACTCGTAAGATACACCAGAAGTGCGGGTAAATCTTTATATTTCCATGTGGCCATCGCAAGTGTATAATATAAAAAATACACACACCACGATTATCTCAGAGCTTAATTTCGACACCCAGCTGTAGTTAATCGTTCATATTGTGTCTGATGGGTGCCATGAATATGGATAAAATATAATAAAATGTAATAAAAGATCCGGGGAAGTTGCAACTGTTCTTATTAAATGCTATCTTAATGCAAATTCAGCATACAATTGCTAGGAGGGGCATAGCGATATTTCCTTTGCAATTCTGGTACTCGTAAGATACACCAGAAGTGCGGGTAAATATTTATATTTCCATGTGGCCATCACAAGTGTAGAATCTCAAATATACACACAACGATCATCTCAGAGCGTTATTTCGACACCCAGCCGTAGTTAATCGTTCATATTGTGTCTGATGGGTGACATGAATATGGATAAAATATAATAAAAAGTAATAACATATACGGGGAAGTAGCAACAGTTCTTATTAAATACTATCTTAACGCAAACCAGCATACAATTGCTAGGAGGGGCATAGAGATATTGGCTATGCAATTCTGGTATTCTTCAAATACGCAAGAAGTGCAGGTAAAGCTTTATATTTCCATGTTGACATCGCAAGTGCATAATCTCAAAAATACACACTACGATCATCTCAGAGCGTTATTTCGACACCCAGCTGTAGTTAATCGCTCATATTGTGTCTGATGGGTGCCATGAATATGGATAAAATATAATAAAATGTAATAAAAGATCCGGGGAAGTAGCAACAGTTCTTATTAAATGCTATCTTAATTCAAATTCAGCATACAATTGCTAGAAGGGGCATAGAGATATTTTCTTTGCAATTCTGGTACTCGTAAAGTACACCAGAAGTGCAGGTAAAGCTTTATATTTCCATGTGGATATCGCAAGTGCATAATATAAAAAATACACACACCACGATTATCTCAGAGCTTAATTTCGACACCCAGCTGTAGTTAATCGTTCATATTGTGTCTGATAGGTGCCATGAATATGGATAAAATATAATAAAATGTAATAAAAGATCCGGGGAAGTCACAACAGTTCTTATTAAATGCTATCTTAATGCAAATTCAGCATACAATTGCTAGGAGGGGCATAGAGATATTTCCTTTGCAATTCTGGTACTCGTAAGATACACCAGAAGTGCGGGTAAATCTTTATATTTCCATGTGGCCATCGCAAGTGTATAATCTCAAAAATACACACAACGATCATCTCAGAGCGTTATTTCGACACCCAGCCGTAGTTAATCGTTCATATTGTGTCTGATGGGTGCCATGAATATGGATAAAATATAATAAAATGTAATAACATATACGGGGAAGTCACAACAGTTCTTATGAAATGCTATCTTAATGCAAATTCAGCATACAATTGCTAGGAGGGGCATAGAGATATTTCCTTTGCAATTCTGGTACTCATAAAATACACCAGAAGTGCAGGTAAAGCTTTATATTTCCATGTGGCCATCGCAAGTGCATAATATAAATAATAAACACACCACGATTATCTCAGAGCTTAACTTCGACACCCAGCTGTAGTTAATCGTTCATATTGTGTCTGATGGGTGCCATGAATATGGATAAAATATAATAAAATGTAATAAAAGATCCGGGGAAGTAGCAACTGTTCTTATTAAATGCTATCTTAACGCAAACCAGCATACAATTGCTAGGAGGGGAATAGAGATATTGGCTATGCAATTCTGGTATTCTTCAAATACGCAAGAAGTGCAGGTAAAGTTTTATATTTCCATGTTGACATCGCAAGTGCATAATCTCAAAAATACACACTACGATCATCTCAGAGCGTTATTTCGACACCCAGCTGTAGTTAATCGCTCATATTGTGTCTGATGGGTGCCATGAATATGGATTAAATATAATAAAATGTAATAAAAGATCCGGGGAAGTCACAACAGTTCATATTAAATGCTATCTTAATGCAAATTCAGCATACAATTGCTAGGAGGGGCATAGCGATATTTCCTTTGCAATTCTGGTACTCGTAAGATACACCAGAAGTGCGGGTAAATCTTTATATTTCCATGTGGCCATCGCAAGTGTATAATCTCAAAAATACACACAACGATCATCTCAGAGCGTTATTTCGACACCCAGCTGTAGTTAATCGCTCATATTGTGTCTGATGGGTGCCATGAATATGGATTAAATATAATAAAATGTAATAAAAGATCCGGGGAAGTCACAACAGTTCATATTAAATGCTATCTTAATGCAAATTCAGCATACAATTGCTAGGAGAGGCATAGAGATATTTCCTTTGCAATTCTGGTACTCGTAAAATACACCAGAAGTGCAGGTAAAGCTTTATATTTCCATGTGGCCATCGCAAGTGCATAATATAAAAAATACACACACCACGATTATCTCAGAGCTTAACTTCGACACCCAGCTGTAGTTAATCGTTCATATTGTGTCTGATGGGTGCCATGAATATGGATAAAATATAATAAAATGTAATAAAAGATCCGGGGAAGTCACAACAGTTCTTATTAAATGCTATTTTAATGCAAATTCAGCATACAATTGCTAGGAGGGGCATAGAGACATTGCCTTTGCAATTCTGGTACTCGTAAAATACACCAGAAGTGCATGTAAAGCTTTATATTTCCATGTGGCCATCGCAAGTACATAATATAAAAAATACACACACCACGATTATCTCAGAGCTTAACTTCGACACCCAGCTGTAGTTAATCGTTCATATTGTGTCTGATGGGTGCCATGAATATGGATAAAATATAATAAAATGTAATAAAAGATCCGGGTAAGTCACAACAGTTCTTATTAAATGCTATTTTAATGCAAATTCAGCATACAATTGCTAGGAGGGCATAGAGATATTGCCTTTGCAATTCTGGTACTCGTAAAATACACCAGAAGTGCAGGTAAAGCTTTATATTTCCATGTGGCCATCGCAAGTGCATAATATAAAAAATACACACACCACGATTATCTCAGAGCTTAATTTCGACACCCAGCTGTAGGTAATCGTTCATATTGTGTCTGATGGGTGCCATGAATATGGATAAAATATAATAAAATGTAATAAAAGATCCGGGGAAGTCGCAACTGTTCTTATTAAATGCTATCTTAATGCAAATTCAGCATACAATTGCTAGGAGGGGCATAGAGATATTTCCTTTGCAATTCTGGTACTCGTAAGATACACCAGAAGTGCGGGTAAATCTTTATATTTCAATGTGGCCATCGCAAGTGTATAATCTCAAAAATACACACAACGATCATCTCAGAGCGTTATTTCGACACCCAGCCGTAGTTAATCGTTCATATTGTGTCTGATGGGTGCCATGAATATGGATAAAATATAATAATATGTAATAACATATACGGGGAAGTAGCAACAGTTCTTATTAAATACTATCTTAATGCAAACCAGCATACAATTGCTAGGAGGGGCATAGAGATATTGGCTATGCAATTCTGGTATTCTTCAAATACGCAAGAAGTGCAGGTAAAGCTTTATATTTATATGTTGACAACGCAAGTGCATAATCTCAAAAATACACACTACGATCATCTCAGAGTGTTATTTCGACACCCAGCTGTAGTTAATCGTTCATATTGTGTCTGATGGGTGCCATGAATATGGATAAAATATAATAAAATGTAATAAAAGATCCGGGGAAGTCGCAACAGTTCTTATTAAATGCTATCTTAATGCAAATTCAGCATACAATTGCTAGGAGGGGCATAGAGATATTTCCTTTGCAATTCTGGTACTCGTAAAATACACCAGAAGTGCAGGTAAAGCTTTATATTTCAATGTGAACATCGCAAGTGCATAATATAAAAAATACACACACCACGATTATCTCAGAGCTTAATTTCGACACCCAGCTGTAGTTAATCGTTCATATTGTGTCTGATGGGTGCCATGAATATGGATAAAATATAATAAAATGTAATAAAAGATCCGGGAAAGTCGCAACAGTTCTTATTAAATGCTATCTTAATGCAAATTCAGCATACAATTGCTAGGAGGGGCATAGAGATATTGCCTTTGCAATTCTGGTACTCGTAAAATACGCAAGAACTGCAGGTAAAGCTTTATATTTCCATGATGACATCGCAAGTGCATAATCTCAAAAATACACACAACGAAAATCTCACAGCGTTATTTCGACACCCAGCCGTAGATAATTGTTCATATTGTGTCTGATGGGTGCCATGATATGGATAAAATATAATAAAATGTAATAAAAGATCCGGGGAAGTCACAACAGTTCTTATTAAATGCTATCTTAATGCAAATTCAGCATACAATTGCTAGGAGGGGCATAGAGATATTTCCTTTGCAATTCTGGTACACGTAAAATACACCAGAAGTGCAGGTAAAGCTTTATATTTCCATGTGGCCATCGCAAGTGCATAATATAAAAAATACACACACCACGATTATCTCAGAGCTTAATTTCGACACCCAGCTGTAGTTAATCGTTCATATTGTGTCTGATAGGTGCCATGAATATGGATAAAATATAATAAAATGTAATAAAAGATCCGGGGAAGTCACAACAGTTCTTATTAAAAGCTATCTTAATGCAAATTCAGCATACAATTGCTAGGAGGGGCATAGAGATATTTCCTTTGCAATTCTGGTACTCGTAAGATACACCAGAAGTGCGGGTAAATCTTTATATTTCCATGTGGCCATCGCAAGTGTATAATATAAAAAATACACACACCACGATTATCTCAGAGCTTAATTTCGACACCCAGCTGTAGTTAATCGTTCATATTGTGTCTGATGGGTGCCATGAATATGGATAAAATATAATAAAATGTAATAAAAGATCCGGGGAAGTTGCAACTGTTCTTATTAAATGCTATCTTAATGCAAATTCAGCATACAATTGCTAGGAGGGGCATAGCGATATTTCCTTTGCAATTCTGGTACTCGTAAGATACACCAGAAGTGCGGGTAAATATTTATATTTCCATGTGGCCATCACAAGTGTAGAATCTCAAAAATACACACAACGATCATCTCAGAGCGTTATTTCGACACCCAGCCGTAGTTAATCGTTCATATTGTGTCTGATGGGTGCCATGAATATGGATAAAATATAATAAAATGTAATAACATATACGGGGAAGTAGCAACAGTTCTTATTAAATACTATCTTAACGCAAACCAGCATACAATTGCTAGGAGGGGCATAGAGATATTGGCTATGCAATTCTGGTATTCTTCAAATACGCAAGAAGTGCAGGTAAAGCTTTATATTTCCATGTTGACATCGCAAGTGCATAATCTCAAAAATACACACTACGATCATCTCAGAGCGTTATTTCGACACCCAGCTGTAGTTAATCGCTCATATTGTGTCTGATGGGTGCCATGAATATGGATAAAATATAATAAAATGTAATAAAAGATCCGGGGAAGTAGCAACAGTTCTTATTAAATGCTATCTTAATTCAAATTCAGCATACAATTGCTAGAAGGGGCATAGAGATATTTTCTTTGCAATTCTGGTACTCGTAAAGTACACCAGAAGTGCAGGTAAAGCTTTATATTTCCATGTGGATATCGCAAGTGCATAATATAAAAAATACACACACCACGATTATCTCAGAGCTTAATTTCGACACCCAGCTGTAGTTAATCGTTCATATTGTGTCTGATAGGTGCCATGAATATGGATAAAATATAATAAAATGTAATAAAAGATCCGGGGAAGTCACAACAGTTCTTATTAAATGCTATCTTAATGCAAATTCAGCATACAATTGCTAGGAGGGGCATAGAGATATTTCCTTTGCAATTCTGGTACTCGTAAGATACACCAGAAGTGCGGGTAAATCTTTATATTTCCATGTGGCCATCGCAAGTGTATAATCTCAAAAATACACACAACGATCATCTCAGAGCGTTATTTCGACACCCAGCCGTAGTTAATCGTTCATATTGTGTCTGATGGGTGCCATGAATATGGATAAAATATAATAAAATGTAATAACATATACGGGGAAGTCGCAACAGTTCTTATGAAATGCTATCTTAATGCAAATTCAGCATACAATTGCTAGGAGGGGCATAGAGATATTTCCTTTGCAATTCTGGTACTCATAAAATACACCAGAAGTGCAGGTAAAGCTTTATATTTCCATGTGGCCATCGCAAGTGCATAATATAAATAATAAACACACCACGATTATCTCAGAGCTTAACTTCGACACCCAGCTGTAGTTAATCGTTCATATTGTGTCTGATGGGTGCCATGAATATGGATAAAATATAATAAAATGTAATAAAAGATCCGGGGAAGTAGCAACTGTTCTTATTAAATGCTATCTTAACGCAAACCAGCATACAATTGCTAGGAGGGGAATAGAGATATTGGCTATGCAATTCTGGTATTCTTCAAATACGCAAGAAGTGCAGGTAAAGTTTTATATTTCCATGTTGACATCGCAAGTGCATAATCTCAAAAATACACACTACGATCATCTCAGAGCGTTATTTCGACACCCAGCTGTAGTTAATCGCTCATATTGTGTCTGATGGGTGCCATGAATATGGATTAAATATAATAAAATGTAATAAAAGATCCGGGGAAGTCACAACAGTTCATATTAAATGCTATCTTAATGCAAATTCAGCATACAATTGCTAGGAGGGGCATAGCGATATTTCCTTTGCAATTCTGGTACTCGTAAGATACACCAGAAGTGCGGGTAAATCTTTATATTTCCATGTGGCCATCGCAAGTGTATAATCTCAAAAATACACACAACTATCATCTCAGAGCGTTATTTCGACACCCAGCCGTAGTTAATCGTTCATATTGTGTCTGATGGGTGCCATGAATATGGATAAAATATAATAAAATGTAATAACATATACGGGGAAGTCGCAACAGTTCTTATTAAATGCTATCTTAATGCAAATTCAGCATACAATTGCTAGGAGAGGCATAGAGATATTTCCTTTGCAATTCTGGTACTCGTAAAATACACCAGAAGTGCAGGTAAAGCTTTATATTTCCATGTGGCCATCGCAAGTGCATAATATAAAAAATACACACACCACGATTATCTCAGAGCTTAATTTCGACACCCAGCTGTAGTTAATCGTTCATATTGTGTCTGATAGGTGTCACGAATATGGATAAAATATAATAAAATGTAATAAAAGATCCGGGAAAGTCACAACAGTTCATATTAAATGCTTTCTTAATGCAAATTCAGCATACAATTGCTAGGAGGGGCATAGAGATATTGCCTTTGCAATTCTGGTACTCGTAAAATACACCAGAAGTGCAGGTAAAGCTTTATATTTCCATGTGGCCATCACAAGTGTATAATCTCAAAAATACACACAACGATCATCTCAGAGCGTTATTTCGACACCCAGCCGTAGTTAATCGTTCATATTGTGTCTGATGGGTGCCATGAATATGGATAAAATATAATAAAATGTAATAACATATACGGGGAAGTAGCAACAGTTCTTATTAAATACTATCTTAACGCAAACCAGCATACAATTGCTAGGAGGGGAATAGAGATATTGGCTATGCAATTCTGGTATTCTTCAAATACGCAAGAAGTGCAGGTAAAGTTTTATATTTCCATGTTGACATCGCAAGTGCATAATCTCAAAAATACACACTACGATCATCTCAGAGCGTTATTTCGACACCCAGCTGTAGTTAATCGCTCATATTGTGTCTGATGGGTGCCATGAATATGGATTAAATATAATAAAATGTAATAAAAGATCCGGGGAAGTCACAACAGTTCATATTAAATGCTATCTTAATGCAAATTCAGCATACAATTGCTAGGAGGGGCATAGCGATATTTCCTTTGCAATTCTGGTACTCGTAAGATACACCAGAAGTGCGGGTAAATCTTTATATTTCCATGTGGCCATCGCAAGTGTATAATCTCAAAAATACACACAACGATCATCTCAGAGCGTTATTTCGACACCCAGCCGTAGTTAATCGTTCATATTGTGTCTGATGGGTGCCATGAATATGGATAAAATATAATAAAATGTAATAACATATACGGGGAAGTCGCAACAGTTCTTATTAAATGCTATCTTAATGCAAATTCAGCATACAATTGCTAGGAGAGGCATAGAGATATTTCCTTTGCAATTCTGGTACTCGTAAAATACACCAGAAGTGCAGGTAAAGCTTTATATTTCCATGTGGCCATCGCAAGTGCATAATATAAAAAATACACACACCACGATTATCTCAGAGCTTAACTTCGACACCCAGCTGTAGTTAATCGTTCATATTGTGTCTGATGGGTGCCATGAATATGGATAAAATATAATAAAATGTAATAAAAGATCCGGGGAAGTCACAACAGTTCTTATTAAATGCTATTTTAATGCAAATTCAGCATACAATTGCTAGGAGGGGCATAGAGACATTGCCTTTGCAATTCTGGTACTCGTAAAATACACCAGAAGTGCAGGTAAAGCTTTATATTTCCATGTTGCCATCGCAAGTACATAATATAAAAAATACACACACCACGATTATCTCAGAGCTTAATTTCGACACCCAGCTGTAGTTAATCGTTCATATTGTGTCTGATGGGTGCCATGAATATGGATAAAATATAATAAAATGTAATAAAAGATCCGGGGAAGTCACAACAGTTCTTATTAAAAGCTATCTTAATGCAAATTCAGCATACAATTGCTAGGAGGGGCATAGAGATATTTCCTTTGCAATTCTGGTACTCGTAAGATACACCAGAAGTGCGGGTAAATCTTTATATTTCCATGTGGCCATCGCAAGTGTATAATATAAAAAATACACACACCACGATTATCTCAGAGCTTAATTTTGACACCCAGCTGTAGTTAATCGTTCATATTGTGTCTGATGGGTGCCATGAATATGGATAAAATATAATAAAATGTAATAAAAGATCCGGGGAAGTTGCAACTGTTCTTATTAAATGCTATCTTAATGCAAATTCAGCATACAATTGCTAGGAGGGGCATAGCGATATTTCCTTTGCAATTCTGGTACTCGTAAGATACACCAGAAGTGCGGGTAAATATTTATATTTCCATGTGGCCATCACAAGTGTAGAATCTCAAAAATACACACAACGATCATCTCAGAGCGTTATTTCGACACCCAGCCGTAGTTAATCGTTCATATTGTGTCTGATGGGTGCCATGAATATGGATAAAATATAATAAAATGTAATAACATATACGGGGAAGTAGCAACAGTTCTTATTAAATACTATCTTAACGCAAACCAGCATACAATTGCTAGGGGGGGCATAGAGATATTGGCTATGCAATTCTGGTATTCTTCAAATACGCAAGAAGTGCAGGTAAAGCTTTATATTTCCATGTTGACATCGCAAGTGCATAATCTCAAAAATACACACTACGATCATCTCAGAGCGTTATTTCGACACCCAGCTGTAGTTAATCGCTCATATTGTGTCTGATGGGTGCCATGAATATGGATAAAATATAATAAAATGTAATAAAAGATCCGGGGAAGTAGCAACAGTTCTTATTAAATGCTATCTTAATTCAAATTCAGCATACAATTGCTAGAAGGGGCATAGAGATATTTTCTTTGCAATTCTGGTACTCGTAAAGTACACCAGAAGTGCAGGTAAAGCTTTATATTTCCATGTGGATATCGCAAGTGCATAATATAAAAAATACACACACCACGATTATCTCAGAGCTTAATTTCGACACCCAGCTGTAGTTAATCGTTCATATTGTGTCTGATAGGTGCCATGAATATGGATAAAATATAATAAAATGTAATAAAAGATCCGGGGAAGTCACAACAGTTCTTATTAAATGCTATCTTAATGCAAATTCAGCATACAATTGCTAGGAGGGGCATAGAGATATTTCCTTTGCAATTCTGGTACTCGTAAGATACACCAGAAGTGCGGGTAAATCTTTATATTTCCATGTGGCCATCGCAAGTGTATAATCTCAAAAATACACACAACGATCATCTCAGAGCGTTATTTCGACACCCAGCCGTAGTTAATCGTTCATATTGTGTCTGATGGGTGCCATGAATATGGATAAAATATAATAAAATGTAATAACATATACGGGGAAGTCGCAACAGTTCTTATGAAATGCTATCTTAATGCAAATTCAGCATACAATTGCTAGGAGGGGCATAGAGATATTTCCTTTGCAATTCTGGTACTCATAAAATACACCAGAAGTGCAGGTAAAGCTTTATATTTCCATGTGGCCATCGCAAGTGCATAATATAAATAATAAACACACCACGATTATCTCAGAGCTTAACTTCGACACCCAGCTGTAGTTAATCGTTCATATTGTGTCTGATGGGTGCCATGAATATGGATAAAATATAATAAAATGTAATAAAAGATCCGGGGAAGTCGCAACTGTTCTTATTAAATGCTATCTTAACGCAAATTCAGCATACAATTGCTAGGAGGGGCATAGAGATATTTCATTTGCAATTCTGGTACTCGTAAAATACACCAGAAGTGCAGGTAAAGCTTGATATTTCCATGTGGCCATCGCAAGTGCATAATATAAAAAATACACACACCACGATTATCTCAGAGCTTAATTTCGACACCCAGCTGTAGTTAATCGTTCATATTGTGTCTGATAGGTGTCACGAATATGGATAAAATATAATAAAATGTAATAAAAGATCCGGGGAAGTCACAACAGTTCATATTAAATGCTTTCTTAATGCAAATTCAGCATACAATTGCTAGGAGGGGCATAGAGATATTGCCTTTGCAATTCTGGTACTCGTAAAATACACCAGAAGTGCAGGTAAAGCTTTATATTTCCATGTGGCCATCGCAAGTGCATAATATAAAAAATACACACACCACGATTATCTCAGAGCTTAATTTCGACACCCAGCTGTAGTTAATCGTTCATATTGTGTCTGATGGGTGCCATGAATATGGATTAAATATAATAAAATGTAATAAAAGATCCGGGGAAGTCACAACAGTTCATATTAAATGCTATCTTAATGCAAATTCAGCATACAATTGCTAGGAGGGGCATAGCGATATTTCCTTTGCAATTCTGGTACTCGTAAGATACACCAGAAGTGCGGGTAAATCTTTATATTTCCATATGGCCATCACAAGTGTATAATCTCAAAAATACACACAACGATCATCTCAGAGCGTTATTTCGACACCCAGCCGTAGTTAATCGTTCATATTGTGTCTGATGGGTGCCATGAATAAGGATAAAATATAATAAAATGTAATAACATATACGGGGAAGTAGCAACAGTTCTTATTAAATACTATCTTAACGCAAACCAGCATACAATTGCTAGGAGGGGAATAGAGATATTGGCTATGCAATTCTGGTATTCTTCAAATACGCAAGAAGTGCAGGTAAAGTTTTATATTTCCATGTTGACATCGCAAGTGCATAATCTCAAAAATACACACTACGATCATCTCAGAGCGTTATTTCGACACCCAGCTGTAGTTAATCGCTCATATTGTGTCTGATGGGTGCCATGAATATGGATAAAATATAATAAAATGTAATAAAAGATCCGGGGAAGTCGCAACTGTTCTTATTAAATGCTATCTTAACGCAAATTCAGCATACAATTGCTAGGAGGGGCATAGAGATATTTCATTTGCAATTCTGGTACTCGTAAAATACACCAGAAGTGCAGGTAAAGCTTGATATTTCCATGTGGCCATCGCAAGTGCATAATATAAAAAATACACACACCACGATTATCTCAGAGCTTAATTTCGACACCCAGCTGTAGTTAATCGTTCATATTGTGTCTGATAGGTGTCACGAATATGGATAAAATATAATAAAATGTAATAAAAGATCCGGGGAAGTCACAACAGTTCATATTAAATGCTTTCTTAATGCAAATTCAGCATACAATTGCTAGGAGGGGCATAGAGATATTGCCTTTGCAATTCTGGTACTCGTAAAATACACCAGAAGTGCAGGTAAAGCTTTATATTTCCATGTGGCCATCACAAGTGTATAATCTCAAAAATACACACAACGATCATCTCAGAGCGTTATTTCGACACCCAGCCGTAGTTAATCGTTCATATTGTGTCTGATGGGTGCCATGAATATGGATAAAATATAATAAAATGTAATAACATATACGGGGAAGTAGCAACAGTTCTTATTAAATACTATCTTAACGCAAACCAGCATACAATTGCTAGGAGGGGAATAGAGATATTGGCTATGCAATTCTGGTATTCTTCAAATACGCAAGAAGTGCAGGTAAAGTTTTATATTTCCATGTTGACATCGCAAGTGCATAATCTCAAAAATACACACTACGATCATCTCAGAGCGTTATTTCGACACCCAGCTGTAGTTAATCGCTCATATTGTGTCTGATGGGTGCCATGAATATGGATTAAATATAATAAAATGTAATAAAAGATCCGGGGAAGTCACAACAGTTCATATTAAATGCTATCTTAATGCAAATTCAGCATACAATTGCTAGGAGGGGGCATAGCGATATTTCCTTTGCAATTCTGGTACTCGTAAGATACACCAGAAGTGCGGGTAAATCTTTATATTTCCATGTGGCCATCGCAAGTGTATAATCTCAAAAATACACACAACGATCATCTCAGAGCGTTATTTCGACACCCCAGCCGTAGTTAATCGTTCATATTGTGTCTAATGGGTGCCATGAATATGGATAAAATATAATAAAATGTAATAACATATACGGGGAAGTCGCAACAGTTCTTATTAAATGCTATCTTAATGCAAATTCAGCATACAATTGCTAGGAGAGGCATAGAGATATTTCCTTTGCAATTCTGGTACTCGTAAAATACACCAGAAGTGCAGGTAAAGCTTTATATTTCCATGTGGCATCGCAAGTGCATAATATAAAAAATACACACACCACGATTATCTCAGAGCTTAACTTCGACACCCAGCTGTAGTTAATCGTTCATATTGTGTCTGATGGGTGCCATGAATATGGATAAAATATAATAAAATGTAATAAAAGATCCGGGAAGTCACAACAGTTCTTATTAAATGCTATTTTAATGCAAATTCAGCATACAATTGCTAGGAGGGGCATAGAGACATTGCCTTTGCAATTCTGGTACTCGTAAAATACACCAGAAGTGCAGGTAAAGCTTTATATTTCCATGTTGCCATCGCAAGTACATAATATAAAAAATACACACACCACGATTATCTCAGAGCTTAATTTCGACACCCAGCTGTAGTTAATCGTTCATATTGTGTCTGATGGGTGCCATGAATATGGATAAAATATAATAAAATGTAATAAAAGATCCGGGGAAGTCGCAACCGTTCTTATTAAATGCTATCTTAATGCAAATTCAGCATACAATTGCTAGGAGGGGCATAGAAATATTTCCTTTGCAATTACGGTACTCGTAAAATACAACAGAAGTGCAAGTAAAGCTTTATATTTCCATGTGGCCATCGCAAGTGCATAATATAAAAAATACACACTCTACGATCATCTCAGAGTGTTATTTCGACACCCAGCCGTAGTTAATCGTTCATATTGTGTCTGATAGGTGCCATGAATATGGATAAATTATAATAAAATGTAATAACTGATCCGGGGAAGTCACAACAGTTCTTATTAAATGCTATTTTAATGCAAATTCAGCATACAATTGCTAGGAGGGGCATAGAGATATTTCCTTTGCAATTCTGGTACTCGTAAGATACACCAGAAGTGCGGGTAAATCTTTATATTTCCATGTGGCCATCGCAAGTGTATAATCTCAAAAATACACACAACGATCATCTCAGAGCGTTATTTCGACACCCAGCCGTAGTTAATCGTTCATATTGTGTCTGATAGGTGCCATGAATATGGATAAAATATAATAAAATGTAATAACATATACGGGGAAGTCGCAACAGTTCTTATTAAATGCTATTTTAATGCAAATTCAGCATACAATTGCTAGGAGGGGCATAGAGATATTTCCTTTGCAATTCTGGTACTCGTAAAATACACCAGAAGTGCAGGTAAAGCTTTATATTTCCATGTGGCCATCGCAAGTGCATAATATAAAAAATACACACACCACGATTATCTCAGAGCTTAACTTCGACACCCAGCTGTAGTTAATCGTTCATATTGTGTCTGATGGGTGCCATGAATATGGATAAAATATAATAAAATGTAATAAAAGATCCGGGGAAGTCGCAACTGTTCTTATTAAATGCTATCTTAATGCAAATCCAGCATACAATTGCTAGAAGGGGCATAGAGATATTTCCTTTGCAATTCTGGTACTCGTAAAGTACACCAGAAGTGCAGGTAAAGCTTTATATTTCCATGTGGATATCGCAAGTGCATAATATAAAAAATACACACACCACGATTATCTCAGAGCTTAATTTCAACACCCAGCTGTAGTTAATCGTTCATATTGTGTCTGATAGGTGCCATGAATATGGATAAAATATAATAAAATGTAATAAAAGATCCGGGGAAGTCGCAACAGTTCTTATTAAATGCTATCTTAATGCAAATTCAGAATACATGTGCTAGTAGGGGCATAGAGATATTCTCTTTGCAATTCTGGTACTCGTCAAATACGCAAGAACTGCAGGTAAAGCTTTATATTTCCATGTTGACATCGCAAGTGCATAATCTCAAAAATACACACAACGATCATCTCACAGCGTTATTTCGACACCCAGCCGTAGTTAATCGTTCATATTGTGTCTGATGGGTGCGATGAATATGGATAAAATATAATAAAATGTAATAAAAGATTCGGCGAAGTCGCAACAGTACTTATTAAATGCTATCTTAATGCAAATTCAGAATACATGTGCTAGTAGGGGCATAGAGATATTCTCTTTGCAATTATGGTACTCGTAAAATGCACCAGAAGTGCAGGTAAAGCTTTATATTTCCATGTGGCCATCGCAAGTGCATAATATAAAAAATACACACTCTATGATCATCTCAGAGCGTTATTTCGACACCCAGCCGTAGTTAATCGTTCATATTGTATCTGATGGGTGCCATGAATATGCATAAAATATAATAAAATGTAATAAAAGATCCGGGGAAGTCGCAACAGTTCTTATTAAATGCTATCTTAAAGCAAATTCAGCATACAATTGCTAGGAGGGGCATAGAAATATTTCCTTTGCAATTAAGGTACTCGTAAAATACACCAGAAGTGCAAGTAAAGCTTTAGATTTCCATGTGGCATCGCAAGTGCATAATATAAAAAATACACACTCTACGATCATCTCAGAGTGTTATTTCGACACCCAGCCGTAGTTAATCGTTCATATTGTGTCTGATAGGTGCCATGAATATGGATAAAATATAATAAAATGTAATAACTGATCCGGGGAAGTCGCAACAGTTCTTATTAAATGCTATCTTAATGCAAATTCAGCATACAATTGCTAGGAGGGCATAGAGATATTTCCTTTGCAATTCTGGTACTCGTAAGACACACCAGAAGTGCAGGTAAAGCTTTATATTTCCATGTGGATATCGCAAGTGCATAATATAAAAAATACACACACCACGATTATCTCAGAGCTTAATTTTGACACCCAGCTGTAGTTAATCGTTCATATTGTGTCTGATAGGTGCCATGAATATGGATAAAATATAATAAAATGTAATAAAAGATCCGGGGAAGTCACAACAGTTCTTAATAATGCTATCTTAATGCAAATTCAGCATACAATTGCTAGGAGGGGCATACAGATATTTCCTTTGCAATTCTGGTACTCGTAAGATACACCAGAAGTGCGGGTAAATCTTTATATTTCCATGTGGCCATCGCAAGTGTATAATCTCAAAAATACACACAACGATCATCTCAGAGCGTTATTTCGACACCCAGCCGTAGTTAATCGTACATATTGTGTCTGATGGGTGCCATGAATATGGATAAAATATAATAAAATGTAATAACATATACGGGGTAGTAGCAACAGTTCTTATTAAATCTTAATGCAAACCAGCATACAATTGCTAGGAGGGGCATAGAGATATTGGCTATGCAATTCTGGTACTCTTCAAATACGCAAGAAGTGCAGGTAAAGCTTTATATTTCCATGTTGACATCGCAAGTGCATAATCTCAAAAATACACACTACGATCATCTCAGAGCGTTATTTCGACACCCAGCTGTACTTAATCGTTCATATTGTGTCTGATAGGTGCCATGAATATGGATAAAATATAATAAAATGTACTAAAAGATCAGGGGAACTCGCAACAGTTCTTATTAAATGCTATCTTAATGCAAATTCAGCATACAATTACTAGGAGGGGCATAGAGATATTGCCTTTGCAATTCTGGTACTCGTCAAATACGCAAGAACTGCAGGTAAAGCTTTATATTTCCATGTTGACATCGCAAGTGCATAATCTCAAAAATACACACTACGATCATCTCAGAGCGTTATTTCGACACCCAGCTGTACTTAATCGTTCATATTGTGTCTGATAGGTGCCATGAATATGGATAAAATATAATAAAATGTACTAAAAGATCAGGGGAACTCGCAACAGTTCTTATTAAATGCTATCTTAATGCAAACCAGCATACAATTGCTAGGAGGGGCATAGAGATATTGGCTATGCAATTCTGGTACTCTTCAAATACGCAAGAACTGCAGGTAAAGCTTTATATTTCCATGTTGACATCGCAAGTGCATAATCTCAAAAATACACACTACGATCATCTCAGAGCGTTATTTCGACACCCAGCTGTAGTTAATCGTTCATATTGTGTCTGATGGGTGCCATGAATATGGATAAAATATAATAAAAAGTAATAAAAGATCCGGGAAAGTAGCAACAGTTCTTATTAAATGCTATCTTAATTCAAATTCAGCATACAATTGCTAGAAAAGGCATAGAGATATTTCCTTTGCAATTCTGGTACTCGTAAAGTACACCAGAAGTGCAAGTAAAGCTTTATATTTCCATGTGGATATCGCAAGTGCATAATATAAAAAATACACACACCACGATTATCTCAGAGCTTAATTTCGACACCCAGCTGTAGAATCGTTCATATTGTGTCTGATAGGTGCCATGAATATGGATAAAATATAATAAAATGTAATAAAAGATCCGGGGAAGTCGCAACAGTTCTTATTAAATGCTATCTTAAAGCAAATTCAGCATACAATTGCTAGGAGGGGCATAGAGATATTGCCTTTGCAATTCTGGTACTTGTCAAATACGCAAGAACTGCAGGTAAAGCTTTATATTTCCATGTTGACATCGCAAGTGCATAATCTCAAAAATACACACAACGATCATCTCACAGCGTTATTTCGACACCCAGCCGTAGTTAATCGTTCATATTGTGTCTGATGGGTGCGATGAATATGGATAAAATATAATAAAATGTAATAAAAGATTCGGCGAAGTCGCAACAGTACTTATTAAATGCTATCTTAATGCAAATTCAGATAACATGTGCTAGTAGGGGCATAGAGATATTTCCTTTGCAATTATGGTACTCGTAAAATGCACCAGAAGTGCAGGTAAAGCTTTATATTTCCATGTGGCCATCGCAAGTGCATAATATAAAAAATACACACTCTATGATCATCTCAGAGCGTTATTTCGACACCCAGCCGTAGTTAATCGTTCATATTGTATCTGATGGGTGCCATGAATATGGATAAAATATAATAAAATGTAATAAAAGATCCGGGGAAGTCGCAACAGTTCTTATTAAATGCTATCTTAAAGCAAATTCAGCATACAATTGCTAGGAGGGGCATAGAAATATTTCCTTTGCAATTACGGTACTCGTAAAATACACCAGAAGTGCAAGTAAAGCTTTATATTTCCATGTGGCCATCGCAAGTGCATAATATAAAAAATACACACTCTACGATCATCTCAGAGTGTTATTTCGACACCCAGCCGTAGTTAATCGTTCATATTGTGTCTGATAGGTGCCATGAATATGGATAAATTATAATGAAATGTTATAACTGATCCGGGGAAGTCACAACAGTTCTTATTAAAAGCTATCTTAATGCAAATTCAGCATACAATTGCTAGGAGGGGCATAGAGATATTTCCTTTGCAATTCTGGTACTCGTAAGACACACCAGAAGTGCAGGTAAAGCTTTATATTTCCATGTGGTAATCGCAAGTGCATAATATAAAAAATACACACACCACGATTATCTCAGAGCTTAATTTCGACACCCAGCTGTAGTTAATCGTTCATATTGTGTCTGATAGGTGCCATGAATATGGATAAAATATAATAAAATGTAATAAAAGATCCGGGGAAGTCACAACAGTTCTTAATAATGCTATCTTAATGCAAATTCAGCATACAATTGCTAGGAGAGGCATAGAGATATTTCCTTTGCAATTCTGGTACTCGTAAGATACACCAGAAGTGCGGGTAAATCTTTATATTTCCATGTGGCCATCGCAAGTGTATAATCTCAAAAATACACACAACGATCATCTCAGAGCGTTATTTTGACACCCAGCCGTAGTTAATCGTTCATATTGTGTCTGATGGGTGCCATGAATATGGATAAAATATAATAAAATGTAATAACATATACGGGGTAGTAGCAACAGTTCTTATTAAATTTTAATGCAAACCAGCATACAATTGCTAGGAGGGGCATAGAGATATTGGCTATGCAATTCTGGTACTCTTCAAATACGCAAGAAGTGCAGGTAAAGCTTTATATTTCCATGTTGACATCGCAAGTGCATAATCTCAAAAATACACACTACGATCATCTCAGAGCGTTATTTCGACACCCAGCTGTAGTTAATCGTTCATATTGTGTCTGATAGGTGCCATGAATATGGATAAAATATAATAAAATGTACTAAAAGATCAGGGGAACTCGCAACAGTTCTTATTAAATGCTATCTTAATGCAAATTCAGCATACAATTACTAGGAGGGGCATAGAGATATTGCCTTTGCAATTCTGGTACTCGTCAAATACGCAAGAACTGCAGGTAAAGCTTTATATTTCCATGTTGACATCGCAAGTGCATAATCTCAAAAATACACACTACGATCATCTCAGAGCGTTATTTCGACACCCAGCTGTAGTTAATCGTTCATATTGTGTCTGATGGGTGCCATGAATATGGATAAAATATAATAAAATGTAATAAAAGATCCGGGGAAGTAGCAACAGTTCTTATTAAATGCTATCTTAATTCAAATTCAGCATACAATTGCTAGGAGGGGCATAGAGATATTTCCTTTGCAATTCTGGTACTCGTAAGGTACACCAGAAGTGCAGGTAAAGCTTTATATTTCCATGTGGATATTGCAAGTGCATAATATAAAAAATACACACACCACGATTATCTCAGAGCTTAATTTCGACACCCAGCTGTAGTTAATCGTTCATATTGTGTCTGATAGGTGCCATGAATATGGATAAAATATAATAAAATGTAATAAAAGATCCGGGGAAGTCGCAACAGTTCTTATTAAATGCTATCTTAAAGCAAATTCAGCATACAATTGCTAGGAGGGGCATAGAGATATTGCCTTTGCAATTCTGGTACTCGTCAAATACGCAAGAACTGCAGGTAAAGCTTTATATTTCCATGTTGATATCGCAAGTGCATAATCTCAAAAATACACACAACGATCATCTCACAGCGTTATTTCGACACCCAGCCGTAGTTAATCGTTCATATTGTGTCTGATGGGTGCGATGAATATGGATAAAATATAATAAAATGTAATAAAAGATTCGGGGAAGTCGCAACAGTACTTATTAAATGCTATCTTAATGCAAATTCAGAATACATGTGCTAGTAGGGGCATAGAGATATTTCCTTTGCAATTATGGTACTCGTAAAATGCACCAGAAGTGCAGGTAAAGCTTTATATTTCCATGTGGCCATCGCAAGTGCATAATATAAAAAATACACACTCTATGATCATCTCAGAGCGTTATTTCGACACCCAGCCGTAGTTAATCGTTCATATTGTATCTGATGGGTGCCATGAATATGGATAAAATATAATAAAATGTAATAAAAGATCCGGGGAAGTCGCAACAGTTCTTATTAAATGCTATCTTAAAGCAAATTCAGCATACAATTGCTAGGAGGGGCATAGAAATATTTCCTTTGCAATTACGGTACTCGTAAAATACACCAGAAGTGCAAGTAAAGCTTTATATTTCCAAGTGGCTATCGCAAGTGCATAATATAAAAAATACACACTCTACGATCATCTCAGAGTGTTATTTTGACACCCAGCCGTAGTTAATCGTTCATATTGTGTCTGATAGGTGCCATGAATATGGATAAATTATAATGAAATGTAATAACTGATCCGGGGAAGTCACAACAGTTCTTATTAAATGCTATCTTAATGCAAATTCAGCATACAATTGCTAGGAGGGGCATAGAGATATTTCCTTTGCAATTCTGGTACTCGTAAGACACACCAGAAGTGCAGGTAAAGCTTTATATTTCCATGTGGATATCGCAAGTGCATAATATAAAAAATACACACACCACGATTATCTCAGAGCTTAATTTCGACACCCAGCTGTAGTTAATCGTTCATATTGTGTCTGATAGGTGCCATGAATATGGATAAAATATAATAAAATGTAATAAAAGATCCGGGGAAGTCACAACAGTTCTTAATAATGCTATCTTAATGCAAATTCAGCATACAATTGCTAGGAGGGGCATAGAGATATTTCCTTTGCAATTCTGGTACTCGTAAGATACACCAGAAGTGCGGGTAAATCTTTATATTTCCATGTGGCCATCGCAAGTGTATAATCTCAAAAATACACACAACGATCATCTCAGAGCGTTATTTCGACACCCAGCCGTAGTTAATCGTTCATATTGTGTCTGATGGGTGCCACGAATATGGATAAAATATAATAAAATGTAATAACATATACGGGGTAGTAGCAACAGTTCTTATTAAATTTTAATGCAAACCAGCATACAATTGCTAGGAGGGGCATAGAGATATTGGCTATGCAATTCTGGTACTCTTCAAATACGCAAGAAGTGCAGGTAAAGCTTTATATTTCCATGTGGCCATCGCAAGTGTATAATCTCAAAAATACACACTACGATCATCTCAGAGCGTTATTTCGACACCCAGCTGTAGTTAATCGTTCATATTGTGTCTGATAGGTGCCATGAATATGGATAAAATATAATAAAATGTAATAAAAGATCCGGGGAAGTCACAACAGTTCTTATTAAATGCTATCTTAATGCAAATTCAGCATACAATTGCTAGGAGGGGCATAGAGATATTTCCTTTGCAATTCTGGTACTCGTAAAATACACCAGAAGTGCAGGTAAAGCTTTATATTTCCATGTGGCCATCGCAAGTGCATAATATAAAAAATACACACACCACGATTATCTCAGAGCTTAATTTCGACACCCAGCTGTAGTTAATCGTTCATATTGTGTCTGATAGGTGCCATGAATATGGATAAAATATAATAAAATGTAATTAAAGATCAGGGGAAGTCGCAACAGTATGCATTAAATGCTATCTTAATGCAAATTCAGCATACAATTGCTAGGAGGGGCATAGAGATATTGCCTTTGCAATTCTGGTACTCGTCAAATACGCAAGAACTGCAGGTAAAGCTTTATATTTCCATGTTGACATCGCAAGTGCATAATCTCAAAAATACACACAACGATCATCTCACAGCGTTATTTCGACACCCAGCCGTAGTTAATCGTTCATATTGTGTCTGATGGGTGCGATGAATATGGATAAAAAATAATAAAATGTAATAAAAGATTCGGCGAAGTCGCAACAGTACTTATTAAATGCTATCTTAATGCAAATTCAGAATACATGTGCTAGTAGGGGCATAGAGATATTTCCTTTGCAATTATGGTACTCGTAAGATAAACCAGAAGTGCAGGTAAAGCTTTATATTTCCATGTGGATATCGCAAGTGCATAATATAAAAAATACACACACCACGATTATCTCAGAGCTTAATTTCGACACCCAGCTGTAGTTAATCGTTCATATTGTGTCTGATAGGTGCCATGAATATGGATAAAATATAATAAAATGTAATAAAAGATCCGGGGAAGTCACAACAGTTCTTAATAATGCTATCTTAATGCAAATTCAGCATACAATTGCTAGGAGGGGCATAGAGATATTTCCTTTGCAATTCTGGTACTCGTAAGATACAACAGAAGTGCAGGTAAAGCTTTATATTTCCATGTGGATATCGCAAGTGCATAATATAAAAAATACACACACCACGATTATCTCAGAGCTTAATTTCGACACCCAGCTGTAGTTAATCGTTCATATTGTGTCTGATAGGTGCCATGAATATGGATAAAATATAATAAAATGTAATAAAAGATCCGGGGAAGTCACAACAGTTCTTAATAATGCTATCTTAATGCAAATTCAGCATACAATTGCTAGGAGGGGCATAGAGATATTTCCTTTGCAATTCTGGTACTCGTAAGATACACCAGAAGTGCGGGTAAATCTTTATATTTCCATGTGGCCATCGCAAGTGTATAATATAAAAAATACACACACCACGATTATCTCAGAGCTTAATTTCGACACCCAGCTGTAGTTAATCGTTCATATTGTGTCTGATGGGTGCCATGAATATGGATAAAAAATAATAAAATGTAATAAACGATCCGGGGAAGTTGCAACTGTTCTTATTAAATGCTATCTTAATGCAAATTCAGCATACAATTGCTAGGAGGGGCATAGCGATATTTGCTTTGCAATTCTGGTAAATCGTAAGATACACCAGAAGTGCGGGTAAATCTTTATATTTCAATGTGGCCATCGCAAGTGTATAATCTCAAAAATACACACAACGATCATCTCAGAGCGTTATTTCGACACCCAGCCGTAGTTAATCGTTCATATTGTGTCTGATGGGTGCCATGAATATGGATAAAATATAATAAAATGTAATAACATATACGGGGAAGTAGCAACAGTTCTTATTAAATACTATCTTAACGCAAACCAGCATACAATTGCTAGGAGGGGCATAGAGATATTGGCTATGCAATTCTGGTATTCTTCAAATACGCAAGAAGTGCAGGTAAAGCTTTATATTTCCATGTTGACATCGCAAGTGCATAATCTCAAAAATACACACTACGATAATCTCAGAGCGTTATTTCGACACCCAGCTGTAGTTAATCGCTCATATTGTGTCTGATGGGTGCCATGAATATGGATAAAATATAATAAAATGTAATAAAAGATCCGGGGAAGTATCAACAGTTCTTATTAAATGCTATCTTAATTCAAATTCAGCATACAATTGCTAGAAGGGGCATAGAGATATTTTCTTTGCAATTCTGGTACTCGTAAAGTACACCAGAAGTGCAGGTAAAGCTTTATATTTCCATGTGGATATCGCAAGTGCATAATATAAAAAATACACACACCACGATTATCTCAGAGCTTAATTTCGACACCCAGCTGTAGTTAATCGTTCATATTGTGTCTGATAGGTGCCATGAATATGGATAAAATATAATAAAATGTAATTAAAGATCAGGGGAAGTCGCAACAGTTCGCATTAAATGCTATCTTAATGCAAATTCAGCATACAATTGCTAGGAGGGGCATAGAGATATTGCCTTTGCAATTCTGGTACTCGTCAAATACGCAACAACTGCAGGTAAAGCTTTATATTTCCATGTTGACATCGCAAGTGCATAATCTCAAAAATACACACAACGATCATCTCACAGCGTTATTTCGACACCCAGCCGTAGTTAATCGTTCATATTGTGTCTGATGGGTGCGATGAATATGGATAAAATATAATAAAATGTAATAAAAGATTCGGCGAAGTCGCAACAGTACTTATTAAATGCTATCTTAATGCAAATTCAGAATACAATTGCTAGGAGGGGCATAGAAATATTTGCTTTGCAATTATGGTACTCGTAAAATGCACCAGAAGTGCAGGTAAAGCTTTATATTTCCATGTGGCCATCGCAAGTGCATATTATAAAAAATACACACTCTATGATCATCTCAGAGCGTTATTTCGACACCCAGCCGTAGTTAATCGTTCATATTGTATCTGATGGGTGCCATGAATATGGATAAAATATAATAAAATGTAATAAAAGATCCGGGGAAGTCGCAACAGTTCGTATTAAATGCTATCTTAAAGCAAATTCAGCATACAATTGCTAAGAGGGGCATAGAAATATTTCCTTTGCAATTACGGTACTCGTAAAATACACCAGAAGTGCAAGTAAAGCTTTATATTTCCATGTGGCCATCGCAAGTGCATAATATAAAAAATACACACTCTACGATCATCTCAGAGTGTTATTTCGACACCCAGCCGTAGTTAATCGTTCATATTGTGTCTGATAGGTGCCATGAATATGGATAAAATATAATAAAATGTAATAACTGATCCGGGGAAGTCACAACAGTTCTTATTAAATGCTATCTTAATGCAAATTCAGCATACAATTGCTAGGAGGGGCATAGAGATATTTCCTTTGCAATTCTGGTACTCGTAAGATACACCAGAAGTGCAGGTAAAGCTTTATATTTCCATGTGGATATCGCAAGTGCATAATGTAAAAAATACACACACCACGATTATCTCAGAGCTTAATTTCGAGACCCAGCTGTAGTTAATCGTTCATATTGTGTCTGATAGGTGCCATGAATATGGATAAAATATAATAAAATGTAATAAAAGATCCGGGGAAGTTGCAACTGTTCTTATTAAATGGTATCTCAATGCAAATTCAGCATACAATTGCTAGGAGGGGCATAGAGATATTTCCTTTGCAATTCTGGTACTCGTAAGATACACCAGAAGTGCGGGTAAATCTTTATATTTCCATGTGGCCATCGCAAGTGCATAATATAAAAAATACACACACCACGATTATCTCAGAGCTTAATTTCGACACCCAGCTGTAGTTAATCGTTCATATTGTGTCTGATGGGTGCCATGAATATGGATAAAATATAATAAAATGTAATAAAAGATCCGGGGAAGTTGCAACTGTTCTTATTAAATGCTATCTTAATGCAAATTTAGCATACAATTGCTAGGAGGGGCATAGAGATATTTCCTTTGCAATTCTGGTACTCGTAAGATACACCAGAAGTGCGGGTAAATCTTTATATTTCCATGTGGCCATCGCAAGTGTATAATATAAAAAATACACACACCACGATTATCTCAGAGCTTAATTTCGACACCCAGCTGTAGTTAATCGTTCATATTGTGTCTGATGGGTGCCATGAATATGGATAAAATATAATAAAATGTAATAAAAGATCCGGGGAAGTAGCAACTGTTCTTATTAAATGCTATCTTAATGCAAATTCAGCATACAATTGCTAGGAGGGGCATAGAGATATTTTCTTTGCAATTCTGGTACTTGTAAGATACACCAGAAGTGCGGGTAAATCTTTATATTTCCATGTGGCCATCGCAAGTGTATAATCTCAAAAATACACACAAAGATCATCTCAGAGCGTTATTTCGACACCCAGCCGTAGTTAATCGTTCATATTGTGTCTGATGGGTGCCATGAATATGGATAAAATATAATAAAATGTAATAACATATACGGGGAAGTAGCAACAGTTCTTATTAAATACTATCATAACGCAAACCAGCATACAATTGCTAGGAGGAGCATAGAGATATTGGCTATGCAATTCTGGTATTCTTCAAATACGCAAGAAGTGCAGGTAAAGCTTTATATTTCCATGTTGACATCGCAAGTGCATAATCTCAAAAATACACACTACGATCATCTCAGAGCGTTATTTCGACACCCAGCTGTAGTTAATCGCTTGTTACGGTATTAAATGCTCAGATCGACATTGATCAAAAGCACTGTCAAAAATCGGGTACAAACTACAGGGTTCGCCGGTTTTCCCTAGAAATCACAGATCTTAATGTGCTGGAGCAGATTTCGTGGCTCCGATTCCTCGCACTTGGCTCAGTCGGAAAGGCGTTGTTCGAAGACTTAAATGAAAAACCGACGGGGTACTTACCCTAAAGCTTGCTTAAAAGAAAAAGAAATGCCTGAGCGCCACTTGGTTCTGGTTAGGGGTGGCTAACGTGTTTAGAACCAAGAACAATACACGTAGCCTATGTAGAAGTCCACCAGGTTCGCCGCTATTCACCTCGGCGCTGTCCACCGGGCTTCCTCCGAGTCTTCAGATTTCAACACACAGGTGGCCACGAAGCAAATGACTTACTTTGATTGGCCACCCGCCTAGTTTAACATAAAAACGCAATGACTGACACTAACCCCAGTTCTTAGGGTTCACTTAACAACAAGGACATGCTGTCGTCTTTACAAATTAATTACATGTGGCCTTTGCCATGCTAAATGGGTTTTAGACCCATACCAGGAATGTTTAGCATTCACTAAAAGAATAAGTTGAACTTTAATAAAGTTTATTATCGAAAGGAATTAAATGGCACAAATATTCACATGAAATATCGGGGCCCCCAAAAAAAAACAATTACCCTAATGTCTAAGAAAAGGAATATATAGTTACACGCTGGGCAACACGAAGTACATAACCGGGGTGAAGCCCCTAATTAATAACACATACATCAAATTATAGGCTTGAGTGAACGGGCGCAATGTTTATGAACACTCGGAAAACACACAATAAAATTATAGACGCCACTCAACTCGGCACGTCAGTTACGCTGTAGAAACACTAAACAGATCCTACCTGAGAGCTGTCAGCATGTTATTTGGGGTTGGCGATAGTTACGAACTCCACTTCGGCGAAGGCCGGAGTGACGTTGCAGAGGTGTAGCGGGCTCCCCAAATGGGAACGAAAGGGTTGTACAGGGGCCAATTCGGTACGGAGGACCAGAGGGTCGGTTTACCCCACGAAGAAGGATGGCAGCCAGCGGCGGGCGACGAGTGACTTCGAATTAACACGGCTTCACAGAAGTAGGCTTATGAGGACACCTTTGTTGAATGTGCAAAAGGGGTGCAACTTGCTTTTCCACTCCTTGCTGGAGAGCAAAAGCCAATAGAAGGCGCCTCGCCAATAATTCGAAACAGCTTAACGAAACATCGCCCTTAGCCCGCGTACGTGAAGATCACAAAGTTCACATAACGTGGACACTAAACTGCACTGCTTCCACAAAAGGTTCCCCGGACCGCAGCATGCGGCCCGGGGGGGCGACAAAATTTGCACGTTCGTTGTGGTTCACAGCTCGATGTCAATTAATTCAGAAACGCGCGGTAAAAACGATGGTCACCCCCGCGCAGAATGATCTCATTCCTTCAGAACAAAGAACCTGCCAGCCTTGCAAAAGAAACAAGGAACAATTAACACGAACAACTCTAGAACATTCGACAACCAAATCAGCGCTTTCAGCGAGCGAGGGGCGCAATGCAAGAAGCTAAGAAAAGGTATCATTTTACAATCTAATTTCCAGGAAGGAAACTTCACGTCGGCTTTGTGCAGGCGTTCGGTTCCTGCATTAAAGAATGAATTCACGGGCCCAATTCGGCAAATGCAACATAAACGGTGATATTTATAATATAGTTTCGAGGAAGGAAATCTTACTATGGCCTTGCGCCCGCGTTAAAGAATTGGTTACTTAAGAAAACAAATTCGAGGCGCAAGCATTTCAATACCCGCTGGACTAGATTTAAATGTAACTAGTACAGGACCGAATCCAGTGAAAATTCGGGCAGAATATTTTTAACTAATTTCGTTAATGACAACCTATAGTTGGGTTCACCACATGAATAGCTTAATGACATTGAAATCACTTAACACCCCCCTTACTAGAGATCAATTTCCCAAATTGACCCTTAGGACAACTAAAGGAGTTGCTAGAAGAATGGCCTAACCTAGGGTGCGGATTGAGATAGCCGTCACTACTCAGGATCCCAACCACGCGATGACGGACAGCGTCAAAACAAAAGAGTGTGAAGGAAGAAGAGTTGGTATCCCACCTGGAATTTGGGTTTTGCTCGTGAATGAGCTTGTCATAATAGGGTATAAGTCATCACTGTGCACTCTTCCGTCCAACCTACCAATCGAACACAGGGTTACGAAGCCCCAAGGTTCGCAAGCTAACTCCCGAAGACCCGTTGAAGAGGGCACGTGAGGCGTCACGGGATCAGCCTCTTGTGTTTGTCCCACAGCAACAAACGATCAAAGAAAGGGGTAGCCGCGAACGACAGGAGTCTCGTAGGCCTTGAAGGCCGCCTAGCCTAAACTAACCTATCCTATTCTATCCTATGCTAATAATGCGAACAATTATATACAACAGTATGTCACCCATGGTTAATCCATTGTGACTTGGGATTGTCAAGGAAAAGAAAACTAAGTTCACCGAAATCCTCAATCGATGACGATGCCGAAAGCCAAGTCGTCTGTGAATTCGCAAAATGCGAGACCGAAAATGACTCCGACACCGAACACCAAAAGAAAATTCGGAAAAACAAAGTCTCCAACAAATGTCAACATAAACTTCACTAAAGAAACATCATGCGAACAGCCTGGCCATGACTGACGCACGAAGCTCAAAAGCTTGACAACGAAATGGTTTCTCCCAAAATCCAAAGGGCAGAACCAATACGTGACGACCTAAAGTCATCAAAAGAAAATTCGGTAGGTGACGACAGATCGTCAATAAATAACGGAACGATGGAGTCTCGATCGAAAAAGAATTATTTCAGGCTTCGGAATGGCACAGCGTAACCAGAATTTGCAAAGATGCAACGCCCTCATACTACACGAGAACACAAGCGGGATTACTCAAGCGGCGTCTTCAAACAGATGTGCAATAAAGCAGAATTTGCCCCACCTCAACCTTCAGAGCGTGGACAGCAACGGTACAAAACGCCAATCCCAAGAAAGTTTTACGCTGGCCTAGAAGTCACTAAAACAAAACAACAACAGGCGACTAAATCGCAACATACTCCAACCCGGTAAACTACTAAGTCAATAAATGAAAAACGTACGACAGAAAGTGTACAAGACACTACGACAAGTGTTGATGCACGCGATGAAATCAGCAAACGAAGTTGGGCGATACACGATAGAAATGAAAACGAAATAAGAGTCAATCAAAAAAATACTACGCCAATCCAACTAAGATGGTTTGAGAGACCTTAAAAATTCGCGTACGCGGATCTCACAAACACACCAACACAAACCACATCCTAACAACGAACCAATACAGAATAATGAAGGCGACATGATTTCCAACTCGTCAACAAACAACAACGCGGCACCACATTAAAGGATGACAAAAAAAGTTAACATCAGTAATCTAAAAGCGTCAATGTCGATAAACTCTACTAACTTCAACTTAAATTCAGAATAGCACAATAAAATTTCAAATTAGCTGAAGGCTAAACACAATCAACAATAAACGAATTCAAAAAAAAAGTTCGATACCTTCCAAAAATTTCAGAGTTTTCGCGAAAAAGACTAAAAAACACGGTTTGCTTAATGATCCTTACTAAAATAAACGATAGCACCAAAAAGAATGGCTCCAAAATGTGCCTTAGCACGTAAAAGAAAATGTTGAAATGTTAAACACGAAAAAACACAAAAATCCCGCGAAAAATACCGGGAAAAACAATGTTTGGTCTATCAAAGGGATAGCAAGGAACTCATTTAATAAAAGAAAACAAATAGGATACGCGTCCTGATATGAAAAAAACACGTTTCCAAATTTCAAAGTCCTAAAAAGTCAAGTTTTCATGAAAAATACTGGAAAAAACTATATGACGTTGATGCCAAATACTAAAATGAAGCTGTATGACAAGAAAAGAAACACAAAAACAATGCCCTAAAGGCGTTATCGACAAAAACAAAGCCACACGTTGGGATAGCCAGTTTATCTTTTACGGTATTAAATGCTCAGATCGACATTGATCAAGAGCACTGTCAAAAATCGGGTACAAACTACAGGGTTCGCCGGTTTTCCCTAGAAATCACAGATCTTAATGTGCTGGAGCAGATTTCGTGGCTCCGATTCCTCGCACTTGGCTCAGTCGGGAAGGCGTGGTTCGAAGACTTAAATGAAAAACCGACGGGGTACTTACCCTAAAGCTTGCTTAAAAGAAAAAGAAATGCCTGAGCGCCACTTGGTTCTGGTTAGGGGTGGCTAACGTGTTTAGAACCAAGAACAATACACGTAGCCTATGTAGAAGTCCACCAGGTTCGCCGCTATTCACCTCGGCGCTGTCCACCGGGCTTCCTCCGAGTCTTCAGATTTCAACACACAGGTGGCCACGAAGCAAATGACTTACCTTGATTGGCCACCCGCCTAGTTTAACATAAAAACGCAATGACTGACACTAGCCCCAGTTCTTAGGGTTCACTTAACAACAAGGACATGCTGTCGTCTTTACAAATTAATTACATGTGGCCTTTGCCATGCTAAATGGGTTGAAGACCCATACCAGGAAGGTTTAGCATTCACTAAAAGAATAAGTTGAACTTTAATAAAGTTTATTATCGAAAGGAATTAAATGGCACAAATATTCACATGAAATATCGGGGCCCCCAAAAAAAAACAATTACCCTAATGTCTAAGAAAAGGAATATATAGTTACACGCTGGGCAACACGAAGTACATAACCGGGGTGAAGCCCCTAATTAATAACACATACATCAAATTATAGGCTTGAGTGAACGGGCGCAATGTTTATGAACACTCGGAAAACACACAATAAAATTATAGACGCCACTCAACTCGGCACGTCAGTTACGCTGTAGAAACACTAAACAGATCCTACCTGAGAGCTGTCAGCATGTTATTTGGGGTTGGCGATAGTTACGAACTCCACTTCGGCGAAGGCCGGCGTGACGTTGCAGAGGTGTAGCGGGCTCCCCAAATGGGAACGAAAGGGTTGTACAGGGGCCAATTCGGTACGGAGGACCAGAGGGTCGGTTTACCCCACGAAGAAGGATGGCAGCCAGCGGCGGGCGACGGGTGACTTCGAATTAACACGGCTTCACAGAAGTAGGCTTATGAGGACACCTTTGTTGAATGTGCAAAAGGGGTGCAACTTGCTTTTCCACTCCTTGCTGGAGAGCAAAAGCCAATAGAAGGCGCCTCGCCAATAATTCGAAACAGCTTAACGAAACATCGCCCTTAGCCCGCGTACGTGAAGATCACAAAGTTCACATAACGTGGACACTAAACTGCACTGCTTCCACAAAAAGTTCCCCGGACCGCAGCACGCGGCCCGGGGGGGCGACAAAATTTGCACGTTCGTTGTGGTTCACAGCTCGATGTCAATTAATTCAGAAACGCGCGGTAAAAACGATGGTCACCCCCGCGCAGAATGATCTCATTCCTTCAGAACAAAGAACCTGCCAGCCTTGCAAAAGAAACAAGGAACAATTAACACGAACAACTCTAGAACATTCGACAACCAAAGCAGCGCTTTCAGCGAGCGAGGGGCGCAATGCAAGAAGCTAAGAAAAGGTATCATTTTACAATCTAATTTCCAGGAAGGAAACTTCACGTCGGCTTTGTGCAGGCGTTCGGTTCCTGCATTAAAGAATGAATTCACGGGCCCAATTCGGCAAATGCAACATAAACGGTGATATTTATAATATAGTTTCGAGGAAGGAAATCTTACTATGGCCTTGCGCCCGCGTTAAAGAATTGGTTACTTAAGAAAACAAATTCGAGGCGCAAGCATTTCAATACCCGCCGGACTAGATTTAAATGTAACTAGTACAGGGCCGAATCCAGTGAAAATTCGGGCAGAATATTTTTAACTAATTTCGTTAATGACAACCTATAGTTGGGTTCACCACATGAATAGCTTAATGACATTGAAATCACTTAACACGCTCATATTGTGTCTGATGGGTGCCATGAATATGGATAAAATATAATAAAATGTAATAAAAGATCCGGGGAAGTAGCAACAGTTCTTATTAAATGCTATCTTAATTCAAATTCAGCATACAATTGCTAGAAGGGGCATAGAGATATTTCCTTTGCAATTCTGGTACTCGTAAAGTACACCAGAATTGCAGGTAAAGCTTTATATTTCCATGTGGATATCGCAAGTGCATAATATAAAAAATACACACACCACGATTATCTCAGAGCTTAATTTCGACACCCAGCTGTAGTTAATCGTTCATATTGTGTCTGATAGGTGCCATGAATATGGATAAAATATAATAAAATGTAATAAAAGATCCGGGGAAGTCACAACAGTTCTTATTAAATGCTATCTTAAAGCAAATTCAGCATACAATTGCTAGGAGGGGCATAGAAATATTTCCTTTGCAATTACGGTACTCGTAAAATACACCAGAAGTGCAAGTAAAGCTTTATATTTCCATGTGGCCATCGCAAGTGCATAATATAAAAAATACACACTCTACGATCATCTCAGAGTGTTATTTCGACACCCAGCCGTAGTTAATCGTTCATATTGTGTCTGATAGGTGCCATGAATATGGATAAAATATAATAAAATGTAATAACTGATCCGGGGAAGTCACAACAGTTTTTATTAAATGCTATCTTAATGCAAATTCAGCATACAATTGCTAGGAGGGGCATAGAGATATTTCCTTTGCAATTCTGGTACTCGTAAGATACACCAGAAGTGCAGGTAAAGCTTTATATTTCCATGTGGATATCGCAAGTGCATAATATAAAAAATACACACACCACGATTATCTCAGAGCTTAATTTCGACACCCAGCTGTAGTTAATCGTTCATATTGTGTCTGATGGGTGCCATGAATATGGATAAAATATAATAAAATGTAATAAAAGATCCGGGGAAGTTGCAACTGTTCTTATTAAATGCTATCTTAATGCAAATTCAGCATACAATTGCTAGGAGGGGCATAGAGATATTTTCTTTGCAATTCTGGTACTCGTAAGATACACCAGAAGTGCGGGTAAATCTTTATATTTCCATGTGGCCATCGCAAGTGTATAATCTCAAAAATACACACAACGATCATCTCAGAGCGTTATTTCGACACCCAGCCGTAGTTAATCGTTCATATTGTGTCTGATGGGTGCCATGAATATGGATAAAATATAATAAAATGTAATAACATATACAGGAAAGTAGCAACAGTTCTTATTAAATACTATCTTAACGCAAACCAGCATACAATTGCTAGGAGGAGCATAAAGATATTGGCTATGCAATTCTGGTATTCTTCAAATACGCAAGAAGTGCAGGTAAAGCTTTATATTTCCATGTTGACATCGCAAGTGCATAATCTCAAAAATACACACTACGATCATTTCAGAGCGTTATTTCGACACCCAGCTGTAGTTAATCGCTCATATTGTGTCTGATGGGTGCCATGAATATGGATAAAATATAATAAAATGTAATAAAAGATCCGGGGAAGTAGCAACAGTTCTTATTAAATGCTATTTTAATTCAAATTCAGCATACAATTGCTAGAAGGGGCATAGAGATATTTCCTTTGCAATTCTGGTACTCGTAAAGTACACCAGAATTGCAGGTAAAGCTTTATATTTCCATGTGGATATCGCAAGTGCATAATATAAAAAATACACACACCACCATTATCTCAGAGCTTAATTTCGACACCCAGCTGTAGTTAATCGTTCATATTGTGTCTGATAGGTGCCATGAATATGGATAAAATATAATAAAATGTAATAAAAGATCCGGGGAATTTACAACAGTTCTTATTAAATGCTATCTTAATGCAAATTCAGCATACAATTGCTAGGAGGGGCATAGAGATATTTCCTTTGCAATTCTAGTACTCGTAAGATACACCAGAAGTGCGGGTAAATCTTCATATTTCCATGTTTCCATCGCAAATGTATAATCTCAAAAATACACACAACGATCATCTCAGAGCGTTATTTCGACACCCAGCCGTAGTTAATCGTTCATATTGTGTCTGATGGGTGCCATGAATATGGATAAAATATAATAAAATGTAATAACATATACGGGGAAGTCGCAACAGTTCTTATTAAATGCTATCTTAATGCAAATTCAGCATACAATTGCTAGGAGGGGCATAGAGATATTTCCTTTGCAATTCTGGTACTCGTAAAATACACCAGAAGTGCAGGTAAAGCTTTATATTTCCATGTGGCCATCGCAAGTGCATAATATAAAAAATACACACACCACGATTATCTCAGAGCTTAACTTCGACACCCAGCTGTAGTTAATCGTTCATATTGTGTCTGATGGGTGCCATGAATATTGATAAAATATAATAAAATGCAATAAAAGATCCGGGGAAGTCACAACAGTTCTTATTAAATGCTATTTTAATGCAAATTCAGCATACAATTGCTAGGAGGGGCATAGAGATATTGCCTTTGCAATTCTGGTACTCGTAAAATACACCAGAAGTGCAGGTAAAGTTTTATATTTCCATGTGGCATCGCAAGTGCATAATATAAAAAATACACACACCACGATTATCTCAGAGCTTAATTTCGACACCCAACTGTAGTTAATCGTTCATATTGTGTCTGATGGGTGCCATGAATATGGATAAAATATAATAAAATGTAATAAAAAATCCGGGGAAGTCGCAACTGTTCTTATTAAATGCTATCTTAATGCAAATTCAGCATACAATTGCTAGGAGGGGCATAGAGATATTTCCTTTGCAATTCTGGTACTCGTAAGATACACCAGAATTGCGGGTAAATCTTTATATTTCCATGTGGCCATCGCAAGTGTATAATCTCAAAAATACACACAACGATCATCTCAGAGCGTTATTTCGACACCCAGCCGTAGTTAATCGTTCATATTGTGTCTGATGGGTGCCATGAATATGGATAAAATATAATTAAATGTAATAACATATACGGGGAAGTAGCAACAGTTCTTATTAAATACTATCTTAATGCAAACCAGCATACAATTGCTAGGAGGGGCATAGAGATATTGGCTATGCAATTCTGGTATTCTTCAAATACGCAAGAAGTGCAGGTAAAGCTTTATATTTCCATGTTGACAACGCAAGTGCATAATCTCAAAAATACACACTACGATCATCTCAGAGCGTTATTTCGACACCCAGCTGTAGTTAATCGTTCATATTGTGTCTGATGGGTGCCATGAATATGGATAAAATATAATAAAATGTAATAAAAGATCCGGGGAAGTCGCAACAGTTCTTATTAAATGCTATCTTAATGCAAATTCAGCATACAATTGCTAGGAGGTGCATAGAGATATTTCCTTTGCAATTCTGGTACTCGTAAAATACACCAGAAGTGCAGGTAAAGCTTTATATTTCCATGTGCCCATCGCAAGTGCATAATATAAAAAATACACACACCACGATTATCTCAGAGCTTAATTTCGACACCCAGCTGTAGTTAATCGTTCATATTGTGTCTGATGGGTGCCATGAATATGGATAAAATATAATAAAATGTAATAAAAGATCCGGGAAAGTCGCGACAGTTCTTATTAAATGCTATCTTAATGCAAATACAGTATACAATTGCTAGGAGGGGCATAGAGATATTGCCTTTGCAATTCTGGTACTCGTAAAATACGCAAGAACTGCAGGTAAAGCTTTATATTTCCATGATGACATCGCAAGTGCATAATCTCAAAAATACACACAACGAAAATCTCACAGCGTTATTTCGACACCCAGCCGTAGTTAATCGTTCATATTGTATCTGATGGGTGCCATGATATGGATAAAATATAATAAAATGTAATAAAAGATCCGGGGAAGTCACAACAGTTCTTATTAAATGCTATCTTAATGCAAATTCAGCATACAATTGCTAGGAGGGGCATAGAGATATTTCCTTTGCAATTCTGGTACTCGTAAAATACACCAGAAGTGCAGGTAAAGCTTTATATTTCCATGTGGCCATCGCAAGTGCATAATATAAAAAATACACACACCACGATTATCTCAGAGCTTAATTTCGACACCCAGCTGTAGTTAATCGTTCATATTGTGTCTGATAGGTGCCATGAATATGGATAAAATATAATAAAATGTAATAAAACATCCGGGGAAGTCACAACAGTTCTTATTAAATGCTTTCTTAATGCAAATTCAGCATAAAATTGCTAGGAGGGGCATAGAGATATTTCCTTTGCAATTCTGGTACTCGTAAAATACACCAGAAGTGCAGGTAAAGCTTTATATTTCCATGTGGCCATCGCAAGTGCATAATATAAAAAATACACACACCACGATTATCTCAGAGCTTAATTTCGACACCCAGCTGTAGTTAATCGTTCATATTGTGTCTGATAGGTGCCATGAATATGGATAAAATATAATAAAATGTAATAAAAGATCCGGGGAAGTCGCAACAGTTCTTATTAAATGCTATCTTAAAGCAAATTCAGCATACAATTGCTAGGAGGGGCATAGAAATATTTCCTTTGCAATTACGGTACTCGTAAAATACACCAGAAGTGCAGGTAAAGCTTTATATTTCCATGTGGCCATCGCAAGTGCATAATATAAAAAATACACACACCACGATTATCTCAGAGCTTAATTTCGACACCCAGCCGTAGTTAATCGTTCATATTGTATCTGATGGGTGCCATGAATATGGATAAAATATAATAAAATGTAATAAAAGATCCGGGAAGTCACAACAGTTCTTATTAAATGCTATCTTAATGCAAATTCAGCATACAATTGCTAGGAGGGGCATAGAAATATTTCCTTTCCAATTACGGTACTCGTAAAATACACCAGAAGTGCAGGTAAAGCTTTATATTTCCATGTGGCCATCGCAAGTGCATAATATAAAAAATACACACTCTATGATCATCTCAGAGCGTTATTTCGACACCCAGCCGTAGTTAATCGTTCATATTGTATCTGATGGGTGCCATGAATATGGATAAAATATAATAAAATGTAATAAAAGATTCGGGGAAGTCGCAACAGTTCTTATTAAATGCTATCTTAAAGCAAATTCAGCATACAATTGCTAGGAGGGGCATAGAAATATTTCCTTTGCAATTACGGTACTCGTAAAATACACCAGAAGTGCAAGTAAAGCTTTATATTTCCATGTGGCCATCGCAAGTGCATAATATAAAAAATACACACTCTACGATCATCTCAGAGTGTTATTTCGACACCCAGCCGTAGTTAATCGTTCATATTGTGTCTGATAGGTGCCATGAATATGGATAAAATATAATAAAATGTAATAACTGATCCGGGGAAGTCACAACAGTTCTTATTAAATGCTATCTTAATGCAAATTCAGCATACAATTGCTAGGAGGGGCATAGAGATATTTCCTTTGCAATTCTGGTACTCGTAAGATACACCAGAAGTGCAGGTAAAGCTTTATATTTCCATGTGGATATCGCAAGTGCATAATATAAAAAATACACACACCACGATTATCTCAGAGCTTAATTTCGACACCCAGCTGTAGTTAATCGTTCATATTGTGTCTGATGGGTGCCATGAATATGGATAAAATATAATAAAATGTAATAAAAGATCCGGGAAAGTTGCAACTGTTCTTATTAAATGCTATCTTAATGCAAATTCAGCATACAATTGCTAGGAGGGGCATAGAGATATTTTCTTTGCAATTCTGGTACTCGTAAGATACACCTGAAGTGCGGGTAAATCTTTATATTTCCATGTGGCCATCGCAAGTGTATAATCTCAAAAATACACACAACGATCATCTCAGAGCGTTATTTCGACACCCAGCCGTAGTTAATCGTTCATATTGTGTCTGATGGGTGCCATGAATATGGATAAAATATAATAAAATGTAATAACATATACAGGAAAGTAGCAACAGTTCTTATTAAATACTATCTTAACGCAAACCAGCATACAATTGCTAGGAGGGACATAGAGATATTTCCTTTGCAATTCTGGTACTCGTAAGATACACCTGAAGTGCGGGTAAATCTTTATATTTCCATGTGGCCATCGCAAGTGTATAATCTCAAAAATACACACAACGATCATCTCAGAGAGTTATTTCGACACCCAGCCGTAGTTAATCGTTCATATTGTGTCTGATGGGTGCCATGAATATGGATAAAATATAATAAAATGTAATAACATATACGGGGAAGTCGCGACAGTTCTTATTAAATGCTATCTTAATGCAAATTCAGCATACAATTGCTAGGAGGGACATAGAGATATTTCCTTTGCAATTCTGGTACTCGTAAAATACACCAGAAATGCAGGTAAAGCTTTATATTTCCATGTGGCCATCGCAAGTGCATAATATAAAAAATACACACACCACGATTATCTCAGAGCTTAATTTCGACACCCAGCTGAAGTTAATCGTTCATATTGTGTCTGATGGGTACCATGAATATGGATAAAATATAATAAAATGTAATAAAAGATCCGGGGAAGTCACAACAGTTTTTATTAAATGCTATCTTAAAGCAAATTCAGCATACAATTGCTAGGAGGGGCATAGAGATATTTCCTTTGCAATTCTGGTACTCGTAAAATACACCAGAAGTGCAGGTAAAGCTTTATATTTCCAAGTGGCCATCGCAAGTGCATAATATAAAAAATACACACACCACGATTATCTCAGAGCTTAATTTCGACACCCAGCTGAAGTTAATCGTTCATATTGTGTCTGATGGGTACCATGAATATGGATAAAATATAATAAAATGTAATAAAAGATCCGGGGAAGTCACAACAGTTCTTATTAAATGCTATCTTAAAGCAAATTCAGCATACAATTGCTAGGAGGGGCATAGAGATATTTCCTTTGCAATTCTGTTACTCGTAAAATACACCAGAAGTGCAGGTAAAGCTTTATATTTCCATGTGGCCATCGCAAGTGCATAATATAAAAAATACACACACCACGATTATCTCAGAGCTTAATTTCGACACCCAGCCGTAGTTAATCGTTCATATTGTATCTGATGGGTGCCATGAATATGGATAAAATATAATAAACTGTAATAAAAGATCCGGGGAAGTCGCAACAGTTCTTATTAAATGCTATCTTAAAGCAAATTCAGCATACAATTACTAGGAGGGGCATAGCAATATTTCCTTTGCAATTACGGTACTCGTAAAATACACCAGAAGTGCAAGTAAAGCTTTATATTTCCATGTGGCCATCGCAAGTGCATAATATAAAAATTACACACTCTACGATCATCTCAGAGTGTTATTTCGACACCCAGCCGTAGTTAATCGTTCATATTGTGTCTGATAGGTGCCATGAATATGGATAAAATATAATAAAATGTAATAACTAATCCGGGGAAGTCACAACAGTTCTTATTAAATGCTATCTTAATGCAAATTCAGCATACAATTGCTAGGAGGGGCATAGAGATATTTCCTGTGCAATTCTGGTACTCGTAAGATACACCAGAAGTGCAGGTAAAGCTTTATATTTCTATGTGGATATCGCAAGTGCATAATATAAAAAATACACACACCACGATTATCTCAGAGCTTAATTTCGACACCCAGCTGTAGTTAATCGTTCATATTGTGTCTGATAATCTCAAAAATACACACAACGATCATCTCAGAGAGTTATTTCGACACCCAGCCGTAGTTAATCGTTCATATTGTGTCTGATGGGTGCCATGAATATGGATAAAATATAATAAAATGTAATAACATATACGGGGAAGTCGCGACAGTTCTTATTAAATGCTATCTTAATGCAAATTCAGCATACAATTGCTAGGAGGGACATAGAGATATTTCCTTTGCAATTCTGGTACTCGTAAAATACACCAGAAATGCAGGTAAAGCTTTATATTTCCATGTGGCCATCGCAAGTGCATAATATAAAAAATACACACACCACGATTATCTCAGAGCTTAATTTCGACACCCAGCTGAAGTTAATCGTTCATATTGTGTCTGATGGGTACCATGAATATGGATAAAATATAATAAAATGTAATAAAAGATCCGGGGAAGTCACAACAGTTTTTATTAAATGCTATCTTAAAGCAAATTCAGCATACAATTGCTAGGAGGGGCATAGAGATATTTCCTTTGCAATTCTGGTACTCGTAAGATACACCAGAAGTGCAGGTAAAGCTTTATATTTCCATGTGGATATCGCAAGTGCATAATATAAAAAATACACACACCACGATTATCTCAGAGCTTAATTTCGACACCCAGCTGTAGTTAATCGTTCATATTGTGTCTGATGGGTGCCATGAATATGGATAAAATATAATAAAATGTAATAAAAGATCCGGGAAAGTTGCAACTGTTCTTATTAAATGCTATCTTAATGCAAATTCAGCATACAATTGCTAGGAGGGGCATAGAGATATTTTCTTTGCAATTCTGGTACTCGTAAGATACACCTGAAGTGCGGGTAAATCTTTATATTTCCATGTGGCCATCGCAAGTGTATAATCTCAAAAATACACACAACGATCATCTCAGAGCGTTATTTCGACACCCAGCCGTAGTTAATCGTTCATATTGTGTCTGATGGGTGCCATGAATATGGATAAAATATAATAAAATGTAATAACATATACAGGAAAGTAGCAACAGTTCTTATTAAATACTATCTTAACGCAAACCAGCATACAATTGCTAGGAGGGACATAGAGATATTTCCTTTGCAATTCTGGTACTCGTAAGATACACCTGAAGTGCGGGTAAATCTTTATATTTCCATGTGGCCATCGCAAGTGTATAATCTCAAAAATACACACAACGATCATCTCAGAGAGTTATTTCGACACCCAGCCGTAGTTAATCGTTCATATTGTGTCTGATGGGTGCCATGAATATGGATAAAATATAATAAAATGTAATAACATATACGGGGAAGTCGCGACAGTTCTTATTAAATGCTATCTTAATGCAAATTCAGCATACAATTGCTAGGAGGGACATAGAGATATTTCCTTTGCAATTCTGGTACTCGTAAAATACACCAGAAATGCAGGTAAAGCTTTATATTTCCATGTGGCCATCGCAAGTGCATAATATAAAAAATACACACACCACGATTATCTCAGAGCTTAATTTCGACACCCAGCTGAAGTTAATCGTTCATATTGTGTCTGATGGGTACCATGAATATGGATAAAATATAATAAAATGTAATAAAAGATCCGGGGAAGTCACAACAGTTTTTATTAAATGCTATCTTAAAGCAAATTCAGCATACAATTGCTAGGAGGGGCATAGAGATATTTCCTTTGCAATTCTGGTACTCGTAAAATACACCAGAAGTGCAGGTAAAGCTTTATATTTCCAAGTGGCCATCGCAAGTGCATAATATAAAAAATACACACACCACGATTATCTCAGAGCTTAATTTCGACGCCCAGCTGAAGTTAATCGTTCATATTGTGTCTGATGGGTACCATGAATATGGATAAAATATAATAAAATGTAATAAAAGATCCGGGGAAGTCACAACAGTTCTTATTAAATGCTATCTTAAAGCAAATTCAGCATACAATTGCTAGGAGGGGCATAGAGATATTTCCTTTGCAATTCTGTTACTCGTAAAATACACCAGAAGTGCAGGTAAAGCTTTATATTTCCATGTGGCCATCGCAAGTGCATAATATAAAAAATACACACACCACGATTATCTCAGAGCTTAATTTCGACACCCAGCCGTAGTTAATCGTTCATATTGTATCTGATGGGTGCCATGAATATGGATAAAATATAATAAACTGTAATAAAAGATCCGGGGAAGTCGCAACAGTTCTTATTAAATGCTATCTTAAAGCAAATTCAGCATACAATTACTAGGAGGGGCATAGCAATATTTCCTTTGCAATTACGGTACTCGTAAAATACACCAGAAGTGCAAGTAAAGCTTTATATTTCCATGTGGCCATCGCAAGTGCATAATATAAAAATTACACACTCTACGATCATCTCAGAGTGTTATTTCGACACCCAGCCGTAGTTAATCGTTCATATTGTGTCTGATAGGTGCCATGAATATGGATAAAATATAATAAAATGTAATAACTAATCCGGGGAAGTCACAACAGTTCTTATTAAATGCTATCTTAATGCAAATTCAGCATACAATTGCTAGGAGGGGCATAGAGATATTTCCTGTGCAATTCTGGTACTCGTAAGATACACCAGAAGTGCAGGTAAAGCTTTATATTTCTATGTGGATATCGCAAGTGCATAATATAAAAAATACACACACCACGATTATCTCAGAGCTTAATTTCGACACCCAGCTGTAGTTAATCGTTCATATTGTGTCTGATAGGTGCCATGAATATGAATAAAATATAATAAATTGTAATAAAAGATCCGGGGAAGTCACAACAGTTCTTAATAATGCTATCTTAATGCAAATTCAGCATACAATTGCTAGGAGGGGCATAGAGATATTTCCTTTGCAATTCTGGTACTCGTAAGATACACCAGAAGTGCGGGTAAATCTTTATATTTCCATGTGGCCATCGCAAGTGTATAATCTCAAAAATACACACAACGATCATCTCAGAGCGTTATTTCGACACCCAGCCGTAGTTAATCGTCCAAATTGTGTCTGATGGGTGCCATGAATATGGATAAAATATAATAAAATGTAATAACATATACAGGGAAGTCGCAACAGTTGTTATTAAATACTATCTTAATGCAAACCAGCATACAATTGCTAGGAGGGGCATAGAGATATTGGCTATGCAATTCTGGTACTCTTCAAATACGCAAGAAGTGCAGGAAAAGCTTTATATTTCCACGTTGACATCGCAAGTGCATAATCTCAAAAATACACACTACGATCATCTCAGAGCGTTATTTCGACACCCAGCTGTAGATAATCGTTCATATTGTGTCTGATGGGTGCCATGAATATGGATAAAATATAATAAAATGTAATAAAAGATCCGGGGAAGTCGCAACAGTTCTTATTAAATGCTATCTTAATGCAAATTCAGCATACAATTGCTAGGAGGGACATAGAGATATTTCCTTTGCAATTCTGGTACTCGTAAAATACACCAGAAGTGCAGGTAAAGCTTTATATTTGCATGTGGCCATCGCAAGTGCATAATATAAAAAATACACACACCACGATTATCTCAGAGCTTAATTTCGACACCCAGCTGAAGTTAATCGTTCATATTGTGTCTGATGGGTACCATGAATATGGATAAAATATAATAAAATGTAATAAAAGATCCGGGGAAGTCACAACAGTTCTTATTAAATGCTATCTTAAAGCAAATTCAGCATACAATTGCTAGGAGGGGCATAGAGATATTTCCTTTGCAATTCTGGTACTCGTAAAATACACCAGAAGTGCAGGTAAAGATTTATATTTCCATGTGGCCATCGCAAGTGCATAATATAAAAAATACACACACCACGATTATCTCAGAGCTTAATTTCGACACCCAGCTGTAGTTAATCGTTCATATTGTGTCTGATGGGTGCCATGAATATGGATAAAATATAATAAAATGTAATAAAAGATCCGGGGAAGTAGCAACAGTTATTATTAAATGCTATCTTAATTCAAATTCAGCATACAATTGCTAGAAGGGGCATAGAGATATTTCCTTTGCAATTCTGGTACTCGTAAAGTACACCAGAAGTGCAGGTAAAGCTTTATATTTCCATGTGGTTATCGCAAGTGCATAATATAAAAAATACACACACCACGATTATCTCAGAGCTTAATTTCGACACCCAGCTGTAGTTAATCGTTCATATTGTGTCTGATAGGTGCCATGAATATGGATAAAATATAATAAAATGTAATTAAAGATCAGGGGAAGTCGCAACAGTTCTTATTAAATGCTATCTTAAGGCAAATTCAGCATTCAATTGCTAGGAGGGGCATAGAGATATTGCCTTTGCAATTCTGGTACTCGTCAAATACGCAAGAACTGCAGGTAAAGCTTTATATTTCCATGTTGACATCGCAAGTGCATAATCTCAAAAATACACACAACGATCATCTCACAGCGTTATTTCGACACCCAGCCGTAGTTAATCGTTCATATTGTGTCTGATGGGTGCGATGAATATGGATAAAATATAATAAAATGTAATAAAAGATTCGGCGAAGTCGCAACAGTACTTATTAAATGCTATCTTAATGCAAATTCAGAATACATGTGCTAGTAGGGGCTTAGAGATATTTCCTTTGCAATTATGGTACTCGTAAAATACACCAGAAGTGCAAGTAAAGCTTTATATTTCCATGTGGCCATCGCAAGTGCATAATCTCAAAAATACACACTCTACCATCATCTCAGAGTGTTATTTCGACACCCTGCCGTAGTTAATCGTTCATATTGTGTCTGATAGGTGCCAAGAATATGGATAAAATATAATAAAATGTAATAACTGATCCGGGGAAGTCACAACAGTTCTTATTAAATGCTATCTTAATGCAAATTCAGCATACAATTGCTAGGAGGGGCATAGAGATATTTCCTTTGCAATTCTGGTACTCGTAAGGTACACCAGAAGTGCAGGTAAGTCTTTATATTTCCATGTGGCCATCGCAAGTGCATAATCTCAAAAATACACACAACGATCATCTCAGAGCGTTATTTCGACACCCAGCCGTAGATAATCGTTCATATTGTGTCTGATGGGTGCCATGAATATGGATAAAATATAATAAAATGTAATAAAAGATCCGGGGAAGTCACAACAGTTCTTATTAAATGCTATCTTAATTCAAATTCAGCATACAATTGCTAGGAGGGGCATAGAGATATTTCCTTTGGAATTCTGGTACTCGTAAAATACACCAGAAGTGCAGGTAAAGCTTTATATTTCCATGTGGCCATCGCAAGTGCATAATATAAAAAATACACACACCACGATTATCTCAGAGCTTAATTTCGACACCCAGCTGTGGTTAATCGTTCATATTGTGTCTGATGGGTGCCATGGATATGGATAAAATATAATAAAAGATCCGGGGAAGTAGCAACAGTTCTTATTAAATGCTATCTTAATTCAAATTCAGCATACAATTGCTAGAAGGGGCATAGAAATATTTCCTTTGCAATTCTGGTACTCGTAAAGTACACCAGAAATGCAGGTAAAGCTTTATATTTCCATGTGGATATCGCAAGTGCATAATATAAAAAATACACACACCACGATTATCTCAGAGCTTAATTTCGACACCCAGCTGTAGTTAATCGTTCATATTGTGTCTGATAGGTGCCATGAATATGGATAAAATATAATAAAATTCAATTAAAGATCAGGGGAAGTCGCAACAGTTCTTATTAAATGCTATCTTAATGCAAATTCAGCATACAATTGCTAGGAGGGGCTTAGAGATATTGCCTTTGCAATTCTGGTACTCCTCAAATACGCAAGAACTGCAGGTAAAGCTTTATATTTCCATGTGGATATCGCAAGTGCATAATATAAAAAATACACACACCACGATTATCTCAGAGCTTAATTTCGACACCCAGCTGTATTTAATCTTTCATATTGTGTCTGATAGGTGCCATGAATATGGATAAAATATAATAAAATGTAATTAAAGATCAGGGGAAGTCGCAACAGTTCTTATTAAATGTTATCTTAATGCAAATTCAGCATACAATTGCTAGGAGGGGCATAGAGATAATGCCTTTGCAATTCTGGTACTCGTCAAATACGCAAGAACTGCAGGTAAAGCTTTATATTTCCATGTTGACATCGCAAGTGCATAATCTCAAAAATACACACAACGATCATCTCACAGCGTTATTTCGACACCCAGCCGTAGTTAATCGTTCATATTGTGTCTGATGGGTGCGATGAATATGGATAAAATGTAATAAAAGATTCGGCGAAGTCGCAACAGTACTTATTAAATGCTATCTTAATGAAAATATTTCCTTTGCAATTACGGTACTCGTAAAATACACCAGAAGTGCAAGTAAAGCTTTATATTTCCATGTGGCCATCGCAAGTGCATAATCTCAAAAATACACACTCTACGATCATCTCAGAGTGTTATTTCGACACCCTGCCGTAGTTAATCGTTCATATTGTGTCTGATAGGTGCCATGAATATGGATAAAATATAATAAAATGTAATAACTGATCCGGGGAAGTCACAACAGTTCTTATTAAATGCTATCTTAATGCAAATTCAGCATACAATTGCTAGGAGGTGCATAGAGATATTTCCTTTGCAATTCTGGTACTCGTAAGATACACCAGAAGTGCAGGTAAGTCTTTATTTTTCCATGAGGCCATCGCAAGTGCATAATCTCAAAAATACACACAACGATCATCTCAGAGCGTTATTTCGACACCCAGCCGTAGTTAATCGTTCATATTGTGTCTGATGGGTGCGATGAATATGGATAAAATGTAATAAAAGATTCGGCGAAGTCGCAACAGTACTTATTAAATGCTATCTTAATGAAAATTCATCATACAATCGCTAGGAGGGGCATAGAAATATTTCCTTTGCAATTACGGTACTCGTAAAATACACCAGAAGTGCAAGTAAAGCTTTATATTTCCATGTGGCCATCGCAAGTGCATAATCTCAAAAATACACACTCTACGATCATCTCAGAGTGTTATTTCGACACCCTGCCGTAGTTAATCGTTCATATTGTGTCTGATAGGTGCCATGAATATGGATAAAATATAATAAAATGTAATAACTGATCCGGGGAAGTCACAACAGTTCTTATTAAATGCTATCTTAATGCAAATTCAGCATACAATTGCTAGGAGGTGCATAGAGATATTTTCTTTGCAATTCTGGTACTCGTAAGATACACCAGAAGTGCAGGTAAGTCTTTATATTTCCATGAGGCCATCGCAAGTGCATAATCTCAAAAATACACACAACGATCATCTCAGAGCGTTATTTCGACACCCAGCCGTAGTTAATCGTTCATATTGTGTCTGATGGGTGCCATGAATATGGATAAAGTATAATAAAATGTAATAAAAGATCCGGGGAAGTCGCAACAGTTCTTATTAAATGCTATCTTAATGCAAATTCAGCATACAATTGCTAGGAGGGGCATAGAGATATTTCCTTTGCAATTGTGGTACTCGTAAGATACACCAGAAGTGAGGGTAAATCTTTATATTTCCATGTGGCCATCGCAAGTGCATAATCTCAAAAATACACACAACGATCATCTCAGAGCGTTATTTCGACGCCCAGCCGTAGTTAATCGTTCATATTGTGTCTGATGGGTGCCATGAATATGGATAAAATATAATAAAATGTAATAACATATACGGGGAAGTCGCAACAGTTCTTATTAAATACTATCTTAATGCAAACCAGCATACAATTGGTAGGAGGGGCATAGAGATATTGGCTATGCAATTCTGGTACTCTTCAAATACGCAAGAAGTGCAGGTAAAGCTTAATATTTCCATGTTGACATCGCAAGTGCATAATCTCAAAAATACACACTACCATCATCTCAGAGCGTTATTTCGACACCCAGCTGTAGTTAATCGTTCATATTGTGTCTGATGGGTGCCATGAATATGGATAAAGTATAATAAAATGTAATAAAAGATCCGGGGAAGTCGCAACAGTTCTTATTAAATGCTATCTTAATGCAAATTCAGCATACAATTGCTAGGAGGGGCATAGAGATATTTCCTTTGCAATTCTGGTACTCGTAAAATACACCAGAAGTGCAGGTAAAGCTTTATATTTCCATGTGGCCATCGCAAGTGCATAATATAAAAAATACACACACCACGATTATCTCAGAGCTTAATTTCGACACCCAGCTGTAGTTAATCGTTCATATTGTGTCTGATGGGTGCCATGAATATGGATAAAATATAATAAATTGTAATAACATATACGGGGAAGTCGCAACAGGTCTTATTAAATGCTATCTTAATGCAAATTCAGCATACAATTGCTAGGAGGGGCATAGAGATATTTCCTTTGCAATTCTGGTACTCGTAAGATACACCAGAAGTGCAGGCAAATCTTTATATTTCCATGTGGCCATCGCAAGTGCATAATCTCAAAAATACACACAACGATCATCTCAGAGCGTTATTTCGACACCCAGCCGTAGTTAATCGTTCATATTGTGTCTGATGGGTGCCATGAATATGGATAAAATATAATAAAATGTAATAACATATACGGGGAAGTCGCAACAGTTCTTATTAAATGCTATCTTAATGCAAATTCAGCATACAATTGCTAGGAGGGGCATAGAGATATTTCCTTTGCAATTCTGGTACTCGTAAAATACACCAGAAGTGCAGGTAAAGCTTTATATTTCCATGTGGCCATCGCAAGTGCATAATATAAAAATAAACACACCACGATCATCTCAGAGCGTTATTGCGACACCCAGCCGTAGTTAATCGTTCATATTGCGTCTGATGGGTGCCATGAATATGGATAAAATATAATAAAATGTAGAAAAATATCCGGGGAAGTCGCAACAGTTCTTATTAAATGCTATCTTAATGCAAATTCAGCATACAATTGCTAGGAGGGGTATACAGATATTGCTTTTGCAATTCTGGAACTCGTCAAATACGCAAGAAGTGCAGGTATAGCTTTATATTTCCATGTTGACATCGCACGTGCTTAATCTCAAAAATACACACAACTATCATCTCAGAGCGTTATTTCGACACCCAGCTGTAGTTAATCGTTCATATTGTGTCTGATGGGTGCCATGAATATGGATAAAATATAATAAAATGTAATAAAAGATGCGGGGAAGCCGCAACAGTTCTTATTAAATGCTATCTTAATGCAAATTTAGCATACAATTGCTAGGAGGGGCATAGAGATATTGCCTTTGCAGTTCTGGTACTCGTCAATAACGCAAGATGTGCAGGTATAGCTTTATATTTCCATGTTGACATCGCAAGTGCTTAATCTCAAAAATACACACAACTATCATCTCAGAGCGTTATTTCGACACCCAGCTGTAGTTAATCGTTCATATTGTGTCTGATGGGTGCCATGAATACGGATAAAATATAATAAAATGTAATAAAAGATGCGGGGAAGCCGCAACTGTTCTTATTAAATGCTATCTTAATGCAAATTTAGCATACAATTGCTAGGAGGGGCATAGAGATATTGCCTTTGCAGTTCTGGTACTCGTCAATAACGCAAGATGTGCAGGTATAGCTTTATATTTCCATGTTGACATCGCAAGTGCTTAATCTCAAAAATACACACCACGATCATCTCAGAGCGTTATTGCGACACCCAGCCGTAGTTAATCGTTCATATTGCGTCTGATGGGTGCCATGAATATGGATAAAATATAATAAAATGTAGAAAAATATCCGGGGAAGTCGCAACAGTTCTTATTAAATGCTATCTTAATGCAAATTCAGCATACAATTGCTAGGAGGGGTATACAGATATTGCTTTTGCAATTCTGGAACTCGTCAAATACGCAAGAAGTGCAAGTATAGCTTTATATTTCCATGTTGACATCGCAAGTGCTTAATCTCAAAAATACACACAACGATCATCTCAGAGCGTTATTTCGACACCCAGCCGTAGTTAATCGTTCATATTGTGTCTGATGGGTGCCATGAATATGGATAAAAAATAATAAAATGTAATAACATATACGGGGAAGTCGTAACAGTTCTTATTAAATACTATCTTAATGCAAACCAGCATACAATTGGTAGGAGGGGCTTAGAGATATTTCCTTTGCAATTCTGGTACTCGTAAAATACACCAGAAGTGCAGGTAAAGCTTTATATTTCAATGTGAACATCGCAAGTGCATAATATAAAAAATACACACACCACGATTATCTCAGAGCTTAATTTCGACACCCAGCTGTAGTTAATCGTTCATATTGTGTCTGATGGGTGCCATGAATATGGATAAAATATAATAAAATGTAATAAAAGATCCGGGAAAGTCGCAACAGTTCTTATTAAATGCTATTTTAATGCAAATTCAGCATACAATTGCTAGGAGGGGCATAGAGATATTGCCTTTGTAATTCTGGTACTCGTAAAATACGCAAGAACTGCAGGGAAAGCTTTATATTTCCATGATGACATCGCAAGTGCATAATCTCAAAAATACACACTACGAAAATCTCACAGCGTAATTTCGACACCCAGCCGTAGATAATTGTTCATATTGTGTCTGATGGGTGCCATGATATGGATAAAATATAATAAAATGTAATAAAAGATCCGGGGAAGTCACAACAGTTCTTATTAAATGCTATCTTAATGCAAATTCAGCATACAATTGCTAGGAGGGGCATAGATATATTTCCTTTGCAATTCTGGTACTCGTAAAATACACCAGAAGTGCAGGTAAAGCTTTATATTTCCATGTGGCCATCGCAAGTGCATAATATAAAAAATACACACACCACGATTATCTCAGAGCTTAATTTCGACACCCAGCTGTAGTTAATCGTTCATATTGTGTCTGATAGGTGCCATGAATATGGATAAAATATAATAAAATGTAATAAAAGATCCGGGGAAGTCACAACAGTTCTTATTAAATGCTATCTTAATGCAAATTCAGCATACAATTGCTAGGAGGTGCATAGAGATATTTCCTTTGCAATTCTGGTACTCGTAAAATACACCAGAAGTGCAGTTAAAGCTTTATATTTCCATGTGGCCATCGCAAGTGTATAATCTCAAAAATACACACAACGATCATCTCAGAGCGTTATTTCGACACCCAGCCGTAGTTAATTGTTCATATTGTGTCTGATGGGTGCCATGATATGGATAAAATATAATAAAATGTAATAAAAGATCCGGGGAAGTCACAACAGTTCTTATTAAATGCTATCTTAATGCAAATTCAGCATACAATTGCTAGGAGGGGCATAGATATATTTCCTTTGCAATTCTGGTACTCGTAAAATACACCAGAAGTGCAGGTAAAGCTTTATATTTCCATGTGGCCATCGCAAGTGCATAATATAAAAAATACACACACCACGATTATCTCAGAGCTTAATTTCGACACCCAGCTGTAGTTAATCGTTCATATTGTGTCTGATAGGTGCCATGAATATGGATAAAATATAATAAAATGTAATAAAAGATCCGGGGAAGTCACAACAGTTCTTATTAAATGCTATCTTAATGCAAATTCAGCATACAATTGCTAGGAGGGGCATAGATATATTTCCTTTGCAATTCTGGTACTCGTAAAATACACCAGAAGTGCAGGTAAAGCTTTATATTTCCATGTGGCCATCGCAAGTGCATAATATAAAAAATACACACTCTATGATCATCTCAGAGCGTTATTTCGACACCCAGCCGTAGTTAATCGTTCATATTGTATCTGATGGGTGCCATGAATATGGATAAAATATAATAAAATGTAATAAAAGATCCGGGGAAGTCGCAACAGTTCTTATTAAATGCTATCTTAAAGCAAATTCAGCATACAATTGCTAGGAGGGGCATAGAAATATTTCCTTTGCAATTACGGTACTCGTAAAATACACCAGAAGTGCAAGTAAAGATTTATATTTCCATGTGGCCATCGCAAGTGCATAATATAAAAAATACACACTCTACGATCATCTCAAAGTGTTATTTCGACACCCAGCCGTAGTTAATCGTTCATATTGTGTCTGATAGGTGCCATGAATATGGATAAAATATAATAAAATGTAATAACTGATCCGGGGAAGTCACAACAGTTCTTACTAAATGCTATCTTAATGCAAATTCAGCATACAATTGCTAGGAGGGGCATAGAGATATTTCCTTTGCAATTCTGGTACTCGTAAGATACACCAGAAGTGCAGGTAAAGCTTTATATTTCCATGTGGATATCGCAAGTGCATAATATAAAAAATACACACACCACGATTATCTCAGAGCTTAATTTCGACACCCAGCTGTAGTTAATCGTTCATATTGTGTCTGATAGGTGCCATGAATATGGATAAAATATAATAAAATGTAATAAAAGATCCGGGGAAGTTGCAACTGTTCTTATTAAATGCTATCTTAATGCAAATTCAGCATACAATTGCTAGGAGGAGCATAGAGATATTTCCTTTGCAATTCTGGTACTCGTAAGATACACCAGAAGTGCAGGCAAATCTTTATATTTCCATGTGGCCATCGCAAGTGCATAATCTCAAAAATACACACAACGATCATCTCAGAGCGTTATTTCGACACCCAGCCGTAGTTAATCGTTCATATTGTGTCTGATGGGTGCCATGAATATGGATAAAATATAATAAAATGTAATAACATATACGGGGAAGTCGCAACAGTTCTTATTAAATGCTATCTTAATGCAAATTCAGCATACAATTGCTAGGAGGGGCATAGAGATATTTCCTTTGCAATTCTGGTACTCGTAAAATACACCAGAAGTGCAGGTAAAGCTTTATATTTCCATGTGGCCATCGCAAGTGCATAATATAAAAATAAACACACCACGATCATCTCAGAGCGTTATTGCGACACCCAGCCGTAGTTAATCGTTCATATTGCGTCTGATGGGTGCCATGAATATGGATAAAATATAATAAAATGTAGAAAAATATCCGGGGAAGTCGCAACAGTTCTTATTAAATGCTATCTTAATGCAAATTCAGCATACAATTGCTAGGAGGGGTATACAGATATTGCCTTTGCAGTTCTGGAACTCGTCAAATACGCAAGAAGTGCAGGTATAGCTTTATATTTCCATGTTGACATCGCAAGTGCTTAATCTCAAAAATACACACAACTATCATCTCAGAGCGTTATTTCGACACCCAGCTGTAGTTAATCGTTCATATTGTGTCTGATGGGTGCCATGAATATGGATAAAATATAATAAAATGTAATAAAAGATGCGGGGAAGCCGCAACTGTTCTTATTAAATGCTATCTTAATGCAAATTCAGCATGCAATTGCTAAGAGGGGTATACAGATATTGCCTTTACAATTCTGGAACTCGTCAAATACGCAAGAAGTGCAAGTATAGCTTTATATTTCCATGTTGACATCGCAAGTGCTTAATCTCAAAAATACACACAACGATCATCTCAGAGCGTTATTTCGAAACCCAGCCGTAGTTAATCGTTCATATTGTGTCTGATGGGTGCCATGAATATGGATAAAAAATAATAAAATGAAATAACATATACGGGGAAGTCGTAACAGTTCTTATTAAATACTATCTTAATGCAAACCAGCATACAATTGGTAGGAGGGGCTTAGAGATATTTCCTTTGCAATTCTGGTACTCGTAAAATACACCAGAAGTGCAGGTAAAGCTTTATATTTCAATGTGAACATCGCAAGTGCATAATATAAAAAATACACACACCACGATTATCTCAGAGCTTAATTTCGACACCCAGCTGTAGTTAATCGTTCATATTGTGTCTGATGGGTGCCATGAATATGGATAAAATATAATAAAATGTAATAAAAGATCCGGGACAGTCGCAACAGTTCTTATTAAATGCTATTTTAATGCAAATTCAGCATACAATTGCTAGGAGGGGCATAGAGATATTGCCTTTGTAATTCTGGTACTCGTAAAATACGCAAGAACTGCAGGGAAAGCTTTATATTTCCATGATGACATCGCAAGTGCATAATCTCAAAAATACACACTACGAAAATCTCACAGCGTAATTTCGACACCCAGCCGTAGATAATTGTTCATATTGTGTCTGATGGGTGCCATGATATGGATAAAATATAATAAAATGTAATAAAAGATCCGGGGAAGTCACAACAGTTCTTATTAAATGCTATCTTAATGCAAATTCAGCATACAATTGCTAGGAGGGGCATAGATATATTTCCTTTGCAATTCTGGTACTCGTAAAATACACCAGAAGTGCAGGTAAAGCTTTATATTTCCATGTGGCCATCGCAAGTGCATAATATAAAAAATACACACACCACGATTATCTCAGAGCTTAATTTCGACACCCAGCTGTAGTTAATCGTTCATATTGTGTCTGATAGGTGCCATGAATATGGATAAAATATAATAAAATGTAATAAAAGATCCGGGGAAGTCACAACAGTTCTTATTAAATGCTATCTTAATGCAAATTCAGCATACAATTGCTAGGAGGTGCATAGAGATATTTCCTTTGCAATTCTGGTACTCGTAAAATACACCAGAAGTGCAGTTAAAGCTTTATATTTCCATGTGGCCATCGCAAGTGTATAATCTCAAAAATACACACAACGATCATCTCAGAGCGTTATTTCGACACCCAGCCGTAGTTAATTGTTCATATTGTGTCTGATGGGTGCCATGATATGGATAAAATATAATAAAATGTAATAAAAGATCCGGGGAAGTCACAACAGTTCTTATTAAATGCTATCTTAATGCAAATTCAGCATACAATTGCTAGGAGGGGCATAGATATATTTCCTTTGCAATTCTGGTACTCGTAAAATACACCAGAAGTGCAGGTAAAGCTTTATATTTCCATGTGGCCATCGCAAGTGCATAATATAAAAAATACACACACCACGATTATCTCAGAGCTTAATTTCGACACCCAGCTGTAGTTAATCGTTCATATTGTGTCTGATAGGTGCCATGAATATGGATAAAATATAATAAAATGTAATAAAAGATCCGGGGAAGTCACAACAGTTCTTATTAAATGCTATCTTAATGCAAATTCAATATACAATTGCTAGGAGGGGCATAGATATATTTCCTTTGCAATTCTGGTACTCGTAAAATACACCAGAAGTGCAGGTAAAGCTTTATATTTCCATGTGGCCATCGCAAGTGCATAATATAAAAAATACACACTCTATGATCATCTCAGAGCGTTATTTCGACACCCAGCCGTAGTTAATCGTTCATATTGTATCTGATGGGTGCCATGAATATGGATAAAATATAATAAAATGTAATAAAAGATCCGGGGAAGTCGCAACAGTTCTTATTAAATGCTATCTTAAAGCAAATTCAGCATACAATTGCTAGGAGGGGCATAGAAATATTTCCTTTGCAATTACGGTACTCGTAAAATACACCAGAAGTGCAAGTAAAGATTTATATTTCCATGTGGCCATCGCAAGTGCATAATATAAAAAATACACACTCTACGATCATCTCAGAGTGTTATTTCGACACCCAGCCGTAGTTAATCGTTCATATTGTGTCTGATAGGTGCCATGAATATGGATAAAATATAATAAAATGTAATAACTGATCCGGGGAAGTCACAACAGTTCTTATTAAATGCTATCTTAATGCAAATTCAGCATACAATTGCTAGGAGGGGCATAGAGATATTTCCTTTGCAATTCTGGTACTCGTAAGATACACCAGAAGTGCAGGTAAAGCTTTATATTTCCATGTGGATATCGCAAGTGCATAATATAAAAAATACACACACCACGATTATCTCAGAGCTTAATTTCGACACCCAGCTGTAGTTAATCGTTCATATTGTGTCTGATAGGTGCCATGAATATGGATAAAATATAATAAAATGTAATAAAAGATCCGGGGAAGTTGCAACTGTTCTTATTAAATGCTATCTTAATGCAAATTCAGCATACAATTGCTAGGAGGAGCATAGAGATATTTCCTTTGCAATTCTGGTACTCGTAAGATACACCAGAAGTGCGGGTAAATCTTTATATTTCCATGTGGCCATCGCAAGTGTATAATATAAAAAATACACACACCACGATTATCTCAGAGCTTAATTTCGACACCCAGCTGTAGTTAATCGTTCATATTGTGTCTGATGGGTGCCATGAATATGGATAAAATATAATAAAATGTAATAAAAGATCCGGGGAAGTTGCAACTGTTCTTATTAAATGCTATCTTAATGCAAATTCAGCATACAATTGCTAGGAGGGGCATAGAGATATTTCCTTTGCAATTCTGGTACTCGTAAGATACACCAGAAGTGCGGGTAAATCTTTATATTTCCATGTGGTCATCGCAAGTGTATAATATAAAAAATACACACACCACGATTATCTCAGAGCTTAATTTCAACACCCAGCTGTAGTTAATCGTTCATATTGTGTCTGATGGGTGCCATGAATATGGATAAAATATAATAAAATGTAATAAAAGATCCGGGGAAGTTGCAACTGTTCTTATTAAATGCTATCTTAATGCAAATTCAGCATACAATTGCTAGGAGGGGCATAGAGATATTTCCTTTGCAATTCTGGTACTCGTAAGATACACCAGAAGTGCGGGTAAATCTTTATATTTCCATGTGGCCATCGCAAGTGTATAATATAAAAAATACACACACCACGATTATCTCAGTGCTTAATTTCGACACCCAGCTGTAGTTAATCGTTCATACTGTGTCTGATGGGTGCCATGAATATGGATAAAATATAATAAAATGTAATAAAAGATCCGGGGAAGTTGCAACTGTTCTTATTAAATGCTATCTTAATGCAAATTTAGCATACAATTGCTAGGAGGGGCATAGAGATATTTCCTTTGCAATTCTGGTACTCGTAAGATACCTACACCAGAAGTGCGGGTAAATCTTTATATTTCCATGTGGCCATCGCAAGTGTATAATATAAAAAATACACACACCACGATTATCTCAGAGCTTAATTTCGACACCCAGCTGTAGTTAATCGTTCATATTGTGTCTGATGGGTGCCATGAATATGGATAAAATATAATAAAATGTAATAAAAGATCCGGGGAAGTAGCAACTGTTCTTATTAAATGCTATCTTAATGCAAATTCAGCATACAATTGCTAGGAGGGGCATAGAGATATTTTCTTTGCAATTCTGGTACTCGTAAGATACACCAGAAGTGCGGGTAAATCTTTATATTTCCATGTGGCCATCGCAAGTGTATAATCTCAAAAATACACACAACGATCATCTCAGAGCGTTATTTCGACACCCAGCCGTAGTTAATCGTTCATATTGTGTCTGATGGGTGCCATGAATATGGATAAAATATAATAAAATGTAATAACATATACGGGGAAGTAGCAACAGTCCTTATTAAATACTATCTTAACGCAAACCAGCATACAATTGCTAGGAGGAGCATAGAGATATTGGCTATGCAATTCTGGTATTCTTCATATACGCAAGAAGTGCAGGTAAAGCTTTGTATTTCCATGTTGACATCGCAAGTGCATAATCTCAAAATATACACACTACGATCATCTCAGAGCGTTATTTCGACACCCAGCTGTAGTTAATCGCTCATATTGTGTCTGATGGGTGCCATGAATATGGATAAAATATAATAAAATGTAATAAAAGATCCGGGGAAGTAGCAACAGTTCTTATTAAATGCTATCTTAATTCAAATTCAGCATACAATTGCTAGAAGGGGCATAGAGATATTTCCTTTGCAATTCTGGTACTCGTAAAGTACACCAGAATTGCAGGTAAAGCTTTATATTTCCATGTGGATATCGCAAGTGCATAATATAAAAAATACACACACCACGATTATCTCAGAGCTTAATTTCGACACCCAGCTGTAGTTAATCGTTCATATTGTGTCTGATAGGTGCCATGAATATGGATAAAATATAATAAAATGTAATAAAAGATCCGGGGAAGTCATAACAGTTCTTATTAAATGCTATCTTAATGCAAATTCAGCATACAATTGCTAGGAGGGGCATAGAAATATTTCCTTTCCAATTACGGTACTCGTAAAATACACCAGAAGTGCAAGTAAAGCTTTATATTTCCATGTGGCCATCGCAAGTGCATAATATAAAAAATACACACTCTATGATCATCTCAGAGCGTTATTTCGACACCCAGCCGTAGTTAATCGTTCATATTGTATCTGATGGGTGCCATGAATATGGATAAAATATAATAAAATGTAATAAAAGATCCGGGGAAGTCGCAACAGTACTTATTAAATGCTATCTTAAAGCAAATTCAGCATACAATTGCTAGGAGGGGCATAGAAATATTTCCTTTGCAATTACGGTACTCGTAAAATACACCAGAAGTGCAAGTAAAGCTTTATATTTCCATGTGGCCATCGCAAGTGCATAATATAAAAAATACACACTCTACGATCATCTCAGAGTGTTATTTCGACACCCAGCCGTAGTTAATCGTTCATATTGTGTCTGATAGGTGCCATGAATATGGATAAAATATAATAAAATGTAATAACTATCCGGGGAAGTCACAACAGTTCTTATTAAATGCTATCTTAATGCAAATTCAGCATACAATTGCTAGGAGGGGCATAGAGATATTTCCTTTGCAATTCTGGTACTCGTAAGATACACCAGAAGTGCAGGTAAAGCTTTATATTTCCATGTGGATATCGCAAGTGCATAATATAAAAAATACACACACCACGATTATCTCAGAGCTTAATTTCGACACCCAGCTGTAGTTAATCGTTCATATTGTGTCTGATAGGTGCCATGAATATGGATAAAATATAATAAAATGTAATAAAAGATCCGGGGAAGTTGCAACTGTTCTTATTAAATGCTATCTTAATGCAAATTCAGCATACAATTGCTAGGAGGAGCATAGAGATATTTCCTTTGCAATTCTGGTACTCGTAAGATACACCAGAAGTGCGGGTAAATCTTTATATTTCCATGTGGCCATCGCAAGTGTATAATATAAAAAATACACACACCACGATTATCTCAGAGCTTAATTTCGACACCCAGCTGTAGTTAATCGTTCATATTGTGTCTGATGGGTGCCATGAATATGGATAAAATATAATAAAATGTAATAAAAGATCCGGGGAAGTTGCAACTGTTCTTATTAAATGCTATCTTAATGCAAATTCAGCATACAATTGCTAGGAGGGGCATAGAGATATTTCCTTTGCAATTCTGGTACTCGTAAGATACACCAGAAGTGCGGGTAAATCTTTATATTTCCATGTGGTCATCGCAAGTGTATAATATAAAAAATACACACACCACGATTATCTCAGAGCTTAATTTCAACACCCAGCTGTAGTTAATCGTTCATATTGTGTCTGATGGGTGCCATGAATATGGATAAAATATAATAAAATGTAATAAAAGATCCGGGGAAGTTGCAACTGTTCTTATTAAATGCTATCTTAATGCAAATTCAGCATACAATTGCTAGGAGGGGCATAGAGATATTTCCTTTGCAATTCTGGTACTCGTAAGATACACCAGAAGTGCGGGTAAATCTTTATATTTCCATGTGGCCATCGCAAGTGTATAATATAAAAAATACACACAACTATCATCTCAGAGCGATATTTCGACACCCAGCTGTAGTTAATCGTTCATATTGTGTCTGATGGGTGCCATGAATATGGATAAAATATAATAAAATGTAATAAAAGATGCGGGGAAGCCGCAACAGTTCTTATTAAATGCTATCTTAATGCAAATTTAGCATACAATTGCTAGGAGGGGCATAGAGATATTTCCTTTGCAATTCTGGTACTCGTAAGATACACCAGAAGTGCGGGTAAATCTTTATATTTCCATGTGGCCATCGCAAGTGTATAATATAAAAAATACACACAACTATCATCTCAGAGCGTTATTTCGACACCCAGCTGTAGTTAATCGTTCATATTGTGTCTGATGGGTGCCATGAATATGGATAAAATATAATAAAATGTAATAAAAGATGCGGGGAAGTCGCAACAGTTCTTATTAAATGCTATCTTAAAGCAAATTCAGCATACAATTGCTAGGAGGGGCATAGAAATATTTCCTTTGCAATTACGGTACTCGTAAAATACACCAGAAGTGCAAGTAAAGATTTATATTTCCATGTGGCCATCGCAAGTGCATAATATAAAAAATACACACTCTACGATCATCTCAGAGTGTTATTTCGACACCCAGCCGTAGTTAATCGTTCATATTGTGTCTGATAGGTGCCATGAATATGGATAAAATATAATAAAATGTAATAACTGATCCGGGGAAGTCACAACAGTTCTTACTAAATGCTATCTTAATGCAAATTCAGCATACAATTGCTAGGAGGGGCATAGAGATATTTCCTTTGCAATTCTGGTACTCGTAAGATACACCAGAAGTGCAGGTAAAGCTTTATATTTCCATGTGGATATCGCAAGTGCATAATATAAAAAATACACACACCACGATTATCTCAGAGCTTAATTTCGACACCCAGCTGTAGTTAATCGTTCATATTGTGTCTGATAGGTGCCATGAATATGGATAAAATATAATAAAATGTAATAAAAGATCCGGGGAAGTTGCAACTGTTCTTATTAAATGCTATCTTAATGCAAATTCAGCATACAATTGCTAGGAGGAGCATAGAGATATTTCCTTTGCAATTCTGGTACTCGTAAGATACACCAGAAGTGCGGGTAAATCTTTATATTTCCATGTGGCCATCGCAAGTGTATAATATAAAAAATACACACACCACGATTATCTCAGAGCTTAATTTCGACACCCAGCTGTAGTTAATCGTTCATATTGTGTCTGATGGGTGCCATGAATATGGATAAAATATAATAAAATGTAATAAAAGATCCGGGGAAGTTGCAACTGTTCTTATTAAATGCTATCTTAATGCAAATTCAGCATACAATTGCTAGGAGGGGCATAGAGATATTTCCTTTGCAATTCTGGTACTCGTAAGATACACCAGAAGTGCGGGTAAATCTTTATATTTCCATGTGGTCATCGCAAGTGTATAATATAAAAAATACACACACCACGATTATCTCAGAGCTTAATTTCAACACCCAGCTGTAGTTAATCGTTCATATTGTGTCTGATGGGTGCCATGAATATGGATAAAATATAATAAAATGTAATAAAAGATCCGGGGAAGTTGCAACTGTTCTTATTAAATGCTATCTTAATGCAAATTCAGCATACAATTGCTAGGAGGGGCATAGAGATATTTCCTTTGCAATTCTGGTACTCGTAAGATACACCAGAAGTGCGGGTAAATCTTTATATTTCCATGTGGCCATCGCAAGTGTATAATATAAAAAATACACACACCACGATTATCTCAGAGCTTAATTTCGACACCCAGCTGTAGTTAATCGTTCATACTGTGTCTGATGGGTGCCATGAATATGGATAAAATATAATAAAATGTAATAAAAGATCCGGGGAAGTTGCAACTGTTCTTATTAAATGCTATCTTAATGCAAATTTAGCATACAATTGCTAGGAGGGGCATAGAGATATTTCCTTTGCAATTCTGGTACTCGTAAGGTACACCAGAAGTGCGGGTAAATCTTTATATTTCCATGTGGCCATCGCAAGTGTATAATATAAAAAATACACACACCACGATTATCTCAGAGCTTAATTTCGACACCCAGCTGTAGTTAATCGTTCATATTGTGTCTGATGGGTGCCATGAATATGGATAAAATATAATAAAATGTAATAAAAGATCCGGGGAAGTAGCAACTGTTCTTATTAAATGCTATCTTAATGCAAATTCAGCATACAATTGCTAGGAGGGGCATAGAGATATTTTCTTTGCAATTCTGGTACTCGTAAGATACACCAGAAGTGCGGGTAAATCTTTATATTTCCATGTGGCCATCGCAAGTGTATAATCTCAAAAATACACACAACGATCATCTCAGAGCGTTATTTCGACACCCAGCCGTAGTTAATCGTTCATATTGTGTCTGATGGGTGCCATGAATATGGATAAAATATAATAAAATGTAATAACATATACGGGGAAGTAGCAACAGTCCTTATTAAATACTATCTTAACGCAAACCAGCATACAATTGCTAGGAGGAGCATAGAGATATTGGCTATGCAATTCTGGTATTCTTCATATACGCAAGAAGTGCAGGTAAAGCTTTATATTTCCATGTTGACATCGCAAGTGCATAATCTCAAAATATACACACTACGATCATCTCAGAGCGTTATTTCGACACCCAGCTGTAGTTAATCGCTCATATTGTGTCTGATGGGTGCCATGAATATGGATAAAATATAATAAAATGTAATAAAAGATCCGGGGAAGTAGCAACAGTTCTTATTAAATGCTATCTTAATTCAAATTCAGCATACAATTGCTAGAAGGGGCATAGAGATATTTCCTTTGCAATTCTGGTACTCGTAAAGTACACCAGAATTGCAGGTAAAGCTTTATATTTCCATGTGGATATCGCAAGTGCATAATATAAAAAATACACACACCACGATTATCTCAGAGCTTAATTTCGACACCCAGCTGTAGTTAATCGTTCATATTGTGTCTGATAGGTGCCATGAATATGGATAAAATATAATAAAATGTAATAAAAGATCCGGGGAAGTCATAACAGTTCTTATTAAATGCTATCTTAATGCAAATTCAGCATACAATTGCTAGGAGGGGCATAGAAATATTTCCTTTCCAATTACGGTACTCGTAAAATACACCAGAAGTGCAAGTAAAGCTTTATATTTCCATGTGGCCATCGCAAGTGCATAATATAAAAAATACACACTCTATGATCATCTCAGAGCGTTATTTCGACACCCAGCCGTAGTTAATCGTTCATATTGTATCTGATGGGTGCCATGAATATGGATAAAATATAATAAAATGTAATAAAAGATCCGGGGAAGTCGCAACAGTTCTTATTAAATGCTATCTTAAAGCAAATTCAGCATACAATTGCTAGGAGGGGCATAGAAATATTTCCTTTGCAATTACGGTACTCGTAAAATACACCAGAAGTGCAAGTAAAGCTTTATATTTCCATGTGGCCATCGCAAGTGCATAATATAAAAAATACACACTCTACGATCATCTCAGAGTGTTATTTCGACACCCAGCCGTAGTTAATCGTTCATATTGTGTCTGATAGGTGCCATGAATATGGATAAAATATAATAAAATGTAATAACTATCCGGGGAAGTCACAACAGTTCTTATTAAATGCTATCTTAATGCAAATTCAGCATACAATTGCTAGGAGGGGCATAGAGATATTTCCTTTGCAATTCTGGTACTCGTAAGATACACCAGAAGTGCAGGTAAAGCTTTATATTTCCATGTGGATATCGCAAGTGCATAATATAAAAAATACACACACCACGATTATCTCAGAGCTTAATTTCGACACCCAGCTGTAGTTAATCGTTCATATTGTGTCTGATAGGTGCCATGAATATGGATAAAATATAATAAAATGTAATAAAAGATCCGGGGAAGTTGCAACTGTTCTTATTAAATGCTATCTTAATGCAAATTCAGCATACAATTGCTAGGAGGAGCATAGAGATATTTCCTTTGCAATTCTGGTACTCGTAAGATACACCAGAAGTGCGGGTAAATCTTTATATTTCCATGTGGCCATCGCAAGTGTATAATATAAAAAATACACACACCACGATTATCTCAGAGCTTAATTTCGACACCCAGCTGTAGTTAATCGTTCATATTGTGTCTGATGGGTGCCATGAATATGGATAAAATATAATAAAATGTAATAAAAGATCCGGGGAAGTTGCAACTGTTCTTATTAAATGCTATCTTAATGCAAATTCAGCATACAATTGCTAGGAGGGGCATAGAGATATTTCCTTTGCAATTCTGGTACTCGTAAGATACACCAGAAGTGCGGGTAAATCTTTATATTTCCATGTGGTCATCGCAAGTGTATAATATAAAAAATACACACACCACGATTATCTCAGAGCTTAATTTCAACACCCAGCTGTAGTTAATCGTTCATATTGTGTCTGATGGGTGCCATGAATATGGATAAAATATAATAAAATGTAATAAAAGATCCGGGGAAGTTGCAACTGTTCTTATTAAATGCTATCTTAATGCAAATTCAGCATACAATTGCTAGGAGGGGCATAGAGATATTTCCTTTGCAATTCTGGTACTCGTAAGATACACCAGAAGTGCGGGTAAATCTTTATATTTCCATGTGGCCATCGCAAGTGTATAATATAAAAAATACACACAACTATCATCTCAGAGCGTTATTTCGACACCCAGCTGTAGTTAATCGTTCATATTGTGTCTGATGGGTGCCATGAATATGGATAAAATATAATAAAATGTAATAAAAGATGCGGGGAAGCCGCAACAGTTCTTATTAAATGCTATCTTAATGCAAATTTAGCATACAATTGCTAGGAGGGGCATAGAGATATTGCCTTTGCAGTTCTGGTACTCGTCAATAACGCAAGATGTGCAGGTATAGCTTTATATTTCCATGTTGACATCGCAAGTGCTTAATCTCAAAAATACACACAACTATCATCTCAGAGCGTTATTTCGACACCCAGCTGTAGTTAATCGTTCATATTGTGTCTGATGGGTGCCATGAATATGGATAAAATATAATAAAATGTAATAAAAGATGCGGGGAAGCCGCAACTGTTCTTATTAAATGCTATCTTAATGCAAATTCAGCATGCAATTGCTAAGAGGGGTATACAGATATTGCCTTTACAATTCTGGAACTCGTCAAATACGCAAGAAGTGCAAGTATAGCTTTATATTTCCATGTTGACATCGCAAGTGCTTAATCTCAAAAATACACACAACGATCATCTCAGAGCGTTATTTCGACACCCAGCCGTAGTTAATCGTTCATATTGTGTCTGATGGGTGCCATGAATATGGATAAAAAATAATAAAATGTAATAACATATACGGGGAAGTCGTAACAGTTCTTATTAAATACTATCTTAATGCAAACCAGCATACAATTGGTAGGAGGGGCTTAGAGATATTTCCTTTGCAATTCTGGTACTCGTAAAATACACCAGAAGTGCAGGTAAAGCTTTATATTTCAATGTGAACATCGCAAGTGCATAATATAAAAAATACACACACCACGATTATCTCAGAGCTTAATTTCGACACCCAGCTGTAGTTAATCGTTCATATTGTGTCTGATGGGTGCCATGAATATGGATAAAATATAATAAAATGTAATAAAAGATCCGGGACAGTCGCAACAGTTCTTATTAAATGCTATTTTAATGCAAATTCAGCATACAATTGCTAGGAGGGGCATAGAGATATTGCCTTTGTAATTCTGGTACTCGTAAAATACGCAAGAACTGCAGGGAAAGCTTTATATTTCCATGATGACATCGCAAGTGCATAATCTCAAAAATACACACTACGAAAATCTCACAGCGTAATTTCGACACCCAGCCGTAGATAATTGTTCATATTGTGTCTGATGGGTGCCATGATATGGATAAAATATAATAAAATGTAATAAAAGATCCGGGGAAGTCACAACAGTTCTTATTAAATGCTATCTTAATGCAAATTCAGCATACAATTGCTAGGAGGGGCATAGATATATTTCCTTTGCAATTCTGGTACTCGTAAAATACACCAGAAGTGCAGGTAAAGCTTTATATTTCCATGTGGCCATCGCAAGTGCATAATATAAAAAATACACACACCACGATTATCTCAGAGCTTAATTTCGACACCCAGCTGTAGTTAATCGTTCATATTGTGTCTGATAGGTGCCATGAATATGGATAAAATATAATAAAATGTAATAAAAGATCCGGGGAAGTCACAACAGTTCTTATTAAATGCTATCTTAATGCAAATTCAGCATACAATTGCTAGGAGGTGCATAGAGATATTTCCTTTGCAATTCTGGTACTCGTAAAATACACCAGAAGTGCAGTTAAAGCTTTATATTTCCATGTGGCCATCGCAAGTGTATAATCTCAAAAATACACACAACGATCATCTCAGAGCGTTATTTCGACACCCAGCCGTAGTTAATTGTTCATATTGTGTCTGATGGGTGCCATGATATGGATAAAATATAATAAAATGTAATAAAAGATCCGGGGAAGTCACAACAGTTCTTATTAAATGCTATCTTAATGCAAATTCAGCATACAATTGCTAGGAGGGGCATAGATATATTTCCTTTGCAATTCTGGTACTCGTAAAATACACCAGAAGTGCAGGTAAAGCTTTATATTTCCATGTGGCCATCGCAAGTGCATAATATAAAAAATACACACACCACGATTATCTCAGAGCTTAATTTCGACACCCAGCTGTAGTTAATCGTTCATATTGTGTCTGATAGGTGCCATGAATATGGATAAAATATAATAAAATGTAATAAAAGATCCGGGGAAGTCACAACAGTTCTTATTAAATGCTATCTTAATGCAAATTCAATATACAATTGCTAGGAGGGGCATAGATATATTTCCTTTGCAATTCTGGTACTCGTAAAATACACCAGAAGTGCAGGTAAAGCTTTATATTTCCATGTGGCCATCGCAAGTGCATAATATAAAAAATACACACTCTATGATCATCTCAGAGCGTTATTTCGACACCCAGCCGTAGTTAATCGTTCATATTGTATCTGATGGGTGCCATGAATATGGATAAAATATAATAAAATGTAATAAAAGATCCGGGGAAGTCGCAACAGTTCTTATTAAATGCTATCTTAAAGCAAATTCAGCATACAATTGCTAGGAGGGGCATAGAAATATTTCCTTTGCAATTACGGTACTCGTAAAATACACCAGAAGTGCAAGTAAAGATTTATATTTCCATGTGGCCATCGCAAGTGCATAATATAAAAAATACACACTCTACGATCATCTCAGAGTGTTATTTCGACACCCAGCCGTAGTTAATCGTTCATATTGTGTCTGATAGGTGCCATGAATATGGATAAAATATAATAAAATGTAATAACTGATCCGGGGAAGTCACAACAGTTCTTACTAAATGCTATCTTAATGCAAATTCAGCATACAATTGCTAGGAGGGGCATAGAGATATTTCCTTTGCAATTCTGGTACTCGTAAGATACACCAGAAGTGCAGGTAAAGCTTTATATTTCCATGTGGATATCGCAAGTGCATAATATAAAAAATACACACACCACGATTATCTCAGAGCTTAATTTCGACACCCAGCTGTAGTTAATCGTTCATATTGTGTCTGATAGGTGCCATGAATATGGATAAAATATAATAAAATGTAATAAAAGATCCGGGGAAGTTGCAACTGTTCTTATTAAATGCTATCTTAATGCAAATTCAGCATACAATTGCTAGGAGGAGCATAGAGATATTTCCTTTGCAATTCTGGTACTCGTAAGATACACCAGAAGTGCGGGTAAATCTTTATATTTCCATGTGGCCATCGCAAGTGTATAATATAAAAAATACACACACCACGATTATCTCAGAGCTTAATTTCGACACCCAGCTGTAGTTAATCGTTCATATTGTGTCTGATGGGTGCCATGAATATGGATAAAATATAATAAAATGTAATAAAAGATCCGGGGAAGTTGCAACTGTTCTTATTAAATGCTATCTTAATGCAAATTCAGCATACAATTGCTAGGAGGGGCATAGAGATATTTCCTTTGCAATTCTGGTACTCGTAAGATACACCAGAAGTGCGGGTAAATCTTTATATTTCCATGTGGTCATCGCAAGTGTATAATATAAAAAATACACACACCACGATTATCTCAGAGCTTAATTTCAACACCCAGCTGTAGTTAATCGTTCATATTGTGTCTGATGGGTGCCATGAATATGGATAAAATATAATAAAATGTAATAAAAGATCCGGGGAAGTTGCAACTGTTCTTATTAAATGCTATCTTAATGCAAATTCAGCATACAATTGCTAGGAGGGGCATAGAGATATTTCCTTTGCAATTCTGGTACTCGTAAGATACACCAGAAGTGCGGGTAAATCTTTATATTTCCATGTGGCCATCGCAAGTGTATAATATAAAAAATACACACACCACGATTATCTCAGAGCTTAATTTCGACACCCAGCTGTAGTTAATCGTTCATACTGTGTCTGATGGGTGCCATGAATATGGATAAAATATAATAAAATGTAATAAAAGATCCGGGGAAGTTGCAACTGTTCTTATTAAATGCTATCTTAATGCAAATTTAGCATACAATTGCTAGGAGGGGCATAGAGATATTTCCTTTGCAATTCTGGTACTCGTAAGATACACCAGAAGTGCGGGTAAATCTTTATATTTCCATGTGGCCATCGCAAGTGTATAATATAAAAAATACACACACCACGATTATCTCAGAGCTTAATTTCGACACCCAGCTGTAGTTAATCGTTCATATTGTGTCTGATGGGTGCCATGAATATGGATAAAATATAATAAAATGTAATAAAAGATCCGGGGAAGTAGCAACTGTTCTTATTAAATGCTATCTTAATGCAAATTCAGCATACAATTGCTAGGAGGGGCATAGAGATATTTTCTTTGCAATTCTGGTACTCGTAAGATACACCAGAAGTGCGGGTAAATCTTTATATTTCCATGTGGCCATCGCAAGTGTATAATCTCAAAAATACACACAACGATCATCTCAGAGCGTTATTTCGACACCCAGCCGTAGTTAATCGTTCATATTGTGTCTGATGGGTGCCATGAATATGGATAAAATATAATAAAATGTAATAACATATACGGGGAAGTAGCAACAGTCCTTATTAAATACTATCTTAACGCAAACCAGCATACAATTGCTAGGAGGAGCATAGAGATATTGGCTATGCAATTCTGGTATTCTTCATATACGCAAGAAGTGCAGGTAAAGCTTTATATTTCCATGTTGACATCGCAAGTGCATAATCTCAAAATATACACACTACGATCATCTCAGAGCGTTATTTCGACACCCAGCTGTAGTTAATCGCTCATATTGTGTCTGATGGGTGCCATGAATATGGATAAAATATAATAAAATGTAATAAAAGATCCGGGGAAGTAGCAACAGTTCTTATTAAATGCTATCTTAATTCAAATTCAGCATACAATTGCTAGAAGGGGCATAGAGATATTTCCTTTGCAATTCTGGTACTCGTAAAGTACACCAGAATTGCAGGTAAAGCTTTATATTTCCATGTGGATATCGCAAGTGCATAATATAAAAAATACACACACCACGATTATCTCAGAGCTTAATTTCGACACCCAGCTGTAGTTAATCGTTCATATTGTGTCTGATAGGTGCCATGAATATGGATAAAATATAATAAAATGTAATAAAAGATCCGGGGAAGTCATAACAGTTCTTATTAAATGCTATCTTAATGCAAATTCAGCATACAATTGCTAGGAGGGGCATAGAAATATTTCCTTTCCAATTACGGTACTCGTAAAATACACCAGAAGTGCAAGTAAAGCTTTATATTTCCATGTGGCCATCGCAAGTGCATAATATAAAAAATACACACTCTATGATCATCTCAGAGCGTTATTTCGACACCCAGCCGTAGTTAATCGTTCATATTGTATCTGATGGGTGCCATGAATATGGATAAAATATAATAAAATGTAATAAAAGATCCGGGGAAGTCGCAACAGTTCTTATTAAATGCTATCTTAAAGCAAATTCAGCATACAATTGCTAGGAGGGGCATAGAAATATTTCCTTTGCAATTACGGTACTCGTAAAATACACCAGAAGTGCAAGTAAAGCTTTATATTTCCATGTGGCCATCGCAAGTGCATAATATAAAAAATACACACTCTACGATCATCTCAGAGTGTTATTTCGACACCCAGCCGTAGTTAATCGTTCATATTGTGTCTGATAGGTGCCATGAATATGGATAAAATATAATAAAATGTAATAACTATCCGGGGAAGTCACAACAGTTCTTATTAAATGCTATCTTAATGCAAATTCAGCATACAATTGCTAGGAGGGGCATAGAGATATTTCCTTTGCAATTCTGGTACTCGTAAGATACACCAGAAGTGCAGGTAAAGCTTTATATTTCCATGTGGATATCGCAAGTGCATAATATAAAAAATACACACACCACGATTATCTCAGAGCTTAATTTCGACACCCAGCTGTAGTTAATCGTTCATATTGTGTCTGATAGGTGCCATGAATATGGATAAAATATAATAAAATGTAATAAAAGATCCGGGGAAGTTGCAACTGTTCTTATTAAATGCTATCTTAATGCAAATTCAGCATACAATTGCTAGGAGGAGCATAGAGATATTTCCTTTGCAATTCTGGTACTCGTAAGATACACCAGAAGTGCGGGTAAATCTTTATATTTCCATGTGGCCATCGCAAGTGTATAATATAAAAAATACACACACCACGATTATCTCAGAGCTTAATTTCGACACCCAGCTGTAGTTAATCGTTCATATTGTGTCTGATGGGTGCCATGAATATGGATAAAATATAATAAAATGTAATAAAAGATCCGGGGAAGTTGCAACTGTTCTTATTAAATGCTATCTTAATGCAAATTCAGCATACAATTGCTAGGAGGGGCATAGAGATATTTCCTTTGCAATTCTGGTACTCGTAAGATACACCAGAAGTGCGGGTAAATCTTTATATTTCCATGTGGTCATCGCAAGTGTATAATATAAAAAATACACACACCACGATTATCTCAGAGCTTAATTTCAACACCCAGCTGTAGTTAATCGTTCATATTGTGTCTGATGGGTGCCATGAATATGGATAAAATATAATAAAATGTAATAAAAGATCCGGGGAAGTTGCAACTGTTCTTATTAAATGCTATCTTAATGCAAATTCAGCATACAATTGCTAGGAGGGGCATAGAGATATTTCCTTTGCAATTCTGGTACTCGTAAGATACACCAGAAGTGCGGGTAAATCTTTATATTTCCATGTGGCCATCGCAAGTGTATAATATAAAAAATACACACACCACGATTATCTCAGAGCTTAATTTCGACACCCAGCTGTAGTTAATCGTTCATATTGTGTCTGATGGGTGCCATGAATATGGATAAAATATAATAAAATGTAATAAAAGATCCGGGGAAGTTGCAACTGTTCTTATTAAATGCTATCTTAATGCAAATTTAGCATACAATTGCTAGGAGGGGCATAGAGATATTTCCTTTGCAATTCTGGTACTCGTAAGATACACCAGAAGTGCGGGTAAATCTTTATATTTCCATGTGGCCATCGCAAGTGTATAATATAAAAAATACACACACCACGATTATCTCAGAGCTTAATTTCGACACCCAGCTGTAGTTAATCGTTCATATTGTGTCTGATGGGTGCCATGAATATGGATAAAATATAATAAAATGTAATAAAAGATCCGGGGAAGTAGCAACTGTTCTTATTAAATGCTATCTAAATGCAAATTCAGCATACAATTGCTAGGAGGGGCATAGAGATATTTTCTTTGCAATTCTGGTACTCGTAAGATACACCAGAAGTGCGGGTAAAGCTTTATATTTCCATGTGGCCATCGCAAGTGTATAATCTCAAAAATACACACAACGATCATCTCAGAGCGTTATTTCGACACCCAGCCGTAGTTAATCGTTCATATTGTGTCTGATGGGTGCCATGAATATGGATAAAATATAATAAAATGTAATAACATATACGGGGAAGTAGCAACAGTCCTTATTAAATACTATCTTAACGCAAACCAGCATACAATTGCTAGGAGGAGCATAGAGATATTGGCTATGCAATTCTGGTATTCTTCAAATACGCAAGAAGTGCAGGTAAAGCTTTATATTTCCATGTTGACATCGCAAGTGCATAATCTCAAAAATACACACTACGATCATCTCAGAGCGTTATTTCGACACCCAGCTGTAGTTAATCGCTCATATTGTGTCTGATGGGTGCCATGAATATGGATAAAATATAATAAAATGTAATAAAAGATCCGGGGAAGTCACAACAGTTCTTATTAAATGCTATCTTAATGCAAATTCAGCATACAATTGCTAGGAGGGGCATAGAAGTATTTCCTTTCCAATTACGGTACTCGTAAAATACACCAGAAGTGCAAGTAAAGCTTTATATTTCCATGTGGCCATCGCAAGTGCATAATATAAAAAATACACACTCTATGATCATATCAGAGCGTTATTTCGACACCCAGCCGTAGTTAATCCTTCATATTGTATCTGATGGGTGCCATGAATATGGATAAAATATAATAAAATGTAATAAAAGATCCGGGGAAGTCGCAACAGTTCTTATTAAATGCTATCTTAAAGCAAATTCAGCATACAATTGCTAGGAGGGGCATAGAAATATTGGCTATGCAATTCTGGTATTCTTCAAATACGCAAGAAGTGCAGGTAAAGCTATATATTTCCATGTTGACATCGCAAGTGCATAATCTCAAAAATACACACTACGATCATCTCAGAGCGTTATTTCGACACCCAGCTGTAGTTAATCGCTCATATTGTGTCTGATGGGTGCCATGAATATGGATAAAATATAATAAAATGTAATAAAAGATCCGGGGAAGTAGCAACAGTTCTTATTAAATGCTATCTTAATTCAAATTCAGCATACAATTGCTAGAAGGGGCATAGAGATATTTCCTTTGCAATTCTGGTACTCGTAAAGTACACCAGAATTGCAGGTAAAGCTTTATATTTCCATGTGGATATCGCAAGTGCATAATATAAAAAATACACACACCACGATTATCTCAGAGCTTAATTTCGACACCCAGCTGTAGTTAATCGTTCATATTGTGTCTGATAGGTGCCATGAATATGGATAAAATATAATAAAATGTAATAAAAGATCCGGGGAAGTCACAACAGTTCTTATTAAATGCTATCTTAATGCAAATTCAGCATACAATTGCTAGGAGGGGCATAGAAGTATTTCCTTTCCAATTACGGTACTCGTAAAATACACCAGAAGTGCAAGTAAAGCTTTATATTTCCATGTGGCCATCGCAAGTGCATAATATAAAAAATACACACTCTACGATCATCTCAGAGTGTTATTTCGACACCCAGCCGTAGTTAATCGTTCATATTGTGTCTGATAGGTGCCATGAATATGGATAAAATATAATAAAATGTAATAACTATCCGGGGAAGTCACAACAGTTCTTATTAAATGCTATCTTAATGCAAATTCAGCATACAATTGCTAGGAGGGGCATAGATATATTTCCTTTGCAATTCTGGTACTCGTAAGATACACCAGAAGTGCAGGTAAAGCTTTATATTTCCATGTGGATATCGCAAGTGCATAATATAAAAAATACACACACCACGATTATCTCAGAGCTTAATTTCGACACCCAGCTGTAGTTAATCGTTCATATTGTGTCTGATGGGTGACATGAATATGGATAAAATATAATAAAATGTAATAAAAGATCCGGGGAAGTTGCAACTGTTCTTATTAAATGCTATCTTAATGCAAATTCAGCATACAATTGCTAGGAGAGGCATAGAGATATTTTCTTTGCAATTCTGGTACTCGTAAGATACACCAGAAGTGCGGGTAAATCTTTATATTTCCATGTGGCCATCGCAAGTGTATAATCTCAAAAATACACACAACGATCATCTCAGAGCGTTATTTCGACACCCAGCCGTAGTTAATCGTTCATATTGTGTCTGATAGGTGCCATGAATATGGATAAAATATAATAAAATGTAATAACATATACGGGAAAGTAGCAACAGTTCTTATTAAATACTATCTTAACGCAAACCAGCATACAATTGCTAGGAGGAGCATAGAGATATTGGCTATGCAATTCTGGTATTCTTCAAATACGCAAGAAGTGCAGGTAAAGCTTTATATTTCCATGTTGACATCGCAAGTGCATAATCTCAAAAATACACACTACGATCATCTCAGAGCGTTATTTCGACACCCAGCTGTAGTTAATCGCTCATATTGTGTCTGATGGGTGCCATGAATATGGATAAAATATAATAAAATGTAATAAAAGATCCGGGGAAGTAGCAACAGTTCTTATTAAATGCTATCTTAATTCAAATTCAGCATACAATTGCTAGAAGGGGCATAGAGATATTTCCTTTGCAATTCTGGTACTCGTAAAGTACACCAGAATTGCAGGTAAAGCTTTATATTTCCATGTGGATATCGCAAGTGCATAATATAAAAAATACACACACCACGATTATCTCAGAGCTTAATTTCGACACCCAGCTGTAGTTAATCGTTCATATTGTGTCTGATAGGTGCCATGAATATGGATAAAATATAATAAAATGTAATAAAAGATCCGGGGAAGTCATAACAGTTCTTATTAAATGCTATCTTAATGCAAATTCAGCATACAATTGCTAGGAGGGGCATAGAAATATTTCCTTTCCAATTACGGTACTCGTAAAATACACCAGAAGTGCAAGTAAAGCTTTATATTTCCATGTGGCCATCGCAAGTGCATAATATAAAAAATACACACTCTATGATCATCTCAGAGCGTTATTTCGACACCCAGCCGTAGTTAATCGTTCATATTGTATCTGATGGGTGCCATGAATATGGATAAAATATAATAAAATGTAATAAAAGATCCGGGGAAGTCGCAACAGTTCTTATTAAATGCTATCTTAAAGCAAATTCAGCATACAATTGCTAGGAGGGGCATAGAAATATTTCCTTTGCAATTACGGTACTCGTAAAATACACCAGAAGTGCAAGTAAAGCTTTATATTTCCATGTGGCCATCGCAAGTGCATAATATAAAAAATACACACTCTATGATCATCTCAGAGCGTTATTTCGACACCCAGCCGTAGTTAATCGTTCATATTGTATCTGATGGGTGCCATGAATATGGATAAAATATAATAAAATGTAATAAAAGATCCGGGGAAGTCGCAACAGTTCTTATTAAATGCTATCTTAAAGCAAATTCAGCATACAATTGCTAGGAGGGGCATAGAAATATTTCCTTTGCAATTACGGTACTCGTAAAATACACCAGAAGTGCAAGTAAAGCTTTATATTTCCATGTGGCCATCGCAAGTGCATAATATAAAAAATACACACTCTACGATCATCTCAGAGTGTTATTTCGACACCCAGCCGTAGTTAATCGTTCATATTGTGTCTGATAGGTGCCATGAATATGGATAAAATATAATAAAATGTAATAACTATCCGGGGAAGTCACAACAGTTCTTATTAAATGCTATCTTAATGCAAATTCAGCATACAATTGCTAGGAGGGGCATAGAGATATTTCCTTTGCAATTCTGGTACTCGTAAGATACACCAGAAGTGCAGGTAAAGCTTTATATTTCCATGTGGATATCGCAAGTGCATAATATAAAAAATACACACACCACGATTATCTCAGAGCTTAATTTCGACAGCCAGCTGTAGTTAATCGTTCATATTGTGTCTGATAGGTGCCATGAATATGGATAAAATATAATAAAATGTAATAAAAGATCCGGGGAAGTTGCAACTGTTCTTATTAAATGCTATCTTAATGCAAATTCAGCATACAATTGCTAGGAGGGGCATAGAGATATTTCCTTTGCTATTCTGGTACTCGTAAGATACACCAGAAGTGCGGGTAAATCTTTATATTTCCATGTGGTCATCGCAAGTGTATAATATAAAAAATACACACACCACGACTATCTCAGAGCTTAATTTCAACACCCAGCTGTAGTTAATCGTTCATATTGTGTCTGATGGGTGCCATAAATATGGATAAAATATAATAAAATGTAATAAAAGATCCGGGGAAGTTGCAACTGTTCTTAGTAAATGCTACCTTAATGCAAATTCAGCATACAATTGCTAGGAGGGGCATAGAGATATTTCCTTTGCAATTCTGGTACTCGTAAGATACACCAGAAGTGCGGGTAAATCTTTATATTTCCATGTGGCCATCGCAAGTGTATAATATAAAAAATACACACACCACGATTATCTCAGAGCTTAATTTCGACACCCAGCTGTAGTTAATCGTTCATATTGTGTCTGATGGGTGCCATGAATATGGATAAAATATAATAAAATGTAATAAAAGATCCGGGGAAGTTGCAACTGTTCTTATTAAATGCTATCTTAATGCAAATTTAGCATACAATTGCTAGGAGGGGCATAGAGATATTTCCTTTGCAATTCTGGTACTCGTAAGATACACCAGAAGTGCGGGTAAATCTTTATATTTCCATGTGGCCATCGCAAGTGTATAATATAAAAAATACACACACCACGATTATCTCAGAGCTTAATTTCGACACCCAGCTGTAGTTAATCGTTCATATTGTGTCTGATGGGTGCCATGAATATGGATAAAATATAATAAAATGTAATAAAAGATCCGGGAAAGTAGCAACTGTTCTTATTAAATGCTATCTTAATGCAAATTCAGCATACAATTGCTAGGAGGGGCATAGAGATATTTTCTTTGCAATTCTGGTACTCGTAAGATACACCAGAAGTGCGGGTAAATCTTTATATTTCCATGTGGCCATCGCAAGTGTATAATCTCAAAAATACACACAACGATCATCTCAGAGCTTTATTTCGACACCCAGCCGTAGTTAATCGTTCATATTGTGTCTGATGGGTGCCATGAATATGGATAAAATATAATAAAATGTAATAACATATACGGGGAAGTAGCAACAGTCCTTATTAAATACTATCTTAACGCAAACCAGCATACAATTGCTAGGAGGAGCATAGAGATATTGGCTATGCAATTCTGGTATTCTTCAAATACGCAAGAAGTGCAGGTAAAGCTTTATATTTCCATGTTGACATCGCAAGTGCATAATCTCAAAATATACACACTACGATCATCTCAGAGCGTTATTTCGACACCCAGCTGTAGTTAATCGCTCATATTGTGTCTGATGGGTGCCATGAATATGGATAAAATATAATAAAATGTAATAAAAGATCCGGGGAAGTAGCAACAGTTCTTATTAAATGCTATCTTAATTCAAATTCAGCATACAATTGCTAGAAGGGGCATAGAGATATTTCCTTTGCAATTCTGGTACTCGTAAAGTACACCAGAATTGCAGGTAAAGCTTTATATTTCCATGTGGATATCGCAAGTGCATAATATAAAAAATACACACACCACGATTATCTCAGAGCTTAATTTCGACACCCAGCTGTAGTTAATCGTTCATATTGTGTCTGATAGGTGCCATGAATATGGATAAAATATAATAAAATGTAATAAAAGATCCGGGGAAGTCATAACAGTTCTTATTAAATGCTATCTTAATGCAAATTCAGCATACAATTGCTAGGAGGGGCATAGAAATATTTCCTTTCCAATTACGGTACTCGTAAAATACACCAGAAGTGCAAGTAAAGCTTTATATTTCCATGTCGCCATCGCAAGTGCATAATATAAAAAATACACACTCTATGATCATCTCAGAGCGTTATTTCGACACCCAGCCGTAGTTAATCGTTCATATTGTATCTGATGGGTGCCATGAATATGGATAAAATATAATAAAATGTAATAAAAGATCCGGGGAAGTCGCAACAGTTCTTATTAAATGCTATCTTAAAGCAAATTCAGCATACAATTGCTAGGAGGGGCATAGAAATATTTCCTTTGCAATTACGGTACTCGTAAAATACACCAGAAGTGCAAGTAAAGCTTTATATTTCCATGTGGCCATCGCAAGTGCATAATATAAAAAATACACACTCTACGATCATCTCAGAGTGTTATTTCGACACCCAGCCGTAGTTAATCGTTCATATTGTGTCTGATAGGTGCCATGAATATGGATAAAATATAATAAAATGTAATAACTATCCGGGGAAGTCACAACAGTTCTTATTAAATGCTATCTTAATGCAAATTCAGCATACAATTGCTAGGAGGGGCATAGAGATATTTCCTTTGCAATTCTGGTACTCGTAAGATACACCAGAAGTGCAGGTAAAGCTTTATATTTCCATGTGGATATCGCAAGTGCATAATATAAAAAATACACACACCACGATTATCTCAGAGCTTAATTTCGACACCCAGCTGTAGTTAATCGTTCATATTGTGTCTGATAGGTGCCATGAATATGGATAAAATATAATAAAATGTAATAAAAGATCCGGGGAAGTTGCAACTGTTCTTATTAAATGCTATCTTAATGCAAATTCAGCATACAATTGCTAGGAGGAGCATAGAGATATTTCCTTTGCAATTCTGGTACTCGTAAGATACACCAGAAGTGCGGGTAAATCTTTATATTTCCATGTGGCCATCGCAAGTGTATAATATAAAAAATACACACACCACGATTATCTCAGAGCTTAATTTCGACACCCAGCTGTAGTTAATCGTTCATATTGTGTCTGATGGGTGCCATGAATATGGATAAAATATAATAAAATGTAATAAAAGATCCGGGGAAGTTGCAACTGTTCTTATTAAATGCTATCTTAATGCAAATTCAGCATACAATTGCTAGGAGGGGCATAGAGATATTTCCTTTGCAATTCTGGTACTCGTAAGATACACCAGAAGTGCGGGTAAATCTTTATATTTCCATGTGGTCATCGCAAGTGTATAATATAAAAAATACACACACCACGATTATCTCAGAGCTTAATTTCAACACCCAGCTGTAGTTAATCGTTCATATTGTGTCTGATGGGTGCCATGAATATGGATAAAATATAATAAAATGTAATAAAAGATCCGGGGAAGTTGCAACTGTTCTTATTAAATGCTATCTTAATGCAAATTCAGCATACAATTGCTAGGAGGGGCATAGAGATATTTCCTTTGCAATTCTGGTACTCGTAAGATACACCAGAAGTGCGGGTAAATCTTTATATTTCCATGTGGCCATCGCAAGTGTATAATATAAAAAATACACACACCACGATTATCTCAGAGCTTAATTTCGACACCCAGCTGTAGTTAATCGTTCATATTGTGTCTGATGGGTGCCATGAATATGGATAAAATATAATAAAATGTAATAAAAGATCCGGGGAAGTTGCAACTGTTCTTATTAAATGCTATCTTAATGCAAATTTAGCATACAATTGCTAGGAGGGGCATAGAGATATTTCCTTTGCAATTCTGGTACTCGTAAGATACACCAGAAGTGCGGGTAAATCTTTATATTTCCATGTGGCCATCGCAAGTGTATAATATAAAAAATACACACACCACGATTATCTCAGAGCTTAATTTCGACACCCAGCTGTAGTTAATCGTTCATATTGTGTCTGATGGGTGCCATGAATATGGATAAAATATAATAAAATGTAATAAAAGATCCGGGGAAGTTGCAACTGTTCTTATTAAATGCTATCTTAATGCAAATTCAGCATACAATTGCTAGGAGGGGCATAGAGATATTTCCTTTGCAATTCTGGTACTCGTAAGATACACCAGAAGTGCGGGTAAATCTTTATATTTCCATGTGGCCATCGCAAGTGTATAATATAAAAAATACACACACCACGATTATCTCAGAGCTTAATTTCGACACCCAGCTGTAGTTAATCGTTCATATTGTGTCTGATGGGTGCCATGAATATGGATAAAATATAATAAAATGTAATAAAAGATCCGGGGAAGTAGCAACTGTTCTTATTAAATGCTATCTAAATGCAAATTCAGCATACAATTGCTAGGAGGGGCATAGAGATATTTTCTTTGCAATTCTGGTACTCGTAAGATACACCAGAAGTGCGGGTAAAGCTTTATATTTCCATGTGGCCATCGCAAGTGTATAATCTCAAAAATACACACAACGATCATCTCAGAGCGTTATTTCGACACCCAGCCGTAGTTAATCGTTCATATTGTGTCTGATGGGTGCCATGAATATGGATAAAATATAATAAAATGTAATAACATATACGGGGAAGTAGCAACAGTCCTTATTAAATACTATCTTAACGCAAACCAGCATACAATTGCTAGGAGGAGCATAGAGATATTGGCTATGCAATTCTGGTATTCTTCAAATACGCAAGAAGTGCAGGTAAAGCTTTATATTTCCATGTTGACATCGCAAGTGCATAATCTCAAAAATACACACTACGATCATCTCAGAGCGTTATTTCGACACCCAGCTGTAGTTAATCGCTCATATTGTGTCTGATGGGTGCCATGAATATGGATAAAATATAATAAAATGTAATAAAAGATCCGGGGAAGTAGCAACAGTTCTTATTAAATGCTATCTTAATTCAAATTCAGCATACAATTGCTAGAAGGGGCACAGAGATATTTCCTTTGCAATTCTGGTACTCGTAAAGTACACCAGAATTGCAGGTAAAGCTTTATATTTCCATGTGGATATCGCAAGTGCATAATATAAAAAATACACACACCACGATTATCTCAGAGCTTAATTTCGACACCCAGCTGTAGTTAATCGTTCATATTGTGTCTGATAGGTGCCATGAATATGGATAAAATATAATAAAATGTAATAAAAGATCCGGGGAAGTCACAACAGTTCTTATTAAATGCTATCTTAATGCAAATTCAGCATACAATTGCTAGGAGGGGCATAGAAGTATTTCCTTTCCAATTACGGTACTCGTAAAATACACCAGAAGTGCAAGTAAAGCTTTATATTTCCATGTGGCCATCGCAAGTGCATAATATAAAAAATACACACTCTATGATCATCTCAGAGCGTTATTTCGACACCCAGCCGTAGTTAATCCTTCATATTGTATCTGATGGGTGCCATGAATATGGATAAAATATAATAAAATGTAATAAAAGATCCGGGGAAGTCGCAACAGTTCTTATTAAATGCTATCTTAAAGCAAATTCAGCATACAATTGCTAGGAGGGGCATAGAAATATTGGCTATGCAATTCTGGTATTCTTCAAATACGCAAGAAGTGCAGGTAAAGCTTTATATTTCCATGTTGACATCGCAAGTGCATAATCTCAAAAATACACACTACGATCATCTCAGAGCGTTATTTCGACACCCAGCTGTAGTTAATCGCTCATATTGTGTCTGATGGGTGCCATGAATATGGATAAAATATAATAAAATGTAATAAAAGATCCGGGGAAGTAGCAACAGTTCTTATTAAATGCTATCTTAATTCAAATTCAGCATACAATTGCTAGAAGGGGCATAGAGATATTTCCTTTGCAATTCTGGTACTCGTAAAGTACACCAGAATTGCAGGTAAAGCTTTATATTTCCATGTGGATATCGCAAGTGCATAATATAAAAAATACACACACCACGATTATCTCAGAGCTTAATTTCGACACCCAGCTGTAGTTAATCGTTCATATTGTGTCTGATAGGTGCCATGAATATGGATAAAATATAATAAAATGTAATAAAAGATCCGGGGAAGTCACAACAGTTCTTATTAAATGCTATCTTAATGCAAATTCAGCATACAATTGCTAGGAGGGGCATAGAAGTATTTCCTTTCCAATTACGGTACTCGTAAAATACACCAGAAGTGCAAGTAAAGCTTTATATTTCCATGTGGCCATCGCAAGTGCATAATATAAAAAATACACACTCTATGATCATCTCAGAGCGTTATTTCGACACCCAGCCGTAGTTAATCGTTCATATTGTATCTGATGGGTGCCATGAATATGGATAAAATATAATAAAATGTAATAAAAGATCCGGGGAAGTCGCAACAGTTCTTATTAAATGCTATCTTAAAGCAAATTCAGCATACAATTGCTAGGAGGGGCATAGAAATATTTCCTTTGCAATTACGGTACTCGTAAAATACACCAGAAGTGCAAGTAAATTTTTATATTTCCATGTGGCCATCGCAAGTGCATAATATAAAAAATACACACTCTACGATCATCTCAGAGTGTTATTTCGACACCCAGCCGTAGTTAATCGTTCATATTGTGTCTGATAGGTGCCATGAATATGGATAAAATATAATAAAATGTAATAACTATCCGGGGAAGTCACAACAGTGCTTATTAAATGCTATCTTAATGCAAATTCAGCATACAATTGCTAGGAGGGGCATAGATATATTTCCTTTGCAATTCTGGTACTCGTAAGATACACCAGAAGTGCAGGTAAAGCTTTATATTTCCATGTGGATATCGCAAGTGCATAATATAAAAAATACACACACCACGATTATCTCAGAGCTTAATTTCGACACCCAGCTGTAGTTAATCGTTCATATTGTGTCTGATGGGTGACATGAATATGGATAAAATATAATAAAATGTAATAAAAGATCCGGGGAAGTTGCAACTGTTCTTATTAAATGCTATCTTAATGCAAATTCAGCATACAATTGCTAGGAGGGGCATAGAGATATTTTCTTTGCAATTCTGGTACTCGTAAGATACACCAGAAGTGCGGGTAAATCTTTATATTTCCATGTGGCCATCGCAAGTGTATAATCTCAAAAATACAGACAACGATCATCTCAGAGCGTTATTTCGACACCCAGCCGTAGTTAATCGTTCATATTGTGTCTGATAGGTGCCATGAATATGGATAAAATATAATAAAATGTAATAACATATACGGGAAAGTAGCAACAGTTCTTATTAAATACTATCTTAACGCAAACCAGCATACAATTGCTAGGAGGAGCATAGAGATATTGGCTATGCAATTCTGGTATTCTTCAAATACGCAAGAAGTGCAGGTAAAGCTTTATATTTCCATGTTGACATCGCAAGTGCATAATCTCAAAAATACACACTACGATCATCTCAGAGCGTTATTTCGACACCCAGCTGTAGTTAATCGCTCATATTGTGTCTGATGGGTGCCATGAATATGGATAAAATATAATAAAATGTAATAAAAGATCCGGGGAAGTAGCAACAGTTCTTATTAAATGCTATCTTAATTCAAATTCAGCATACAATTGCTAGAAGGGGCATAGAGATATTTCCTTTGCAATTCTGGTACTCGTAAAGTACACCAGAATTGCAGGTAAAGCTTTATATTTCCATGTGGATATCGCAAGTGCATAATATAAAAAATACACACACCACCATTATCTCAGAGCTTAATTTCGACACCCAGCTGTAGTTAATCGTTCATATTGTGTCTGATGGGTGCCATGAATATGGATAAAATATAATAAAATGTAATAAAAGATCCGGGGAAGTCACAACAGTTCTTATTAAATGCTATCTTAATGCAAATTCAGCATACAATTGCTAGGAGGGGCGTAGAGATATTTCCTTTGCAATTCTAGTACTCGTAAGATACACCAGAAGTGCGGGTAAATCTTCATATTTCCATGTGGCCATCGCAAGTGTATAATCTCAAAAATACACACAACGATCATCTCAGAGCGTTATTTCGACACCCAGCCGTAGTTAATCGTTCATATTGTGTCTGATGGGTGCCATGAATATGGATAAAATATAATAAAATGTAATAACATATACGGGGAAGTCGCAACAGTTCTTATTAAATGCTATCTTAATGCAAATTCAGCATACAATTGCTAGGAGGGGCATAGAGATATTTCCTTTGCAATTCTGGTACTCGTAAAATACACCAGAAGTGCAGGTAAAGCTTTATATTTCCATGTGGCCATCGCAAGTGCATAATATAAAAAATACACACACCACGATTATCTCAGAGCTTAACTTCGACACCCAGCTGTAGTTAATCGTTCATATTGTGTCTGATGGGTGCCATGAATATGGATAAAATATAATAAAATGTAATAAAAGATACGGGGAAGTCACAACAGTTCTTATTAAATGCTATTTTAATGCAAATTCAGCATACAATTGCTAGGAGGGGCATAGAGATATTTCCTTTGCAATTCTGGTACTCGTAAAATACACCAGAAGTGCAGGTAAAGCTTTATATTTCCATGTGGCCATCGCAAGTGCATAATATAAAAAATACACACACCACGATTATCTCTGAGCTTAATTTCGACACCGTAGTTAATCGTTCCTATTGTGTCTGATGGGTGCCATGAATATGGATAAAATATAATAAAATGTAATAAAAGATCCGGGGAAGTCGCAACTGTTCTTATTAAATGCTATCTTAATGCAAATTCAGCATACAATTGCTAGGAGGGGCATAGAGATATTTCCTTTGCAATTCTGGTACTCGTAAGATACACCAGAAGTGCGGGTAAATCTTTATATTTCCATGTGGCCATCGCAAGTGTATAATCTCAAAAATACACACAACGATCATCTCAGAGCGTTATTTCGACACCCAGCCGTAGTTAATCGTTCATATTGTGTCTGATGGGTGCCATGAATATGGATAAAATATAATAAAATGTAATAACATATACGGGGAAGTAGCAACAGTTCTTATTAAATACTATCTTAATGCAAACCAGCATACAATTGCTAGGAGGGGCATAGAGATATTGGTTATGCAATTCTGGTATTCTTCAAATACGCAAGAAGTGCAGGTAAAGCTTTATATTTCCATGTTGACAACGCAAGTGCATAATCTCAAAAATACACACTACGATCATCTCAGAGCGTTATTTCGACACCCATCTGTAGTTAATCGTTCATATTGTGTCTGATGGGTGCCATGAATATGGATAAAATATAATAAAATGTAATAAAAGATCCGGGGAAGTCGCAACAGTTCTTATTAAATGCTATCTTAATGCAAATTCAGCATACAATTGCTAGGAGGTGCATAGAGATATTTCCTTTGCAATTCTGGTACTCGTAAAATACACCAGAAGTGCAGGTAAAGCTTTATATTTCCATGATGACATCGCAAGTGCATAATCTGAAAAATACACACAACGAAAATCTCAGAGCTTAATTTCGACACCCAGCTGTAGTTAATCGTTCATATTGTGTCTGATAGGTGCCATGAATATGGATAAAATATAATAAAATGTAATTAAAGATCAGGGAAAGTCGCAACAGTTCGCATTAAATGCTATCTTAATGCAAATTCAGCATACAATTGCTAGGAGGGGCATAGAGATATTGCCTTTGCAATTCTGGTACTCGTCAAATACGCAAGAACTGCAGGTAAAGCTTTATATTTCCATGTTGACATCGCAAGTGCATAATCTCAAAAATACACACAACAATCATCTCACAGCGTTATTTCGACACCCAGCCGTAGTTAACCGTTCATATTGTGTCTGATGGGTGCGATGAATATGGATAAAATATAATAAAATGTAATAAAAGATTCGGCGAAGTCGCAACAGTACTTATTAAATGCTATCTTAATGCAAATTCAGTATACATGTGCTAGTAGGGGCATAGAGATATTTCCTTTGCAATTATGGTACTCGTAAAATGCACCAGAAGTGCAGATAAAGCTTTATATTTCCATGTGGCCATCGCAAGTGCATAATATAAAAAATACACACTCTATGATCATCTCAGAGCGTTATTTCGACACCCAGCCGTAGTTAATCGTTCATATTGTATCTGATGGGTGCCATGAATATGGATAAAATATAATAAAATGTAATAAAAGATCCGGGGAAGTCGCAACAGTTCTTATTAAATGCTATCTTAAAGCAAATTCAGCATACAATTGCTAGGAGGGGCATAGAAATATTTCCTTTGCAATTACGGTACTCGTAAAATACACCAGAAGTGCAAGTAAAGCTTTATATTTCCATGTGGCCATCGCAAGTGCATAATATTAAAAATACACACTCTACGATCATCTCAGAGTGTTATTTCGACACCCAGCCGTAGTTAATCGTTCATATTGTGTCCGATAGGTGCCATGAATATGGATAAAATATAATAAAATGTAATAACTGATCCGGGGACGTCACAACAGTTCTTATTAAATGCTATCTTAATGCAAATTCAGCATACAATTGCTAGGAGGGGCATAGAGATATTTCCTTTATGCAATTCTGGTACTCGTAAGATACACCAGAGGTGCAGGTAAAGCTTTATATTTCCATGTGGATATCGCAAGTGCATAATATAAAAAATACACACACCACGATTATCTCAGAGCTTAATTTCGACACCCAGCTGTAGTTAATCGTTCATATTGTGTCTGATGGGTGCCATGAATATGGATAAAATATAATAAAATGTAATAAAAGATCCGGGGAAGTTGCAACTGTTCTTATTAAATGCTATCTTAATGCAAATTCAGCATACAATTGCAAGGAGGGGCATAGCGATATTTCCTTTGCAATTCTGGTACTCGTAAGATACACCAGAAGTGCGGGTAAATCTTTATATTTCCATGTGGCGATCGCAAGTGTATAATCTCAAAAATACACACAACGATCATCTCAGAGCGTTATTTCAACACCCAGCCGTAGTTAATCCTTCATATTGTGTCTGATGGATGCCATGAATATGGATAAAATATAATAAAATGTAATAACATATACGGGGAAGTAGCAACAGTTCTTATTAAATACTATCTTAACGCAAACCAGCATACAATTGCTAGGAGGGGCATAGAGATATTGGCTATGCAATTCTGGTATTCTTCAAATACGCAAGAAGTGCAGGTAAAGCTTTATATTTCCATGTTGACAACGCAAGTGCATAATCTCAAAAATACACACTACGATCATCTCAGAGCGTTATTTCGACACCCAGCTGTAGTTAATCGTTCATATTGTGTCTGATGGGTGCCATGAATATGGATAAATATAATAAAATGTAATAAAAGATCCGGGGAATTCGCAAGAGTTCTTATTAAATGCTATCTTAATGCAAATTCAGCATACAATTGCTAGGAGGGGCATAGAGATATTTCCTTTGCAATTCTGGTACTCGTAAAATACACCAGAAGTGCAGGTAAAGCTTTATATTTCCATGTGCCCATCGCAAGTGCATAATATAAAAAATAAACACACCACGATTATCTCAGAGCTTAATTTCGACACCCAGCTGTAGTTAATCGTTCATATTGTGTCTGATAGGTGCCATGAATATGGATAAAATATAATAAAATGTAATAAAAGATCCGGGGAAGTCACAACAGTTCTTATTAAATGCTATCTTAATGCAAATTCAGCATACAATTGCTAGGAGGGGCATAGAGATATTTCCTTTGTAATTCTGGTGCTCGTAAGATACACCAGAAGTGCGGGTAAATCTTCATATTTCCATGTACCCACTCTACGAAAATATCAGAGTATTATTAGGGCTGCCAGCTGTATTAAGTTGTGTATATGGTAGCTGATGGGTGCCATGAATGCGGATGAAATATAATAAAATGTGATATAAAAGTCCGCGAAAGTCGCTACAGCTCTTTTTAAACATTACACAGGTTTTTCTTTAAAATAATGGGTGATTCTTATGTATTTTGGTGCGCTGAGTTCGGAAATGCCCTCAGTTTTTTCCCAGCACGTAAGCATTTTCCGCAAAGTGCATTTTTCTGCGGGATTGTCTACCTTAAGGCGTATATTTATGAATATGCCGAAAAAAGTTGTTTTTCCTATTCGGCTTCATAGTTTTATATTAGAAACTATGAAATATGATAAAAATTAGTATATTTAACAGTATTAGTCAGCGTATGAATCATGGAAACCCATTACCTTAATAGTATGCAATTAAGGTTTATCGCTTTTCTTCGGTGTTATCAGATTCCAATGTTACTGTAATAAATGTTTTTGTTATTAAAAGTACATAAATAAATAGGAGAAATTCTTTCTGGTAATAAGCGTAATTGTGGTGAACATTATTGACAAATGAAACCTGGATTTTCCCATTGCCCTATATATACCCCTCGTAGTCCTTCGATTTGTTCATTTCAATTTAAATATTCTTAAAGTGTCTTTCAAAATGTCTTCAAGAGCTTGTGTTAATAATCCTGATAGTTTCTGTTACATTTGTGGCAAACTTGTATTAAAAAAACAATCTCGAAGTATTACGGAGTTTATTAAAAAAGTGTACTTTGCCTATTTTGGTGTGAAGATCGGAGATCAAGAAAAATCTTGGGCCCCTCATGGAGTGTGTTCAGGCTGTGTTGAAGGACTTCGCATGTGGTCTAAAGGAAAGGTAAAATCTTTTCGTTTTGGGGTGCCTATGATTTGGAGAGAGCCGAGAAACCACGGCAATGACTGCTACTTTTGTTCTTGCAACATACAAGGGTACAATGCCAAAAATAAAAAAGATATATGTTACCCAAACATGCAATCTGCACTTCGGCTTGTGCCTCATGGACCCGGTATTCCAGTACCAGTGCCCCCACACAATTTTGACGATTTGCCAGAGTCATCAGAGAGCGAGTCAGAGCAGTTGGATGATGAGTTTCAAGTCGAAGACTGTGGACCCCAACAGTTTTCACAAGAAGAATTAAACGACCTCGTTCGTGATTTAGGGCTTTCTAAAGAGTCTGCTGAATTACTGGGCTCTAGACTTCAAGAAAAGAACTTGTTGAGATCTGGAACTTCATTCTCTTGGTACAGAAGCAGAGAAAAACAATTTGAGTCAAATTTTTCTCAAGATGGCGAACTTGTATATTGTTCTGATGTTCCCAAGTTGATGTCAATGTTTAACATTCAACATGTGTCAGATGAATGGAGGCTTTTTATTGACTCGTCAAAAAGAAGTTTAAAAGCAGTTTTGCTACACAACGGCAATAAATACGCTTCTGTACCCGTGGGGCACTCTGTGCATCTAAAAGAAAAGTATGACAACATGGCTTTTATCCTTGATAAATTGAAATATAAGGAGTTTGGATGGCCTATCTGTGGTGATCTCAAAGTCATCTCTATGGTGCTTGGACAACAAGGTGGCTATACGAAATTCCCCTGTTTCCTATGTGAGTTGGATAGCCGGGCAAAAGCACAGCACTGGAGCCAAAAAGTGTGGCCAACGAGAACTTTGAAGGTTGGAGAAAAAAATGTTCACTTTGAGTCTTTGGTTGATCCCAAAAAAGTGCTTTTACCCCCACTTCACATCAAGCTTGGACTGATGAAGCAGTTTGTCAAGGCATTGCCAAAAGATGGCGAAACGTTCAAATACCTTGAAAAGAAATTCCCGGGACTGTCTGAGGCAAAGTTAAAGGAGGGTGTTTTTGTTGGCCCGGACATTCGGAAACTAATGAAAGACAATCAGTTTGAAAAGCTGATGAACAAAGCTGAGAAAGAGGCGTGGATATCATTTAAAGAAGTTGTGACTAAGTTTTTGGGGAACAATAAGGACCCGGATTATGAAGAATTTGTAAATAAAATGTTGAAATGTTTTAAAACCTTGGGGTGCTCCATGAGCTTGAAACTTCACTTTTTGAACTCCCATTTGAGTTATTTCCCAGAAAACCTTGGTGCCATAAGTGAAGAGCAGGGCGAGAGGTTCCACCAAGACATCAAAGAAATGGAACGGAGGTACCAAGGACGATGGGATGTGAATATGGTGGGAGACTACTGTTGGATGCTTCATAGAAAACTTCCAGACATCCCCCACAAACGGAAAAGCTCAAAACGGAGTTTTGGGGGAAAAAGATTTAGATATTATAAGGAATTATAAATCCTTATTGTATATACTACATATTATTTTTATCAAATTGTATTTAAAAATGTAAATAAACCACTAGTAATATATTTTTTTTTATTTTAAAATGCATTTTTACCTATATGTACTGCGGGTTTTGCATAACTTTCTTTTTTATTTTGCGGAAAATCCCTACGTGCTAGAGAAAAACTGAGGTCATATTTGGACTCAGCGCACCAAAATACATACGATTCACCCATTACGGTGAAAAAAAATCAAAAAATTTCAATTTGCAGGCCTGTGTTATCTTATTGCGAATTCAGCATCTAATTGCTGACAAGGGCATAGAGATATTTCTTTGACCTTACTGGTACTCGTAAAATACATTAGAAGTGCAATTTCAGCTTTGTGTTTCCATATTAACATTCGCAAGTGCATAATCTGAAAAATGCACATTCGACGAAAATCTCAGAGTGTTATTAGGGCAGTCAGTTGTATGAAATTGTTCATATTGTGGCTGATGGGTTGAATAAATACGGATGCAATATAATAAAATGTGATATAAATGCCCGCGAAAGTTGCGTCAGCTCTTTTTAAATGCTATCTTAATGAGAATACAGCATCTACTCGCTAGCAAAGGCATAGAGATATTTCTTTTGCCCTACTGGTACTCTTAAAATACAATAGAAGTGCAGCTTCAGCTTTATGTTTTCATGTCCCCATTCGCAAGTGCATAATCTGAAAAATACACACCTCACCAACATCTCAGAGTGTTATTAGGGCTACCAGCTGTATTAAATTGTTCATATTGTAACTGATGGGTGCAATAAATGCGGATACAATATAATAAAATGTGATATAGAGGCCCGCAAAAGTCGCGCCAGCTCTTTTTAAACGCTGTCTTAATGAGAAATCAGCATCTAATCGCTAGCAAGGGCATAAAGATATTTCTTTTGCCCTACTGGTACTCGTAAAATACAATAGAAGTGCAACTTCAGTTTTATGTTTCCATGTTACCATTCGTAAGTGCATAATCTGAAAAATACACACCTCACCAACATCTCAGAGTGTGATTAGGGCTGGTAGCTGTATTAAATTGTTCATATTGTGGCTGATGGGTGCCATGAATACGGATAAAGTATAATAAAATGTGATATTAAAGTCTGTCACTCCATTTTTATATTTTACGAGCTTGCTTGTATACCGGGTGGTTGGTCATACCTCTGAACATAAGGAATTTGCATGACTTATCACGGGTATGCATATTCCTGCTCACCATTTTTATGGAAAAATATGGTAGTTGTACTAAATTAAAGAGAATAATTTTCCGCGTCGTTTAGTATTAAAAACTTATTGGATAATGTTAATTGTGCAGAAAAATATTAATTTAAAAATTTAGATATTCGCAAATATGAGCGGCCGCAATTGTTAAAAAACAAAAGCTATCTGTTGACAACTGAGACAATTGTGTCGCTTAAAATGGATGCAATTTACTCTCGACAGGCAACAAGCCGCGGCTTCGCCTTGGCTTGTACTTGCCTACCTCAAATTTTAATAGGTCCTTACATTCCTTGTTACTTAAATAGCTATTATCGGCTTCGAACATGTGTTCGCATTTTTTTTTAAATCTTTGCATTTTGAAAGGTGGTATCTCGTCAACTATCGAACTTATATAGCTCGCCTTGTGCTCAAATTGTAGAAAGTTTAATCTACTTTCAAAAAGTTAGGAGGGGTTTTTTTCGATAAACATTTAGTTTTTGAAATATTCGACAGAAACGAGAACAAGTGCTTACATTTTACAGTTTTTGTGAGGCGGCGCGGTATGCGGTGGTGCGCCGAGCTCGAAAACTTGGATTTTAACTCACTATGGCAACCCAAACGACATATAAAAAATTCGAAACTACCCGACCTCTTGCAAACAATTTTGCTATATTGACTGGACTATTTACGCAGCGTGTCATGTTGACTCGGCACAGCTTAGTTGATTCGATTTACTTAGTCATAATTAACTAGCCGATGAACGCCTCGAATTTTAGAAAACTGTGTAGTTTCAAATGTGTTTCATTTTGAGGTGAATACACCCCTTTTGTTTACTGTTTTCTGTGTGTTTTCTTTAATTGATATTTTATCACATGTGTATCTGACTTGTTTTGTGTGCCATTGCCGCTAGTGGCAGTATTTGTATAAATTTTGTACAGCGGATCTTGGCGAACCTGAAAGCAACAGGTAAGTTCCAGCGCTATGGCAGTCGACTCACGAAAGCATCGAAGCTATTTTTTTCCAACCCCTGGGATTTCGAAATTCTACAGGGGGTTGTCAAACCAAAATTCGTGGGGAGCCCTTTAAAAACCTCCTATCACCTTTTTAGTACCACCCTGTGTGTGGCCACGCTGGTCCCTCAAGATTCATCACGTCAGAAGGACCCCGCCCATCTCACTGCTAATTTAAGTCTAGCTTTAGCCTATTTTTGAGCTGTCAATGCGTGATTTAGGGCAAACCTGGTAAGTTCTCGAATATAACGTATGCCATCGGCACCCTGTCGTTAATAGTTAATTACGTTACAACTTAATGCCGTAAAAAATATTTATCAATTTTTATTTTAATGTCCTTTCCTAGTTTATAGTCAAAATGGCAAAAAACTTAGTTTTAACCCTTCTCTTTTCTAGTATATCCGTAAGGGGTTAGAATTGAATTTATCTTCATATGAAGTTTTTTTGTCAATTAGTGACGTAAAATCCATCATTAACTATGGTGAAGCATAGCAGGTACGATCAGTATATTACTTAGATTAAGACAGCCTGGGGTAGTGACACTTAGCATCTATTAAGTTTTTTTCGACGACTGACATTGAAAGTAGATTTTTCTCGTTGTCATTTAACAACAGAAAGTTGGCATTCACCGCTCAGCGAGCGTTTTCATTACTTTGCCATTCGCCGAGCGTTTTGGGTTTGCGTTTTTGTTGGTCTGTCTGTCAGTCTGTTGTGTGTCTGTGTGCCTGTACCAGAATATCTCAAAAGCGAAAAGAGGTAGGACGTTGAAACTTCATATATAAGTTTTGTGTACTATCTAGAAGCGGCAGCAAGCTTTTGAAAAAATCGTATAACCGTATCACTCTCATGATTTTTTTAGTTTTTTTTTATTTTTCATAAACGGCTCTAACGATGTTTTTCAAACTATACATTTTTATTACATTTTTAATGTGTGTTGATGTGAGATAAATAATTTTCCAGTTAAATAACTCGAAAATGGGTTTCTTTTTTTTATTAACTCTTATTTTAAATAGAAGACCCGGTATATTATTACTTTTTTTATTATACCTGCATCAGAATCGCCGTTTAAAGCACGCCTGAGCGTTCGAAAACAAGAGATTAAAGCACGCCAAGCTTTAAATGTTGTCAAGAAAACAAGGTATATAGGTAACATTATAACTTCATCGCTATCTTTATTTTGCTGACACGACTGAATGCAACAACGGACGTGGACGCGACAAAAACGTAAACAATTCTCGTAACTATAGTAGCAATATTATTATGCCCTCTCGATTTATCACGACAAAAATTATTTCTAAGTTTTTAGTGCGTAATTTATTTCCAGTATTGCAGGTATAATAAAAAATAGCGTAAAGTATTCGTGGATAACTGGTCTTTAAAACACTTGCTCTATTTCGATCACTCCGGCTACGCCGTCGTGTTTGAAAACTCGCGCGTGTTTTAAAGACCTTGTTATCTACTCATACTTTAATATACTATTTTGAATTCGGCTTATAATTTTACAGAAAATTTGTCTTTTAAACTAACATTATTTTGTACGGTTTCCGTAGAATTTGTAATTTTTGAAAAATGTTGACAAATCTTTTTAAAATTAATAATAAAATTGTTGGCTAATTATAAGATCGCTGCGTGTATCACACCAGATATTTTAAATATAAAATTGCATTTCTTTGCAGAGATTTTTAAGAGCTAAGTTGGCGATGATCTTTACACAAGCAACAAAACATCATACAGTGAATACTAGCTTGTAACTTTTAAAACATTTTTTCTTTTTTTTAACATTCATATAATGGATAGTGGCATCCTAAAAAAATCGTAAAATTCTGGATTTACTTTTAAAATTTACTAAAGGTTGTAGTATACTTTTAGGATGCTTGGGAAATGACTAAATGGAATTTTCATTTTGTAATAATGCTTACACTTCTTTTTCAAAATGTATTGCTAAGTGCACATTTAATATAACAATTTTTCCAGAAGTAATGACCATGTAAGTAGTAAATAAGATTCCAGTGAATCAAACAGAAAGGTAATCTTGCAGAATTTTTAGTTTCTTAAAGTCCTTGCAAAAAGATCGCATGGCAAAGTAACCTCACATAGAAAAAATCAACAAACGCGTTCTATACAATGAAGGTGTTGAAAATGGTAGTCGTTGTAAAAAATTATGACGTCTACAACGTTATAAATGAGTATGACGTACTCTCGACGAGTCATCCATTTGTAACTTTCTTCCAAACTGCACACTTGTTATGCCTTGCTATGGAATACGTCTGCGCGAGAGACATCTGTTTTCGTCTGCCAAGAAACAGAAAATTCGAACAGCAGATGCCGAAATTTTATGCCATGAAGACAGAAGCATCTCTAGCTTACCTGCCGCCTGGGTGCAAAGTCTCATGTGCCGCCCCCTCTGGGTTATGGGTTCGGTGGTGAGGGGAAATAAGTGACTGGAGTTGAGTGAAGGTAAATCGTAAATAGGAAACAGTACTCTTTCATATATTATTAATCTTACTATCTGATAAAATCAAAATACTAATTACAATTTTAACATTTTTTACTTTTCAACAACCAAATTGAACTTTTCTTGCTTTTCTTTTCGCAAACTTTTTTATAGTATCATTTACATCTATGTCAGAGTCATTTTCAATACGTTTATAGCTAGATTTGATAGCATTTCTTGTATCATAGTTGATCATAAATATTTTTTAAAATATTTTTTCACTTGGAAATAATATATTTCACAATGCAATGATTTTTAATTTTAATCATCCAAAAGGAAACGTCGTATACACCGAACAAAAAATACTCCAATACAACACAAAATGTACAATAGAGTTAGAAAACGAAACACGATAATAATACTTTTAACTTTTGACAGAAGGAGTGTCGTCGAGAGAGTTCTCCAGATATGTTGTGAAATAGTGACAGGAGATTAATCCTGGGTCCATTATTGGGATCCTGAGACTAAACGGAAATCACTACAGTGGGTCCAAGTCGTCGCCTGCGTTGATTAACAAAAACTTCGTCTTATGTAAGCAGGCGACGAATAGCGTTGTTGGTTTTCTGTGTAAGCGTTAGTTTACGTCGGAAAGTGCTAGCGGCGGCTTTGAGTATAATAACAGGTAAGTGAGCAATAAGGTTTTACCAAGTGTTTACTTATCCCTTTTTAAATTGCTGCATGTCATTTCAAAGCTAAATAAATGTAGATTTCAAATTATCTAAAGAATGTTTGCATGCAAGAAGGATTACAAAGATATTTTTTTAAATTCATTGCCTTCTTGGTGGTCCACAATAAGGCCCGGGTGGGCCTTATTTGGATCATGCTGTAAAATAACGAACAATAATTTATCTGTCTGCATTATACTAACATCCGGCTGTATTGCAACGCTCTACCCTAATTAGTTTTTCTTCACGTATTCCTATTTTTGATTATAAACATTTGTTTTCAGTTAAAATATGTCAAAACAGAGGGCCTTATGGAGCGAACAAACGATGGCAGAGGCTCTGCGAGCAGTTGAAAATGGTATGTCTGTGAGATGCAGCACGGGAATTTAACATCCCAGACATCCCAGACATCGCCTTTGCTCCATCAGAAACAACACGAAAGGAGTTGCCCTTGGCTGGCTCTTTAACTGATGGGACTTCCACTATCAGAAGCCTTTCACCAATTCCATCTACTTCTACGGCTGCTGTCCCCACTTTCGGTCGCTCTACTTCCAAAAAACGCAACACTAGTGAAGAAGGTAGTAACAGCTCAGAATCTTCCGCAGAAATTTCCTTGCATGATAGCTCCAGTTTAGAAGACGAAGATGAGTCTGGATTATCAGTTAGCTTTAAAGGTGTCTTAGCAACACCTGATATAGAAACAACAAACGAGAGATGTTCCAGAAAAAAGTCCTTAAACTATCGTGCACAGCAAGTCACAAAATCTTTATTCGAAACAGATACGTCCATATCAACTATCTCAGAAGTTCTCAAAAAGATAAAAGCTCCGCTACATGGAAACCAGAAACATAAAAGTAAAATATCTGAAGCTAGTGTTTCCAGACTAAAAAAAATCAGTAAATGCGATAGAAAAAAAATGACCCCCAAGATGAACATGAAAAGAAAGTTGCGTTAAAATCCATGTTACTTGGCCAAAAAGGCCAAGACATCTGAAAGTTGGTTCTGTTTTTATGTGGTAAAGATACGGTAAAGGACATGAGGCTGTGTATCGGATGCCAAAGATATGTCCACGAGGAATGCGTAGGACTAACTAAGGATGATAAAAATGAGAAGTTTGTTTGTCCGGAATGCGAAAATAATTAAAAGATGACTTTGTTAATTTTGCTTAAAACAAATCAGATTAGTTTATTTTTCGTTAATTTTTATCTAGAACACTGTGTTTGAACTTTGTTAATTTAAAGAAAGCTAATTGCTTAGTTTGTATTTTCTGTTCCCAGTATTATTTTCAAATAAAGAATATTTTATTAGCTTCAAGATGTTTTTTAATGAAACCATTAATTTTACAGTAATCCGATATAAAAAAGGGGTGTGCCTTATTTGGGTTCAGCATGGGCCTTGTTAGGAATACCATGTTTTTAATAAGGCCCAGCAAAACATTTTTTAAAACTTCAATAAACAAAAAGTAATAATTATTTTCGCTTAACCGAAATAATTGCCATCGAATGTTCTTATATAACAGTAACTTTTCCGTTATTCTTAAATTATTCAAGCGATTTTCTAATACCAAAAAAACTTACCTATTTTATTACACTTAAAAATCTACATCGTGGTATACAGGAAAAGTGTCACAATTTGTTGAAGGAATAAGAAGTTCTGATTCTTCACGACAAATCAAGAGTTTACAAGACCCAACCTTTTCAAGCTTTACTGCAAAATTTAGTATACTTGAGCTAAATTATGTAGCTTATAATCTTGCTATAGAAGTATGCCTATCCCCCCCCCCTCCTCCAGAAACTATTATTATTATTATTTATTCAAACACTTTAAAAAAACTTACGAGGTCGCTGGATTCATCTTAATGGAAAAATACTTCTATTGGAAGGGAATATGGCTATTCTCGAAAAATAGAAGACATGTTTAGAGCTAAGTGGTATTTATATCGAAAAATAAGAAATAGTTACCGCTCGAGTATATCAGTTGAACTTTTCTTGATTTTCTTTTCGCAAACTTTTTTATGGTATCATTTACATCTATGTCAGAGTCATTTTCAATACGTTTGGAGCTAGATTTCATAGCATTTCTTGTATCATAGTTGATCTTGTTTTTGTTTAAATATCTTTTTACTTGGAAGATTATATTTCATAATGCGATGATTTTTAATTTTAATCATTCAAAAGGAAACGTCGTATACACCGAACCAAAAGTACTCCAATACAACACAAAATGTACAATAATGTTAGAAAAAGAAACACGATAATAATGTGTTTGATAATGGAATAAAAATTTTGATTTTTCACAAATGATTTTAATGTTTGAGATCTTTAAAGCCTAATCTTGACGAGATTTTGTCTATTCCTTCACAATAATAAAACAGAACACACTGAAAATAAGACAGGACACTTAATGCATTACATCCAGAAATGTATTTGTTTTTCTTGTAAAGGTCCACAGAAAAATGCCTTGTAAAATTACGAGGAAGCAATCAAAATTACTTCAGACAAATAAACACGCTCCAACTGCAGTTCATTTTCAATGCCAAAGTTTCAGAATATTTCCAAGAAGTAATACTACTGGCGCTGTGGGCGCTGAACCGTTGGATGCCATTATATTTTCGATAATTATAAATACTACGATTAGCCTACGACTCTGCGGCGGTGGCGGCTTAAAAATCGTAAGCACTTGCGTCACGTTGAAACTGCTATATCACCGATTCGACAGCCGTCGATCTGCCACCTGTAAACCCATACAAGTTCGGGGCTCAGATTCGTAGAGCCCACAGCTGCTTAATGCATATAATTCGAGCAAGCGTTTATCTTGCATGCTCTATTATCTTACGCACAGCTATTGGATACGAACATAATTATAAAATAGTTACTCTTTTCTAATGACAGCTAGGAATATCGAGCCCGTTAGCCCCTGTCTTTCACCCTCGGTAACAGTACCAGGTAATGTTAAGTAAATGCGTAAAGCAATCGATAAATTTGGCAATGTGCTAATTAAGTTATTTTCAAACAAAATAAGTGGAACATTAGATTAATAACCTATCGACCCATGAAAATAAATTAATACTACGTCATTGTATCGTAATACTCTTTGTTTGAATAGTTATTGTGGGAAATTATTTGTTTATTACTCCTACTTTGCCATAAAGATGAGTTTAATTAAATATAAACTCAAGCGTAACGAAATTCTTAATTTTGGAAGGCCCCCGACCGAAATATATACATAAAAAGGTGCTGGTAATATATGGCGAAAATGGACCAGGCCTGTATAAAATAGCAGTTCCAGTAATGTTGTGAATCTGTTGAAGACGATCCCAGAACCAGACAGCTGAAAACTGTAACTGTAACCAATCCTGAAATGTGTGGAAAGGTAAAGTTCATGGTTCTTAAAATAAATGTTTAAGGGTACCAGAGTTCGAGGTGGCGTCAGTGATATCCGAACTAAGTGACCTTGTAATGAACCGGAATTGTACCGGACATTTTTAAATTTCAATTACTACTAAAATTGCTTACTCTCAGTTTGATCAAAACTTGCTATATTTATTTTCAAACTGGGTTTTTTCAAGTGAAGCTCAAATGCGATGGGTTCATACTCAAATGTACATTTGCAAGGATAAAGACACAGTGTTGTAATAAACTGTATAATGTGTTTAGCTATGCATACAAGTTAAATGGTAATTTATTAAAATACTATGTACATAAATTAATAAAATAAAATATCTTCGGCGTTAGACTAGTTAGGGTCGTTCGGCAACCCGCACTGCATACTGACTTGACTCGGTAGTCGTAGTTGCGTTGAGTAGCATAATGAACTATGGTCAATAATCTAAAATCAGTTGTACGTCACTTATTAATAAGATTGCGCGGGCTTATTATTTGGCAAGCAATCAAATTCAATTGAATTAAAGTGTTTTACCTGGTGACGGCGATGTTTATCGAGAGTGCATCAAGCCCGGCTGGACGTGGTACGTTCTTTGTGCATAAATTTGGAACGTTGCAAAGGGGTGTGAATGAATAGTTTTACTGTTCACTAAGCCCGTCTTTGCGAGTTGGATTCGCCGGGAACCGCTAGAGGCTTTGCGGTTATTCCGGATTCACGGCTGGTGGACCAATTTACCTGCGGCAAAGGCCCCTGGGCTGGTGTAGGAAGTTAAACGTAGCTTCCAGCAAAAATCTAGACCTGACCGGGGCTACAAATTATCAGCGGTTACTGGGGTTATTGGAATTTTTAGCGAAGCTAGAAGCGAATATTAGAATAAGAGAAGTCCGGGAAAGAAGTAATTTGAAATGACTAGGGAGTCTCCTCTTAGACTCTTCGAGCGCCTTTTTATCTGTGGTCCGCACTAGACACGTTTGAGGGGGGACGGCGCCGTGCTTGCTTGTACGCGACTCGGCGCACCGCTGGTGGACGTGTTCTTATCGCTTTTTGAGGGTAAGGCCGACGCAAGTTTGTGATAGTAACGGAAATGATCCCTGGACCAATGGGCACAATTTAAATGTGAAAAATACACATATGTGCTAAAGCTAACGTCACAACGTACACATTTTGTATGAAGAGCTTGTAAAGAGCAAGGTGTCAGCCACACAGTTTCTATGACTTTTAACTTTTGACCGAAGGATTATCGTCGAGAGAGTTCTCCAGATATGTTGTGAAAAATAATGGCAGGAGATTAAGCATGGGTCTATTATTGGGATTCTGAGACCAAGCAGGAATCAATAAAGTGACTCTAAGTAGGGGTTCAATGCCTCAAAAAAAAACCTCGAGCACCAGTCTCCCCAGGCAAGCTTATGGCCCCAGTTTTTTGGAACCACCAGGAAATTCTTTTCATTGATTACGTGGAGAAAGGCAAAACAATTACCATCAGTACCGATTATACTACACTTAAAAATCTACAGCGTGATATACAGGAAAACTGTCACAATATGTTTAAGAAATAAGAGGTTCTGATTCTTCACGGCAAATCAAGAGTTTACAAGACCCAACCTTTTCAAGCTTTACTTCAAAACTTAAGATACTTGAGCTAGATTACGTAGCGCATAACCCTGATATACAAGTATTCCTCTCCCTCTCCCGGAACTATAATTTACTTTAAAAACGAGGTCGCTGGATTTTTCTTAACGTAAAAATACTTCTATTCTAAGGAAATATGGCTATTCTCGGAATATGGAAGACATCTGTAGAGTTAAGTGGTGTTTATATCGAAAAATAAGAAATAATTACGACTGGAGTAAATCAGTTTCTTTATTTTTAAATATTTGTTTTATTTTTAATTACTTTTAAGTTGAATTATGCTTTAAAAGATTTTAACTTTTGTATATTTACTTCTAAAGAGTTTTGTGCTATAATTTGGCTACGTTGTGTTCCATAAGACAGTCTACTGAATTCTAATGATGTAGGCAAACATCAACTGAAGAAGCGGTAGATTAGGGTTTATTGATGTCAATTTGACGTATTTGTTCTATGTACCCTACGAAAAAAATTAAATGTCAGTTAAATGCCTGCATTTATGTCCGAATGATTAGTTCTAAAATCTGTCAATTTATTTTGCTTGGCGTGACTTCACGCAGTTACGTTATCTCATTGGTTACGACGCTTTATCTCCACCAATTGCGTTGGAGAGGACATCTAAACTTCGCATTTGAAAAAATCAGGTTTATAACACGGCCCAGCTAAATGGGGATGGGATACCTTTACTTCAAAGAAATAATCCACAAAAACTTCAAGGCCGAAAACATACTTTTAGATATAGAGGACCATATTAGAATCGCAGATTTCGGCTTCTGCAAACAAGACATGCAATGGTAATGGTAAGGCATTACATGGTAATGGCATATTTTAGGAGAGATCAAAGGTTTTCAGAATTACTTCTGTTCTTCAAGAACCATCAGCCAAAGTATTGCTAAGCTCTACGTTGTGGCGCCTTATATATGCTATTTATCTTCAGGTATAGTGATATTAATATGTCTTTGAATTATATTTTTATTTTGTCAAATTAAAATTGCCCTATTTATGTTCAGAATATCAATAATTATTATTTGTGCTAGCTCCTCAAACATCAGGGGTGGATTCCTTTTTCTAGATTGCTTATTTCTGAAAGTTGATGTTCTAAATTTTTAAATATCATTCCCATAAGTCAAAATAAATTGTGTCAACTATATGTCAAATAGATTTGCAATTCAAATGACAAATACCAGATTGTTTCTCTAGTATACCACACTATTAAAAACAGTAAGTAATTCTTTAATAACTAATTCACTTTTATAGTCTTTATTTTCTTTTCTAATAATTACCTTGCTATTCAAATCACCTACCTTTCAATTGGTCTCAACAATTTTTAGGATGTCAACTAACGTGCTCCTCTCCGCCTACTGATTCAACCTCTCACACACCTTCCTGCAATGAAAGGCCCCACTGACAGACAAGACGTCCCAACTATCCAGAATCAGCAACTCAAACCTTCCCTACAGCATGCAGCCAGCAGACCAAATCTGCAGACACCTATACTGCGTCTGCCAACTTCCTGGAACGTGCCTTCTTAACTTATGGTCCTCCTCTGGAACTTTTCCTTATTACCAAACAGCTTGACTTATTATTCTTCTCCAGTTATTCACATTTGTAGATTAATTCTACTTGACATTCGTTTTACCACATACTTGTAATGTTCCTTAGTTTTATGTATTTAATTATTCTTCTTGGTTTATATTTTGTTAACCCATTTTGCAGCCTAGACAAACAAGTAGAGCATCTAAACCTTCAGCACAGTCTGTCTGTATCTCGAATCAGAGGTCCGCACTTTCAATTTCATTTAGCAAATATTCACAGATACCAGCTCTGTTCTTTCCCATTTAAATTCGAACACCCTGTGTATGGGCTTAGCGGTCTCGCTGCAACCATTTTCAGTTCACCCTTTGTATAACGCGTGCCTATCTAAGGCGCGAGGAACTGGTTTGAACTAGCGAAGACTCCGCGTCGCCATTGGTTGTTGCTCCGCGGGGATAGAGCGTGGCGTCACCCGGATGCTTGCAGACGCGAGTTCCGGCAGAACTGCAGACAAGAGAGGTTGTGTGTTGTGCGAGTGGCAGTCATCACTTCAAGGCGTGGGTGCGATGGGCTTTGCGAGTCCGATTCTGCTTCTGTAAGTAAGGGGTTGTCCCCTTTAACTCGATGCTCGAGGATCTATCCAACAGGACGTATTGGATGTCTTTTTGCTGCCGTCGTTGTACTCGTGGGAGTGCTTTTCATGGCCGCCATATTTGGCGGATCTTAGTCCGTTTGCCCCAAATGCCGTATCGCGGCTGATTCAACGCCACGGACTGCAGCCGACTACCAACCGATTACACGCCATTCTCAAGGACCGTCTACGAATTAAGGTACCTGTAATAGAACCATTTAAACATAACAGTTGTTACTTGTGCAAACGATGTTGCGTTTGTGGTCTTTTTGCGAGGGCGTACTTGTGCCCCTTGCTCGATTATTACTATTTTATGCGGCGCTTTGGGGCTACGATGCCTTGTGACGCTGCCGTCGTTAACTTTAATTTAAATTTGCATAAGCGCGAGCTTTGTGCCTGACCGTATAAAAAAATTAATAAACTCTTCGCATATGTTTCTGTAAGTCGACCGTTGCTAGCCCTAATTTCAGTAATTGCATGTGCGTAAGCTTGGTGTTTAACCGTATAAACAAGTGGCGAACTCTTCGCATATGTCTGTGTGAAGCGACCGTTGCTAACCTTCATTTTAGTCACTGCATGTGTGCGGGCTTGGTTGTGCCTAACCGATTAATCAGCAGACGAACGCATCGCATAGCCGTGTGACGCCGTAATTGTCACAATTTCTGCGAGATTTCTCATATGTGCGCTGGCTTCGTGCCTCTTTTAAGTTAATTTATCGCATGCCTGGGCGAAGTGGCATTGGCTGGAATTTATATTCAGAATTCGCATATCTTTGCGAGGCTATGTTAGCCCCCTTTTTGGCCAAGTATTGCAGTTACGCTGCCCACTCTGCCTAATAAATTAGGTCGCGAGTTAATTCGTCGCATACCTTTGCGGCGCCGTGTTTGCAAACAGCTACACTGCTTCCGTCGCCTACGCAGGCGTATGATTTATTGTTATGAACTATCGCCCTTTTAGGGCGCCCGTTTTTCACTGTTCTGTTTGATGTAAAGTGACGAACCAACAGCGGCCAGTCACGTGTTGTGTGTTGTACAGTAGCATTAGCGCGTCCATCAGCTGATGCGTATTTTTTTAAGAGATAAAATAAGCTTTGCGGCGCGATACGCTGCTCGAATGTAAAGTCGACCAATAGACACATATCTGATTAAGGGACGTATTATTCTTGTTTGACCGGTGCATGCTCTGTTTCAGATAGCGCTCTTCAGTGTGAAGATAGATGTACGACGGGGCTTGAGAAATTGGAGCGTGCAGGTAGGTTCGGTGGCGGCACAGCCGCGGCCAAAAGATCCCGACGTCGCAATCCCAGTGTTTTCAGTCACGAAATTGTTGTTTGAGCTTACAGCTCCTAAGTACCCTTATAGACGGAGTATCTTGAATACTTCGCTACCGCTTGACCGTCCATGCCCGGTTATTCGGTCACACCTTTACTACAGGCTTGGTGGCGCCCTTTTATTTTGACTTGCCCTGTATACGCCCTAGCACGCTTGCCCAGTGGCGTACCGTTTGAACCACGCCCAACTCCCTGAGCGTTATAGCCGAGGCCGTTAGTCTGTTTTCACGAATCTCAGGGCGAGTGTGCCAGCTTTTCCCAGACTGACCTAGTCGTGCGATGTTCACCTTGGGTGGGTGTCGTTAAGTTGTTTTGATACTGTAACAATTTCTTTTTAACTTCACCACGCAAATTTTATTATTACCCCTTTTTATTATCCAAACAGTTTATCAATATAATAGGGTTTATTTCTAATACTTTAACCACACTAAATTATTTCTGCTACATTTTTCAAAATTGGTTATTTCTTAATAATCAAAACAAAGTCCTTAACGATCTCAATTTTTCTACTTTTACACTCTATCTCATAATAATATTTGATTTACATTTACTAATTTTATAATTTTATTACAGTTTAGTATTTGTCATTCACTTCAAACTAACCTTAATTTTTAAAATATTTTATTATTTTCGAATTCATCTGTTTTTCAAATAGCCATTTTCCACTCATATTATAAATTGTCTTTTACTTTGTATATATATATACATCAAAAACTCCCATCTATCCTCATAGGGTGTAGGGATATACAATAAATTATATTACAATTCAGGTGGCTATAAAATGCTTCCAGGTGATTCGATTTTTGGCCATGGTTGTCGCTTGTTGCCAGTTTGTTCCTCTACTTGAAAGTAGTTTGCAGATGGTGTCGTTCTACGTTTGCTTTGGTCGTCCACGTCTATTTTTTCCTAAGTACCTACACTGCCACACTGTTTTCACTAGGCGTTCATTCTGCATACGGATTAGGTGTCCCCACCATCGTAGCTGGCTTCTTTCGATGTAGGTGTTTAGGCGGTCTACTTGTAGTCGTTCTCGGATCGTCGTATTCGGGATTCTGTCGATTCTTGATATTGCTCCTATAGCCCTCAGGATTTTCATTTCGCTGGCTTGCAATCTTAATAAGACCTTTTGGGTTAGTACCCAGGACTGGCAGCTGTATGTAAGGACTGGAATGAAGATTGACTTGTACATTTTAATTTTGGTAGCTTTGGTTAGTTGTCTAGTTCGAAAGATTTTCTTCGCAATTATGTAATATTGTCTTTCTGTGTTAGCTATCCTAGAGTTTAGTTCTTCTGCTATTTCACCACGGCTATGAAGTGTTGCTCCTAAATATTTGAAGCTGTTCACTTCCTTTATTTCTTTGTTCCCTCATTTAAGTTGAAGTGTTTGTTGCGTTCTTGATACCGTCATACTTTTAGTTTTGTCGCAGTTAATTTCCATTCCGTGTTCTTGTAAGCATTTATACCACACCTTAAAGTCATGTTGCAATCTATTTTCGTCTTGTGATATTAAAACTAGATCATCTGCAAAAGCGAGGGAGTGTATATATAGGTGGTGTTATATTTCTATAGCCTAGGCAGTATTGTTTGTTACGGTCTTGAATCGACTTTACGACACCGCACCGCTCATACATAAACGAAACGGCCGGCGCGTGCCGTAATGGACGAAATCGGGACAAAAGTTCTCCTAGGCCGCTACCCAGCCGCAACAAGATAGGCCGGCTAGACTTTCAGTGGAGTTGGGAGGGTTCTTAACGAGATTATCTAAGGGAAACGGCCAGAGGGTCGGTAAATAACGGTAAAATAAAGAGGGCGCCACCAAGCCTGTCTTAACCCGAATAACCGGGCCTGGGCGGTTAGACGGGGGCGAAGTATTCAAGACACTCCGTCGATAGGGGTACTCGTGAATTATAAACTCACACAACGATTTCGTGATGGCAAAAATACTTAGATCATAAAGTGGGGCTCTTTCAGCCACGGCAATGTCACCACCAGGCTTACCTGCACGCTCTGATCTCACTGGCTCCACCGTACATTTATCTCCTCAATGATGGGCGCACGCTGAAACAGAACATGCACAAAGCGACCAAGAATAAAGCGTCTCTTAATTAGATAAGCGTTTATTATTCAATTCTTACATTGGGGCAGCAAAGCGTGCCGCAAACATTGCGTTAATTCTTATAAATAAGGATCAGCTGATGGGCGCACTACTGTTACTAAACAACACCCATACAAAATGTACAAAATCAAGAGCAGTTTGACATGAGTCCCACAAAGGGCACGTTTGTTCATAAAAATGCTCACATGATAATTTGGGCAAACACAGCAAAGCCCAAGTGAGGGAAGTGATTAGATCAAAAATGAGCGAGCGACGCCACTTCGCGACAACAATTTAAGATGCGAAGGGTACGTTTTTAACGGTGCACAAGATTTCACATCAAGTTCGCGCACATGCAATTTTACGGCGACCAAACTGGCGTTGCCGCCTTACAGCACGTATGCCAAGAGTTCAGCAATTATTCACATGATTAAGCGCACAGCTCGCGCACGAGAAGTTAGTATGATTCAATGGTTACAAATACCTTAATTTTATTGGTGGCGGCCCAAGAGATCGGCATGCGGTCCAGCTGGCGGGAAACAGGTTGCCTGTGGCAATTCATTCGCCGCTAAAACGGCCGACGTGTGAATGGTCTGGATGCGCCCAAAATGGCGACAAAGGCTGGCGCTTCAACAAACGCCGCTACGACGGCAAAGCTAGCCCAAATGATGTCCTACCTCAACGGAATCCTCGCACAACGAGCTAAAGGGAACACTTCCTTACGTGACGACGTAAAACCGGGCATGGAATTCCATCACACCTACGCCTTGTATTATATATATTTTAAGCCGATGGCCATAATTAAAAGCTACTTATTTCTAAAACTTTGGAAATGAGAAATTTTCCAGTTGCTTCTCTGAAGCTATCTAAAAATTTAAATTGGCTTTGCACAATCTACTTACTCTTTATGAGTGTACAAGAGAACTCATTTACTTCCAATAAAACAAATTTGCAAGTAATCCGCTAATCAGCTGAGCATAGGTCGCCGGATAATTTAAAGTGAGAGCATGAACAACAAGCCCTAAAATGAAATAAATAACAAATCTCTATTTTATTTGAAAAGCTATTTTAAAAGTAATTTACTTGATTAAATACGGCAATAACCTGAGAAATTAAAAATAATACTATAATAAAGAACCGAATATTTATTAGCGTTACAGCATTACAATACACAATAACATTTTATAACAATCAATAATAAAATAATACAAAAATACTACAAGCTTAGAACAATTTTAACTGTTCAAGAAATTATATTAGAAGAACCAAGTACTCCTACTGTATTGATGTAGGTATTATTGACTGTTACTAAATACCTGGATACAAATATCAGTATGTATTTAATCCGGATGCAAGTTGCATAGTTTGTCGTCAAACAGTCATTTAATAAACACTACAAAGCAGAATTTGTTTGCATCAATATAATTATTTGGAGTACTATATAATTTATTCACGCTGTTTCCTCCTCCCAATTGGCGTTATATGTTTTTATTAGGTTGCATGCATGTCAAACTGTGACAGGAAAAAACTATGAAATTTTTTTCAACTGCTTTATTGACATTGTTGCGATTTTAATGATAAAATTCCGAAAATTTTACGAAATGAGACAAAAATTTAACTGGCAAAAGTCTTCAAGCCTTCAAAAATCATAACCACAGATTGAAAACAACATAAACCAATTTTGTCATGTAGAATTATTTCGCATGCGTACCAACAAAAATGTCACCCTAACGCAGCCTGCTGGGATGAGGCAACATCGTAAATGGATTATATTCACAATAAAAGCTTTGTGGACACAATGTAATACGAGTACATTAAGTTAGATGGGGTAGTGGAATAGAATATTTTTCCATGTTAATTTTGACACTGAGTGGAAAAAAATCCCACATTATTCTTTAAATTTCGATTAGTGAAAAATAATTGCTGTTGTTTCTGAGCAGGCGTTTGATTTCTTGTAAAATCCTTCATGTAATAAAAGTTTTACTAAACAATTTATGTTTTGTGTCTGAGATATAGCAGCAATCTATTTTTTTAGTGGAAACTATAGTAAGCTTTGCGATTAATTGAAAGTTCTTTTCCCTTTACCAACACCTAAAATAAATAGAAATATAGAACAAAACCGAAATTCATTCAAAGATCAAAGAGTGCCGCGACAACAAAACAGTTCTGCTACCCCACAAAACCTTGAATACAAACGACATGAATAGTATTTAACAAAATATCCGTCACCATGATTAAACCTAAGGAAAGTACAACTTCAATTTGTTGCAATAAACACAAATACTTTTTCCTATGTTATTAACGACCTTTTTTAAGATTGGTCTTCGAATCGTATTAAAGACTTGTAGAATATCAACGCGCAACTCATTAAATTATTATAAGGTGTTTGGTCTTTAATACGATAGGTACAAGAAAGCTAGTAGAGGCAGCTCTGGATATCTCGGAGGCTAACCCATTGATTGTCTAGTGCTGATCCACATCTGTCGAAAGGTTACAATTCAATTAATGCTATACGAATCTCTTACTATGAGAAGGTGCCCCGCTGTAAATCCTTAAGGGTCATTATTACATCTTAAACAATTATCATTGTTTTTGAAAATAGGACGTTACAAACCTTCTTCAGATAAAATAGTTACGGTCTATTGTGGTTTGTTTTCAAACAGAATTCCCAGGCAGAGCCTCAAAGCACCATTTTCAACGTCGTTCAGTGACAAATACAATTTGAACATCCCATAGGGAAATGCTGGTAGTCGAGAGTCTCTCATGTTAAAATGAATGTTTCTAGCATGGTAGACTCCCTTCACATAAAAATATTAGTAACCACTCAAATGAATCCTAAAGTTACCTTTGGAATGGGGCAAGTCTCTGGAGCTAGTCCTACGGGCTCTAAGAATACTTTCCTCTGAGGTCCAACGTAAAGTCTTAGTACCTGACAAACCTTGTCTGATATGTTGGCTGCGTGTATCCAGGAATTTTGTACTTGAGTGAACACTGCTACTTTTGTTTAAAAAGAAAATAGAATATTAAATTGCTGAATAGTCTAAAGTTAACTACGATTAATTTATTTTTTAAAGAAAATATACTTTTTTCTATAGCACATGTTAAAGGGTGCTTTTATTAACTCAAAACAAAAGGTCAAGTTTTACTTTAACAGCAAGGGTAGATAAAGTAGCACTTTAACATCAAGGATAGATAAAGTAATTTAATTTTCTAACTTTTGTTTAAATTAAATATGACAGCTTCGTATTATCGTAGCAACCCAATCTAGCTACTGACATTTTGAAGTGTGATTGACTGTCATTACTTTCTTTTGAAATTGTTAAAGTTCTTGGTATAGAAAAAAATATTGTATTATACACGACGATAAAGATATTTCTATCCACTCTTGAATAATTAACGTCTCGACTTCGTCTCGACGTTAAACGATTCACTCGTGGATAAAATTTAACTTTATCGTCTTGTATAATAAATTACTATTAACTATAAAAATAATAATACGTACCTGGCATGACAAAGGGTGGTTTATTGATTACATGTTCAGTCAAGTTTTATTAAAGTAATAAAAAGATTTGTAATAAAGTGTGCGAGACTGAGGTCAAAATTTTAACGAAAATTTAAAATGATCAAATATTAACTTATATGTCTGCAATTTCAGGTTGCTTGAATTTGGTTTTTAAAATGGTGAGTTTTAATGTGACTGGCTGCAGACAAGCAGTATTTTTAAAAATAGGAGTTAAACCTCTCATGGGAGTAGAAGTAATGAATATATTACACATATCGCCTAGTACTTTAAAACAAGCATGTATTAGATGAATACATAATCGATGATCCTGGCCAGATGCATCCCTCAAGGGGATGTAGAGCAATGAACTCTAATACTATACAGGGTGAGTCATTAGTACGGGAAAGCTTGATTGCACTTAAGCCGTTAAAGATATCAAAATGAGCCAACTGCCACTATATACAAGAAGTTATGGTGAAGTTTGTAAAATTATTTTTCGTTATACAGGGCGTTTATTTTTTCAGGACAGTATTTAACTTAATTTTTTAAATGGAAAAACCTATATATTTTTAAAAATATGAATTTATCTTTTTCTAGGACTTATGATAAAGTTTACTTTTTGAAATTTACTTCAGCCGTTTTGAAGTTATTCGATTTTTTCTGTAAAAACTTGCGCTTTCGGACACTTATTCAAAAAATCACAGGGCACTTGATCGTAGAGATATCTAATTGAGGTTTTGGTCATGCCTAAACAACTTTTTGGAGTATCATTTGGCAATAAGAACGCTCATCTGCGTTATGGCATTACTTAGTTGTGGCACGTTAACTTTTCGAAACTTTGAAAGGCCATAACTTTATTTTTTCAAATTACACCCCCTGTATTTTATTGCTTAGTGGTCTTCAACCTCCAATTTTATATCTTTTTTCTTGGATATGTTCTATACCAAAAATTGATAGTTTAGGAGATATTAGAATTTCTTTAAAAATGCACACATTTCTCATCAATACCTACCGAGTGTGCCATGGAAAACAAATGAATTATACCTTGACACATGTTATAATTGCACTTGTTGTACATCACATTTTTAATTTGCATAGAAAATAAAATTAACGAAAGATGTATTTACGGAAAGTTTTAGATCCTCCATAAAAGACGCACAAAAGTTAGACCCTAAAATAAACAATAATTAAAAACTTGGAGTTATTTATTTATAACAAATAGCACTTAGAATTACATAACATCTTCAAAATGATGACCCCCTTGGGTTATACACTAGTCAATCCTTTTTAAAAACGACGCATTCACGGCTTCAATTGTGGCAGCGTCAATGCTATGAAAAGCTTCTGTAATTCTTTGCTGCATATTTTCCTTAGTAGTGACTGCAGCTCCATACACCCGATCGTGGACGAAGCCCCATAAGAAAAAGTCTGGTTTCGTTAGGTCAGACGACCTCGGAGGCCATGGTACTGGACCTGCCCTGCCAATCCACCGTCCCTCAAATTCGCCGTCCAAATACTCCCTTACAATACGACTATTATGTGATGGGGCACCGTCATGTTGAAACCACATTCGTCTTCTCACATCTAAAGGCAAATCATCCAGATACAATTGAAAATCGTTTTGAAGAAAGTGCAAATACGATTCACCATTCAATGGGCCGTCGAAGAAATACGGCCCAAGAACCCTACTACCAACAATACCACCCTAAACATTAAGTGACCATCAATGTTGGTGGTCGAGTGTTCGAATGAAATGAGGGTTTTGAGTGTCGTAGTAATGAAAGTTGTGAATATTAACTTTTGCATCTTTTTTAAATATCGCCTCACCCGTAAATAGCACGTTATTGAAAAAATTGTTTTCCAGCTGTTCCTTATTTCGGGCCCATAAACAAAAATTTTGCCTGGCTACATAGTCGTCTTAATTTAGGTGCTGTACTAACTGGACATAGTACGGATGGAATTTGTTTTTACGGATAATCCTAGATATCTTTGTGTATAAATTCTAGACGCCAGTAACGTGTTTCGCTCACTTTCACCTAATACATAAACCATATCAACCATTTCATCTTTCGTTAATTTCATTTTTCTGACAAATTAAAAATATGAGGTTAAACGAGTGCAATTTTGACATGTCTCAAACAATAACTCGTGAACACTTGTTTCCATGGCACACTAGGTCGGTATAGATGAGATATTTGTGCATTTTTCAAAAAATTCGAATGATCTCCTAAACTATCAATTTTTGGCATAAGACATGTAGAACATAAAAATTGTAAAATAAGATGCTGAATACGACTAAGCAATAAAATACAGGGAACGCCATTTGAAAAAATAAAGTTATGGCCCTTCAAAGTTTCGAAAAGTTAACGTGTCAAAACTAAGTAATCCCACAAGGCAGGTAAGCGTTCTTATTTCCAAATGATACTCCAAAAAGTTGTTTAGGCATGACCAAAACCTCAATTAGATATCTCTACGGTCAAGTGCCCTGTGATTTTTTGAATAAGTGTCCGTAAGCGCACGTTTTTACAGAAAAAATCAAATAACTTCAAAACGGCTGAAGTAAATTTTAAAAAGTAAACTTTATTATAAGTCCTAGAAAAAGATAAATCCATATTTTTAAAAATATACAGGTTGTTCCATTTAAACAAATTAAGTTAAATACTGTCCTGAAAAAATAAACTCCCTGTATAACGAAAAATAATTTTACAAACTTTACCATAACCTCTTGTATATAGTGGCAGTTGGCTCATTTTTATATCTTTAACGGCTCAAGTGCAATCGAGCTTTCCCATACTAATGACTCACCCTGTATATTAGAGTTTCCAATAACAGGGTATACAAGGTGTTTGTTTGTTAAATATTTAGCCAGCTCGTAACTTCGTTAATAGGTAATGGAGATAGAGTAAAGAACTTTTGTTTTAAATGGCAGTATGCAACCTACAAATTGTCATAAGCCTATTTAAAGCAGGGCCTTCTATTTTTGCGTAGTGATACACGACTTTGTTTTTTAAGTGGAACACCCCATATATTTTTAGCTATTTTAAATCAGTGCTAAAAATGCTCTATGATAACGTGCTAAAATAACCGCCGCGGACTGCAACCAGCGCAACGGAAAGCTGTAGGGATTGCCGCGCACTGCATTCAACGCAAGGAACAGAAATGTGCAACGATGACCGCGTACCACCGTATCGCAGGTAGCAATGTACAAGGTGCGCAAATTTCGAAGTTTTCATAGGGAATCTCGGCAACTATAGAGGATATGGAAAAATGGTCCTCTCGATCTCTATTTTCGAGAAAAGCTTAATGGTGGAAACCAAACTGGGTTTCGAGTTACAAACAAACATTAGATTTATCGACTTTTCATTTTATGAGCGTATTTCGCTTATTTACAAAAAATGAAAAGTTATTTTTACGTTCTTGAGACAATTTTGTTATACGAATGCAGTGGCGTAATCAGCTTTTAAAAAAAGCTTTTAAATTCGAGTTGTACCATAAAGTGTTATTTATTTATATGAAACCTGTAGTTGTCTGGGCATCATGAGAAAAAGTATTTTTTCCATTCCAGTGATATCATAATATATAATAAATATAACATACAGCGTCCGTCATTAAAGTCAATTAAAGAACTTCTTGCCTCATTCATATTACATCATCCTAAAATCCTACCTAGAAAATAGATTTTTTCAGGTAAAATATGATCAACTGCAAACAGAACTTCACCCAATCAGCTCTGGTGTACCGCAGGGCAGTGTCCTGGGGCCCCTTTTATACCTCCTCTTTACAGCTGATATGCCCACCAACGAACAGTCTTTCACAGCCACCTTCGCTGATGACAAAGCCATAATGGTTAAACATAAAGATCCAATTATAGCTGCCAGTATGTTGCAAAACAATCTAACAGAGATCGAAAAATGGACTAAAAAGTGGAGGATAAAAATTAATGAAACAAAGTCCCTTCACATCACCTTCACTAAGTGCAGAGGTAACACACCGCAAGTTGTAATAAATAATGTACCATTACCACAAGTGACGGAAGTGAAATACCTCGGCATGCACCTGGATAAGGGTCTAACGTGGGGAAAGCATATCTGGTATAAAAGGAAACAACTAGGCATCAAATTCAGTCAACATTACTGGCTACTCGGTAGAAAATCAAAACTCTCGCTCCAAAATAAGCTCCTAGTATACAACGTAGCCTTCAAATCCATCTGGACGTATGGCATTCAGCTATGGGGAGCAGCAGCAAACACCAGCATTCAAATCATCGAACGATTTCAGACAAAAGTGTTACGAGCTATGTGCGATGCGCCCTATTTTTTAAGAAATGTGGACATATTGAGTGACCTGAAAGTAGATACAGTGAAAGAAACAATAGCTAAATACAGTGAAAAATATTTAAATAGACTAGAAAATCATAATAACTCTCTTGCAATAAACCTACTAGATAATAGTGAAAATATTCAAAGATTACACAGATTTAAGCCACTGGATTTACCACATAGATTTACGTTTTAGATTGTGTTAATTTCGTATTTAGTGTTCAAATTTATATTGTATAAGTAAACTTAGAGTTATGGTTATTGGACTATAACTCACCTGTATAATCATGTCATATCTCTAAATTCCTAGTATTTGCTTATTGTATTTCTATACAGATTGTAAATAGTAAATAAATATATTAAAAAAAAAAAAAAAAAAAGCTCCTGCATCTTCGCAAACTAAAAATACAGGTGCAAAAATATGAAGATTGCTCAAAAATAAAGTACCCTTATTTTTCAAAATAGACAAACAAGTTAGTTAAAGAAGCTGCTTTAAACTTTTCGAACCTTCCCCGTATACAAAAGAAGATATTTAAATGTGCATTTTTAATTTGAGAAGCTTCATACACTTTTATAAAGAATCAAATTTTCTTATAAATGGTTAATGAAACAATTTTCCATATGTATCCAAGTGTATGACGAACACTGTATAATATTGTAAGCAACAATCAAAAATTATTAATTTTGTCAACCAAACGGTGGTATTGTTGTTTAATCACATATATTCTAAATAGCACAAGCCTGCAACTAGAAAACGAAGAAGTATTAAAAACTACTAAAAAGAGTGAATATAGTTCTGTATAAAAATACCATGTATTCAAAAAGAAATTACATAAGGGTTGTCCATAGAAAATAAAACTAAAGTCGACAGCAAACTTTATCGACAGGAATCTTTAGAATTTTCAATCACGATATCAGCGTATAATATAAAGTTACAATAACATCAACAGTGATAACAGTTAATGAATTCGAAAGCTTGCTGTTAACACTAGTTTTATTTTCGATGGCTAACCCTTATGTATTTTTTTTGTACACACCGTACAACTTTATGTTATAACTAGAATTTAGAAACTTTTCTTGAAAACCTGTAAGCTACTGGATTCTTATCAAAAAATTGCCTGAGCAGCGTAAAAACCATAAAATTTACTTTTCTCTGTTTTCATAAATAAGCGAGATATGGCCATAAAACGAAAAGTCGAAAAATGGAGCTTTCGTTTATAACTCGAAAACAAAAGCTTTTCTCGAAAAAGAAATCGAGGATGGAGAGTCCATTTTCCCATATATCCTATAGTTATTGAGATTCCCTATGAAAACGTCGAAATTAGCCCACCCTATACAGCAATCGATGCTCGCCGTACTTGCGTGAGAAGTTATGTGTAAAGCTCTTTACATATTTTTTAGTGAATAATAAGGAAGTCCTTCCATATCCGCAAGCTAACATAACACAACACCTAAAACCAATACTTATGTATTGTCTAGTAGTCCCAATCTTGACCTAAGGTTGCGAGTCGTGGAGAATAAGACAGAGCGACAGCAAGAAAATCGATGTAACAGAAATGTTCTGCTGGCAAAAATTACTCAGAATATCTTGGATACACCAAACTAACGTGTCAATACTGAGAAAACTTAAGATCAAGCAAAGGCTGTCGAGTATTGTACAACTTTATATACTCAAATTCTTTGGGCATGTGATGCGAAAACACTCAAAAAATATCGAGAGATTCAAGGGAAAGTCTGTTAACTACATTCATTTGATTGGAATGTTCTACTACGCATTTATCTTTTACATTTACGTCTCCTGGTAGAAAAGAACTAAGATATTTTCCTTATTTACCATCAATTTGTTTCCCACCAGTATTGGTGAGCTGACATCTGCATCGAGGATTTGGTAAGTTTTGTTCAACCAACGTTGAGTAGCGGTAAAGTTTATTAGGGTGGGTTTGTAAGCGCAGTTGTAGAATTTGTGGTAGACAAAATTTGGTGGGTCGGAAAGATGTGGAAAGTCCACCATCTATAAATACAAATGTAAAGCAAACGATATAAGTTGTACATACTTTTTTATTCTAACTTAATATTTAATGTACCCTCCATTGCAAATGTAAAACTACAGTAACATTTAAAAAAAAGTTATTCCAGTGACCACTCACGTTTTATTTTTTATAAGCGTGATTTAATATTACGTAGTCAACCGTTTTTCAATTAAGAAATCGTGAAAGGGTTATTAACTGATCGGTGTCTTGACACCCATGTTTCATTGACTAGTAGACGAAGTGGTAATAAATAATTACTTATAATACCATGAGCAGTTATAGTTATGTCAACTATTTTTGAGGTGGTATCACAAAGTGTAGTGTGATATCACCTCAAAAATATTCTGCGTAACTATCACTAAATATGGCATTCGAGGAACTGTTTAATGAACCAAATCATTTTTCCGTATATCTAGTAACAAGTCAGGCATTTTCTATAGTAATACAAGACGAAAATTTATTTTTTTTAATAAAAACTACATTTGTTTAAATTATTGCCTAGAATAACTTCTAGAAAGATATATCCGCTCCTATTATTTTGATTGAAACGTCAAATTCTGGAATTCCATTCGTCATTTTTGATATATGACGGATGAAGTTAATAATCAATAGGATCCCAAAAAATTACTTATAACTTGACAACTTCTCATCGCTGTGGGGATCCCTGGCCGTGAGATATTATTTCCTACACTGCGCATGAGCGTTGTTGACGTTTGCGCACATATTTTAGCACCAGTGAACTGCAGCTTTGTGTATTAATTAATTGTGAAGTTAAGTTTGCGTTAATTTAACGCTCTGCTTTCGCTGTTGAACAAAACAGTCAGCATCACGTACAAATGTTTATATACTTGCGATCACTGCTGAAAGCTCTATTTCAGGTACTTTCTCTATATCAATGGACATAAATCATTTGTACTTACAACTTTAATATTGGAAAGTTCATCAAAAATCGTTATAGGTACTTATAAAATTTACTGAAAAAAAATTCTACACGGAGCTTCCCTCGCAAGTGGAAGCTTTCAAACAATTTTTTTTTTGAAAATATCAGAGGAAACAATATCTAATGTTTTAAGGTGTTCGCCCTGTATACGTTGGGTTCAAAATATGTCCTTTTTCTTCAGGGAAAAAACGTGAGCTATATGCAAAATATTATTTTCATTTAACTAATAGTTCTCGTGGTAAAGCAAGAACAGGCAGAACTTTAGCTTTTTAAGATTCCGAGTCTGTATCTATTTGATCGACATTTTCTCGCATGCAAAATATTATCAGACAGACGGACGGAATTGAGAAAACCGTTTTCCGTCATCTAGGGCCCCTGAAACGTCAACATCGGAAAACATCTCGGAAGGTGATTTTTCACGATTACACTACTTCCGTCGTTTTTTAGACAAGGGAATTAATAAATAAATATTTTTGAATTCCTGAGCTTAAGCGGAAGAAAACTTGTGCACTTTACCACTGGGTGTATAAATAGCTATCTTTATCTGAATATCTTCTAATCGCCGATTTGCTGCCTTTATTAATATTTTTGCCAATCTACAAATTTCCCTCTTATGGAAACCAGTTGTCACAATTAAATATATTAAGCATCAAGAATTATACTAGAAAATATAATTTAAAAAAAACATCAACGATTGTTGGTATATGAATAAAACATTAAAACTAATGTTAGTTTTTGATATCTTATATTAAATTTGATAACTATTTAGTAAATTCAAATGACAAAACAAGTTAATTCTAATTGTTTATTAAAATGTTCTTGTTTTATACGTATAATTATATCGAATCTTTCATTAAAAAGCCCTCCCAAACAAGATTAGCGAGCTGTATTTCAATTTTTAACTTCCGAGAGGTTTCGCCTTCAAGAAATTCATACAAGAATGCCTAGCACTTATGGAGAAGCTTGCAAAGAAGAAACGGCTGTTCTGGAATGCCACGTTCTAGACAAGCCAATTTTGTAAAAACTGAAACCAGTGTTAAGTGTGCAGAAAACATTTCGGTTTAAGACATGCGTATTCAAGTAGGAGATGTTATGCGGTTCATGACTATTAGCATTGGAGCTGTTCACGCCATTATTAAAAAACTCGGAGCTTCGTACTTTAAAATTTTAAAGAAAAAATCTCTTTCTGTATATATATTTTTTTTATTATTATTTCGAACATCTTTACGGCATAATTTAAAACTTATTTCCCACAAAAAATGTACAAGATTAAATTTTTTTTAAATGTTTCTTAACATTTTTCTAATATGCCTGGGCTTACCATCGTTAAGCAGATAGAGAGTCACGCACATATGAAAACTCACTAAAATATTATGTTACGTTTGGTCTAAACTTTTTAAATTATATTAATGCGTAAAAGTTTGCATTTTTTACTTATTTTATTGTTACGGTTCAAAAATCGTTTACAACGATTTAGCAAATTATTTGCCCTAATCTTGGTTAAAATTAACTTTAGCCATATCTTTCTTCAAGTTTAATTTTTCTTACAGCAATACTGAGCATTCAGATCTTCTGAAAACTACATTTCAATCTAAGTAAGCCATCTGATCAAAATTACAGGCCTGAGAGCCCCTGGTGTGTAGGCTTCACTTTATGCATATTGAGTTATTATTATCTGACCCCTTCCAAAAATTTGATTTTTGGTTATCAGTTTTTGGAAACCATCTTGGCATTCGCCATTTTTGTGCTGTTAAAGTCAGGTGTCTCGAAAATTCACGTCTTGGGGACGTAACTTTATTGGATTTATTCGAGCACATCTTACGTAGGAGTTTGCTTTTGTTGTGTTATGGATTCCGCGATGGCCTGGAATAGGCCCCGGGAATGTTATTTGCGGTGATCTCCTAGCCCAAACCTCGTTTGGGGATTTTGCTTTAGCAAGCACATGTTTCCACTTCTTTGGTGAAGTGCAGCCGTAAAGATCTAAAACGGGTATGTGGTTTTTCTAAGCTTATTCAGTTCGATTCTATGGCTACTTGCCCTTTTAGCTATTCCCGCTGGGAGCATACCTACAGTATTGCCGTGTGGTTACATACCTGCAGTACCGCTTCGCTTGGTATCGTGCCAGCAGCCCTGCTAAGCCAGTCGACGCCACTGACAGCACCGACGCTGCCTGTCAAGCCTCCTGCGACAGCTACTCGGTGGTCGCTTGTCTCTTGACCTCCTCATAGCCCTTCGGCTCCTGCTTACGGCTACTGCAGCCGGAGAGAAGCCCATTGCAAAGGTCTGTCAGATTATTATTTCCGTTTCGAACTCCCGAATCTCCAGCCCCTGGAGACAATTGCGTGACGGTGCTGCAATGCGCTCGATAAACTTACGATTGCTTTTAACGTGTATTCTTAAGCGGTAAACTCACCTGTGGAATAAGTTTGATTCTGATATTACAAACCATATTTAGCGGTAGCTCTTTTTAATCAGCATTCAGCTAGTTAGGTTATACGTATGGAGATGCCTCCGATTTCGGCCTAGATTTTATCGGTATTGTACTTTGCTTCCGATCTCGGACTAAATTTTAACGGTATTGTATTTTCGTTGTGAAGTCAAGTGCATGAAAGTATTCTTTCATTTTCAATCGTCACCTATTCCACCGTTGAATAGTATTACCTATTTGCGCCCTGCCATGCAAGAGAATTATAGGTAATGCTCGCATCACGACCGTTTTAATGCAGATTACTTTGCATTATCGTGAATTCGCCCTTACGGAACCAAAACAAGATCTTGTAGGCCCGTGATAGCGTCGGAATAAATTAATTATTAATTAAACAAAAGTTAAGCCTTGCATACTGGGTGTTCGGTTGCACTCAATGTGCATTCTAAATTTTGCTTTCAGTCTTAACAGTTGTGTCGAAGCCACGATGCTTTCGAACTCTTTCTAAGTATTTATTCAGTAGTGCATTTGGCCAAGTTTAATGTTAATCTTGTATTCTTTTTTTTAATACTACTATTTTGTAATATATACATACCGTTTATAATTATTTATTTAATTTGGGCTTGCTTGTCAACTACGCTTTTATGCCCATATAAATGTAACTGGCAGTATTGTGGTGAGTTTAACCTTATGCTTTAGTTGGTAATATTAAGCTGTGATATGATCTCCCTATTGAGATTTTGTGTGTGTGTATTTTAATTATGTATTGTATTTCTGTTTGCCGCAATTATACTACCATGACCTATTTGTTTGCGTGTATGATTTGTGCCTTTGCCGTTACCTTTATATTTTCAGGTTTGGTTAGTAGCGCCTTCTGTAGTGTATCTTTTGGTTAGCAAAGTGCTGGGTTACTAGCTACTTGGCGCCCATATTTTTTTTAGCTAAAGCTTTTGAGCCTTTTGTTTTACCCACGACCAGCTCCGGCTGAGAAGCCGTTGGCCTTTGCTTACTTTTTTTTGTCGCCGTAACGGTAACATTATATAAACTTCTTTGGTTTTACGTATGTACTACTATTTGAACTTTGCAATGAATTTTGGGATAGTAAAATTTTTTATAATTATTATAATTTTAAACTTACATCAGAGATGCTGATAACTACAGCTGTTATTAGTATCACTGCCAAAATCCGCAGCATAGCGAACTATTTTAAGGTTTCGGATAGAAGAACTAAAATAATGACATGAAAGATCATATAATTACAACGATTATCAATGGACAGCGAAAATATGGCTAGCATACATTACGGCAGGCGAAAGTTCATCTTCAATGGCAGCGACAAGGTTGAAGGTTTGCATATATACAAGGTTGTCATCAAATAACCATTACCCAGTAATCGTATTGTAATAGCTATTTTATATTAGCCTGTAACCAAGTACACCAAAAAATTGATGTATAAATTTAAAATGGGGTCTTAAAAACGCCTTCAAATATATATGATAAAAATTTTCTCAATGCAAATAACAAAATTTAATAAGAAAACTATATTACGATCCGAACGCGCCAATTGATAAATGTTCGCCCGTGTTCCCAGCAGATTCGAAGATCTCAAACGCCAGCGTGAGTAACGGGGGTTCATATGAATTTGTGGTCTAGTTAACTTTGGCATTGTTGAAGTCATGTCGTGCATTCCATTGGACAACATCACCTCATATTTAAATCAATATTTGCCTCAACTAATACACAAATTATTGTTAATGGAAATCATAGTCTTAATACAACAACAAGGAACTTGTAAAAAATTGTGATATTTTTGCTAAAACAATTCAGAAGAAGCAGTTACGTATTATGACAGTGGTATAACAGTTAAAAATGTGCGTATAGAATACAACTTACGTAAACGACAACGTTAACTAGACCACAAATTCAAACAAACACCCTTTACATTTCGGGCTTTCAATTTAAAATCGATACACTTTTGTAACGTTTCGACCTTTCGAATTTAATTTCAGTCCTGGTAAATTATTTTGGAAATTTATGACTTCGATTAATTTCAAAAAAGCCCAAAAAGGTTCGTTAATTTTCATCTCGGGCAACTCAATCGGAGAAATTTTCCTTAATCAAATGTATAAGGTCAGGAAAAACACAGATTATAAATCAACGGCATAATATTGTTAGGTATTTATACAAAATAAGTCTTAGTTTATGAAACTGCTATGTACATTAATATAAATATAACTCCTTTTGGTCTCTCGTTTTCTTCGTCACTAGCAGGTCAGCAACCCAAATAGCACGTGCGTATGTCGGTTTCTGCCTTGGGCCCGAGTCCGTATAGGTCTGCTGGCTTGTATATGTGGTGTCCAAGAACGACAGGTTTGACACAGATTATATCCATGTCGGGAAATGGCGGTATTGTTTATGTTTTGCAGTCTGGAAAAATATTATGAAACACAAGAATACAAGATACCTGGTTAAGCCGTGCTAACTTAAAAGTGAAATTTCACCAGGTTTACAAGTCAGCCGATTTCCGGTATATTTGGACGCGGGGACACTTGAACGCTGAGGGCGATTTCGCGTTCCGGCTGGTGCAGTACAATTTGCCTTGGGTAAACTGCCAGGTGGACGTCGCTGGACGTACACTGCTGTTCCTACAAGTACGCTAGTTTTTACGTTATAATCTCCTCGGTGAAGTCGGTCAGCGTAGCGTAGGGGACGTGGGGGTGCTGAATTTGAGCTAACAGATTGTCCTATGAGGCAGTAACGCCGTCACACGATAGAAATAGGTCAGGTCCAGGTTAGGGAAAATGTCCTATGAGACAGTAACGCTGTCATAAGATAGAACGCGGTCAGGTTTAGGTTAGGGAGAATTCCCTATGAGACAGTAACGCTGTCACAAGATAGGATTAGGAAAGGATTAATAATAGGGAAGTCCAAGGATTCAAGTTGAAGACTCAAGTCGAACGGACAGGACTAGGGCCTAGTACCGCTGGTCAGGATCGGTGGACTCAAGTGATTTGAAATGGTTGCTAAGTCTTCTTTTATACTCTTAGGTCCGCGTTATCGGTGCAGTCGCTCCAGGAACAATTAGGTGGAGGTCGGCGCCGTGTTTGCTTTTCCGCGATTCGCGCATATCAGGTGCCTGCTTTGTTATCACCAGCCCGAGCGTTGGTTAGATGTAACGCCCGATTGTGACTAAATGAGCGATGTACACATTAAATATGTTATTTGATATACAACTAATTTGCTGCAAACGCTAGCGTTACACTTTTGCTTCCAACATTTGCGAGTACCCATTTGAGAGATGGCATATGTTGTAATGCTAGACAATAGAAATTTAATAGAAACTTGCCTTTAAATTAAATACCTTTTGGGCAAATTAAATAGAAAATGGTTAATTGACCCGTTCTTTATTTTATTTATTTGCAATATTTTGTACGGCGAACATAAAATCAACTTATCTCAGAGTGGGTTCAATTTGAATGATTTTAAATCTCTGTGAAAGCCAGCCAACCTGGGTTCAAGAATTGAACTCGGGATCTGCCTGTCACAAGCCAGGATAAATCGGGGAGTGGTAGAGGAGTAACACCTCTTTAAAAAACCAGGGTTTAGCTGACCCGGCTGATAACACCCTGTAAGGGCCCCTTCATAGGCAACAGGTGCTGCTGCCTTGCAGTGAGGCGTTGATTTCGTGAAAGGCTAGGGGAAGGAAACCCTACACAAATCCTCCTGGTCCTCCAGGTTGGTGGTTAAACATGGGCCTGCTCCTCATGTCTTGTAAAAATATAAAATTGCAAAAATTCCAGACAAGCGCCTCGGAACAAAGATGGAACAAATACTAGACGACTTAGGCTACGGAAACGGTTATTGAAAATGGCAACATAAGACGTACAGGGGATCTACACAAAATGTGCAGAAGTAATAAAGGGAATTGAAAAACTGGATATTGATATCATCTCACTAACTGAAACAAAGAAGAAGGACACAATGATTATGTAGAGTAAGCAGAAGGGATAGAATCAGTAACGAAACAATTAAGAAGAGGATGGATGTGAAGGAGTCAATTGTAGATACTATACAAAGAAGACAACTCACTTGGTACGGGCATGAGCAAAGAATGAAAGAAGAAAGATTGCCGAAAAATGCAATGGAATGGATACCAACTGAAAGAAGGAAGAAAGGACGACCCATAAAATCCTGGGGAGAGGGAATAAAGAAGGCGGCCAGTAAAATAAATCTTCAAGAAGATCAATGCCTAAATAGAAAACAATGGAAGAAAAGTCTGGAAATCGGAAACCCTCGACAGACGCTATGAACCGATATATAAATAAAAATAAAACTCTATGGGATTTTTAATTCAGAGTAGGTTCAATAATCATATATACTAGTGCATCTGCTTTACTCAGTTTACTGCAATATAACCTCACAAATTTACGGAACACGCAAAATGATCAGTTCGTACTAACAGCGTATTAAATGAGTTTTAAAGCCAAAACTGCAAGAAAACCACAGGTAAATCAAATCAAATCTACCACTTAGCGACAACAAATTGTGTTTTGTTTCTAGTTGTAACGTAAATCGAAGCGCGCTCGTTTTTTGTTTCACGTCCGGTAAACTGGCGTTCTCTCTTACAAATTTAAGCCTCCAAGAGACGTTACCTCATTATCTCGACGCTGGGCTATGCTGGACACTTGGACACAAGCTGGACTCCTCGTAGAAAACGTATTCTTGACGAAACTCTGGTATCCCAGAGCTGCAGCAACTTAAAGCCTGTCAATACGTCTACCTTTTTATGGCTTCCGCAGTAGCTAAAAGGACGCCGACACTCTAAATCGCCTGAAGTGGCTTCTTTGGAACCAAATCTTCTCCGCACGTGCAGTTACACCTCTCCTCTAAACGTAGGACATGGGATCTCTAGCTTTTGATGCTGGGAAAGTGCTCGTGACGACGACCTCCAAACTTGCCAGATGCGAGCCGGACCAACGACGAGACTTGCTTTCCACAATTTTATTATTTTATGAGCTGCGTTACTTTTAAAACTTCTCCCACATATGCACAATGACGTGATAAATAACTGGGTAGACAAATTAGACTTCACAAACAACTTTTTATTTTAAAATCTGTATACATTTCAGGAGCTAACTTGCCCACAACTTGACATTACAGAATCAATTTCGCTATTGTTAAACAAAAGCTAGTCGTAGCCTAACAACCACGATCTGGATTTGTTAAAAGGTAATAAGTTTTGATGACATTTTTGCATTATTACAATAAAATTTGATAACAAGTTTTCTTAAGTTCTAACAAATTGTCTTTTTTTCCCATAAATGTCACTAATCACTGCTCTGCTCTTTTAACACTCTTGTTTAAATGCGCTGGCACTTTGAGTTCTATTTATTTAACACGTCACAAATGTTTCTCACTCGGTTGCCATTGTTTGACACTGCTCTTTGCAGATTCTTAGCTTATCTAGCATCGATTTCTTTCTACCCTTCAGCTATTTTGCCTTTAACTGGCCTTGTACGTTTATTAATACTTTACGCTCATACTTATTATGCACATAACCAATCTTTTTGCATTCTTCATTTACGTATGGTTCGGCTTCAAGTATGCTCAAACCTATCAATTAAATTATATTACATTAGCCATCTTAAATCTTTCTATTGGTTAAACATCAAACTCAACCCTTCTGAAATCTGCTTTACTTATGCTATCCTTTATTCCTTAAATTATCCTTCTTGCATCTCATATCAAATGCATTTAATACATTCAAATACCGTTTAAGTTGGAATTAAATAAAATATTTCAATTCTGTGCTTAACGTGCCTTTGTGCAATAATTGTCTAGGCATTCAGAATTAATTTTTGAGCAGTAAACCATTACAATATATCTATTTCGGCAGGCATTTTCTCCTTTCCAGAAATGATTTTTTCTTCTGAAACTGCACGTTGTGTGTATAGGATTCATTTGAGTCTCACATCACGTTTCGCAGCAGCCGCCTGATCGCATCGAGATGTGATCATTTTCATTCTTAAAAGCAAAAAACCACTAGCCACTCAAAATCTGAGTCGATTGATGTTTAGTTCAGCTCCACTTTCACCTTTCTTCACGTTGTGGGATTCAACGTTCAAGCCCCAAAAGTCGCCATCAAAGCCCGTTCAGGTTTTCCCCATCTCAAAGAACAGCTGTCATGGTTAGATTTTTCAGTATTGGGAGCTTAGCAACGCGCCCTGCACACTTCCAAGGGAAATTCCTGGGTTTGCCGAATTACGCCAGTGGGCGAAAATTACTAGACGCGGGCTTCAAACACTGATTTAGAGTAAACGAAGTTTGAGCGAGAGTCGTGTCCCTATTGATGTCTTAAGTTTGAATAAACTTTACTGTTGATGGGCAAGCACTCGTTGCCGACTGTTTGTTATTCTTTTTTTAGTGCGCCTTGTAATAGTATTTAACATTACTAGAGGGGTTAGAGGGTTTTTACTGGAGAATAGAAGGATATGACTGGAGAGCCAAAGGCGAGCCAGTCACCTTCTTGAGCCAGTAAAACCTGTTACCTTGAGTGTATTGTTGAATATTTGTTCCTCACTTGTAAATAACTAGAAATTTACCATTTATTCAAAATGTTAAACTGACAAGCAACTAAATTCATCAATATGACACATACTAAGGAAGACAACTCTGGCTTTACACGCTATCATTTATCTATGAGCACGCTTGTAAAATTTTACTGGCTAGCCCGTACACAATTTACAGTTAAGAAACATTTTCAAGGTGAATACAGTAACTTGATAAATTGATGTTTACAAGTGAGGGACAAATAAATACTTTAATTGGCCATAATACTATTAATTGTAACAAAAATTATACCTATGGAGAAGCTAACCTGATTGGATCTATGTTGGAAACGACCGATAAGATTACCAATGTTTCTTATATGAAAGTGTTGCACTCGAGAATTCAAGAGCCAAGTAATTTCTAGCTTTACTTGAGCGCTAATTGGTTTTTCATTCAGGGTCTCTATTTCTTCCCTTTATGGATTCGGCATGCTTTCGTCTAAATCCGACCTTTTGGTTGTATGGTTCCGTGCACTAAATTTATTACCCTAATTAAAAATCGCATTTCCTAGTTCTTTGGAGCTTAAACTGATGAAATTATAAATGTCATGTAAAATAAATGCCAACGTATTGACGATCAAGTAGGTGCGTTTTCGTTTTTTTGCATGTCAATTCCTTGCACATTTCATCACTAATTAGAAAATAGTTATAATACTAGTAGTAAAACGAATATGTTTTTTCACTAGTCTTAAATTTGTCCAACGAGGCTTGGCTCGTTGGACAATTACGACGGGACATGACAAAAACATTAATTTTACTACGTGTATTATACACGATTTTTTGCAATGTTTAATTCAAATCATAAAAATGAAACCTACATTTTTAAACCAATTTCTTGACAATTGTGCAGTGTCCGACGTTGTTTTTGCGCTCTTGTAATCATGATAAAACACAAAACTTAAATTTTTATTAATTCCGCTGTAAAACGTCAAGCGCATTCAGTTGCAAACATGAGAGATTCCGAAAATGATCTGCTACCAAAAGACGTGGAAGCACCTACACAAGTAGCAATTTCAACACTGTTCGCAGAAAAATCAAAGCACTTGCATGAGTGTGCCTACAAAAAAAAAAGAAAAGTGGTGCACGGAAGTCTGTATACTTTTATAAAACAATGAGTTGATACACTTTTAAAACAAGCAAACGATGAGACATACTAATGAAGATATTTTTAGGTGGCATGGGTAGTAGGTGTTTTTGGAGCATATCTGAGAGAGAAACTAATTAAAATGAGCATATGAGATATTGGAGACCTTGGAAATTTTTAAAAATATCAGTACCAAATACAAAGACAAGAGTTTCGACGGACTATAATAACTGAGAGCTACATTCTTTGGCAAATTTTCTTGAATTATCCCATTCCGAAGAATTTACAGGACATTTTTTCTAGGGTCTTCATCCTCACTTCTAGCTGATGCCGACGCGCCGTCGATACATCCGTGCATAAACGCCATGGTGCATGAAAGAGTAAAAGTGTTGCTGAAGGCTATGTGGAGAATTCCTTCGAAAACAAAAAGGATATCGCATAAAAGTATTGGGAGGGTCTGCTGTTGGAAATTAATTCAGTTGGTAATGTAACCTGCAACCTTTTATTTTTAAAATCCTGTCAGTTCGAAATTATATTGCAAGAACAATCGTATGAATGGTTGGTGATAGTTGAGATAGTAACGAGGTTACTGTGAGTGATTTAATATTATACAAATAATTTTGACTTGAAATTTGTTAAAAATTACGTTGAGGGTTCAATTCCTTTCAATTGTGAAGAACTAAATAGCAATTCTAATATTATATACACAGTGGCAAAAATTGTTTTCCCTGTGGTATAATTTGATATAATAATATCAGATTACTATAATTCGTAAATATAGGTCAATGTTAAAAATAACCTTCAATTAGATTGTTTGTTAGTTAACATATGATTCGTCGGCAAATTCTCTCAAAACAGAACAAGCTTTATGACTACTTGGATACAATTTCCGGCCGCGGCTTTAAGATATTAGGGGTAATTTATAAAGTCAATTCGAGCGCCAACAAATATTTTATATATTAAGACAAATTATGTATCCAGGCATTCAACTGAAAATTCGTAAACTCAAGGTAACATAGTCTGAAAGAAAAGCTCAAATCAAACACAGGTCAAATAACGACACCCCAATGCTAAGATCACAGTATTATTGTTTCCAATTAAGTAGCATTTAGTACAAGTTTCCGGTAGTTATTAGTTCAAATTTCAAGTAATTATTGGCCAATGTAAGGTGCACCTCAACAAACTCGGCTTTCGAGAGCAATAGCTTACAAAATAGGTTAAACAGAGGTACAAATATAAACTACAACAGTTTAAAAACTCTATGGTTGGAAAATCATTATGCAGGTACGCAGCTCGTAACAGGAACTCTACATAGCGGCCGGAGTCCGACATCCTGACTGACTTCGGTAGCAATCGGGTGAAGCCTTCAGAACCGATGCACTGTTTGCAACATCTCATAACTTAACTTAAAAAAAAACGAAAACAAACCCTGTTCTTAGTTTTCTTTGGTTGAGCCCCTTCTGTCGCCCAAACATTCGAAAGTCGGAATTGCAGGTGTTACATTCAAGCCAAGTCAAGGACGACGTGCTCAATTGTGAGAACTGCTCCGAAGATACGATTTTCAGAGGCTCCGGACTGGCTACTAAAGAAAGAGAAGAACCTAAGATAGAATCATGGATGCCTTTGCTAAACCACGGCGCGAACAGGTTCGAATGACTTACCCCGGATGAATTTGTGCAACGTGTAGATAACGATTGGTGACGCGCTTTCAAATCCGCCAAAGGCGTGAGAAAATACCTCTCAATACAACTGCCAGGGCTGCATCGTCCGCACATTCGGCGAGGGCCAAAAACCATAGCTTGCATGCCCTCAAAAATCACTGGACAATTTTTAAAGATGCTAAACCAAAGTCACCATCACAGCGTTACAAAGGAAACAGCAGCGCTGAGAACCAAAATCCAAAATTCGTGTCGCTGTCCGGCCGAATCCAAAAAGCAAGTAGCCAGGAAGAGAGGGTGCAATTCAAAACCTGTACAGTCGTCGGAAACATACACGGTGCGCACAGAACTGCTCAAATTGTAGAGGCGCAACCTAAACGTAACATATTCTACTGTAGATACAGTAGATTTAACAATAATTTAACGAAGCTTCAGTGCGGTAGTGGATGTATCTTGTGCAGATGGATTGGTTTTATATTATAAAGAGTAGAAATCTTAAGTTCTACAACAAGTTTTTGGATCTGGGCAGCTGAATTGTCAACGTGGGTGTCCAGCCAGGGAGAGCGAGTTTCAAAATCAGGTATCTTTGAAAAATGCAAGAAAGGTCAGTGAATATTTGATTGAAATGATTCAATAATGAAACTATTTGAAATGCACTACAAATCATGTTCAGAATCTGTTAGATATGTACAAAAGATGACAATTACACTGGTTAACAAAAATTACTTTTTCTTAGTTGCCAAGGATACTTGAACGAATTTAAGATATTTGGAAGGCGATAAATCCAAAAATGGCATTTGTTCTATCGCTGACTGTAGTTTTTTTTTTTGAGATTTGCTACCATCGGTACCAGTGGTCTATTTGTGGTGACCTAAAGATGGCGAACTTTTTGCTATTCATGAGGTACCATTGTTTCATCTGCATGTGAGATAGTAAGGTAAAGCAAAATCACTGGAAAAGTGACGTGGCCATCAAGGAAAAATATAACTGTAGATGCAGCAAATATCATTAACGAGTCATTGATTGACAAAGACAATATCATTCTTCCACCGCTTCATATCAAGCTTAGATTAATGAAGCAATTTGTTAAGCCGCTGGACAAATATGGTGATTGCTGCAAATATATTTGTACGTCATTTCTTACACTCACTACTGGAAAACTAGAGGCAAGAGTCTTCGATGTTTCTCAAATTCAAAAACTAATTAAAGATTCAAATTACAAAAAAATGTATGGTAGTAGGTTTTTGTCTGCTGCAGGTTTGCCTCAGTTATCAAGAACTTTTTGGAAAACCGCACGGCACACAACTACGAAGAAAGACGAAGGAAGATTGTAATCGCAAACAAATTACCTTCCAAGATTTTTGCAGATCTTCACGTTTCAGAGTCCCTAGATGAAAAATCAGGTTTTCTCAATCCCGTCTGCATGTCTGTCTGTCTGTCTATCTGTTTGTTTGACTGTTGTCGGTATAAATCAAACACTATTTGTTGTGTGAAGACGATATTTTGCATGAAGACTGTATGTCTGCCTGGCACAGAACCCAGACAATTCCAGCCAAATATATACAAGGCGGGCCTTAAAAAATCTAGTTTATTTTTGCTTTAACTGAGAAATAGATTAAACTAATAATTTGCACATAGCTCAGGCTTGCCCTTGACGAAAATAGGGCCAAACAGGTACAGGGTAACTGTTGTAAAAGAAAAACAGGGTCAACAATAATAGTGTTCTATTTATGGCAGCCATATCTAACAGATGCAAGGGGTCTTTTGTGGCCGAACGCAGCGAACGGCCGGGTTGATTCGAATTCCACCGGCGGTAATGTTTCTTTTTACATTTCAAAATTGATGTAATTTGTATTACCATGTGTTTCCTTTTATTGTTTCATTGTTATTACAAACATGAAGATATTTTTACCCCTAGTTTTCGTTGATTTTTAAACTTGTTTGGTGTCACAACGTCCACTTGCGAGGAAAGTCCTCAAGTTTTTCTACAGATGTTTTTAACCTACGTTACTGGCTTAACGCAGTTTACTAATATTCAATTAATTAATTTTATTTGATTAGACACGCCTACTGACAATAACCATTAGGACGATCTATTTTCTTCAATTAGAACAAAAAATACTTATTGTTTGACATTAGTGGATAAAATGACAAGCAGCTTTAACTTGAAAGAGAATATTTACACATAACGTTACACTACAATTATAAAACAATATTCATAAAAATATTAAAACAGTAATAGAATTAATAACTTGAGGCCCTGGAAGAAGTCATTTAAATAAAAATATGTCGGTAGATATGCCATTGTGGAAATATAAAGTGAAACACTAACATTTACCTGAATTAAATTGTGTGAATGAACTCATTGTTGATGATATCGCCAGTTGCTTATATTACATCAACCTGTTTATTTTGGTTCATTGGAACATGATAGATACAATTTCACAAATCATTATGAAGGCAAAATTACAGTATCCGAATAGTGAAAAATGGCCCTATATGACTTTTTATTTTTGTATTGTTTAAAACGTTCCTATATTTTTAAATTACAGTTATCTGTGATTTAAATAAAAAATTATATGCCTGGTTATAATATAACTAATTAAATTTAGGAACAACGAACGATAACACGAAAAATAAAATTAATATTTTGTAATGCCACAACTGTTTGCAATTACAGCTTGCGATTTATCGGTCATGAAGTTGGTAAATTTCTGATATATTCAAGAAATAAGTTGTATTTTTGTTTATTTTCAACTGAGTGGCAATCGCTCGTATTGGCATTCCTCTGATTATCCTGTCGACGACTTCCTCTTTCGAAATTATTTAAATGACAGGACATTTTTCAAATAACTGATTTTCAACGGTCGATGACAGCGAAAAATGTGACAGTTAATTTAAATATACGGGTTACTAAGGCATGTTTTAAAAGTTATGTTTACATTGAGAAAAATAGGTGTACCCGATCTTTTTGGAGACAACCGTAAGCTGATCATATATTTGCAATTTGGCTTCATAATATTAACGAAACGAATCAAATTTTCAATAAAAATGCCTTCCTTAAATTTATTTTAGAAAACGAACAACTGTTTTCCGATATACTAATTATAATGCTCGTTCATAATGCCCTGCTTGCTATGGGCTTGTTTATATATTCTGTATAAACAGCAAACAATGTACTAGTAAGCTATAAATACTTTAGAAACATCAGTATGCCGCAAAAAGACAACATGATAAGTATAGTAAACTTGAAAATAAGTTGAAGGAACTTAATACTTAAAGATTATCTATGTTAATACTCGCAATTATCAGAATGCCAGAAAGTACACCTGGTCCAGCTTTCTTAGTGTGTAATTCTTGAAACATTGAATCTACCAAAACTCATACCTATAGAAACTATAAATAGATGCATTATAAATTGTTTTTTATATAATTATAGATTAAATATGATTATACTACATTTCTTTGATTGTAAATGTAAATTTTATTTTATTTGCATTCATGGTACTAAATACACGCCTGGTAAAGTTGTTCTCCTTAGAACAGGTAACAACTGTGAATTACAACAGGATTACATTTACTTTACTTGCAAACTTTAAATATTTCTTCTACTGGTAATCAAGTTTAGTGTACCTATTACATTTTAGCTTTATCCATCACAAGCAGTTTTGTAAAAGATCTTCACATAGAGTCAAACCTGTTGACTGTAATAGTGATTATAGTTGCTACTTTTATCTTTGTTTGTTATGATGTTATGATCTACATTACACTGGTATACAAAATTTTTCCCCAGAGCAAGTAGACGTGGTTTCTATATGTACTTTTCTCCCTGAATTAAAAAATGTTATCAGAATTCTTCTATCACCCTTAGTTTTCAAGTTACACTGTGTTATATAGGTACGTTATGGAAACTATACAATTATCTTATGGTATTACGCATTTATAATAAGTAAATAAATAAAAAAATGTATTGATTAAACATTTAAAAATTAGTTTGTTATGAAAGAAAGTCTAAAATGGCATAGAACAATGCAATTAGTCATAACTGCTGGATGATGCAAATCAAAAATAAGTCAGACAATGGCTTTCTTACAGACTTAGTCATCATTGTTTGTCAAAGTGATGTCACAAGCAACATCTGATTTGATTATATGTCTGAGTTGCTGGTTCAAGCCATTCATAGCCAGTCTGTGGTGAGTGTTCACTCTGTTGACATCTGTACATTGTTCGTTTGTATGCGCTGACATAACAAGTTCAGTGTAAACGTTTCTCAGTTACGACGTATTCTAAGTTTTCATTTCATCTTTTGAATTCAAGACATGTAGTGAATATGTTTTGCAGTATTTTTGTATTGTGTGATTTTGCAAAATGCCTAGAAATTGTGTAAATCCCCCGAACAGCTTTTGCTACATTCGTGGTGAGGTTGCATTTACACTTCAAAAACGTAGTTTTACTCCTCGTAAAAAAATGTTTTGAGTTTTATTTTGGCTGCAACGTTGGTAACCAAGAGAAATATTGGGCCCCTCACATTTGTTGTGCTACTTGTGCCAGACTCCTTACAAGCTGGTCAACGGGTTGTCAGCACATGAACTTGGCTGTTCCAAGGGTTTGACGGGAACCAAAAGATCATGCCACCGATTGTTACTTTTGTCTGACTCATATTTCGGGCATTAGTTCAAAATCAAAGCACACTATTTCATACCCTAATTTACTATCTGTCTTGGTACCCGTGGCTCACAGTGAAGAACTGCCTGTGCCAAAACCACCAGAAAAGATCCAACCAACACAAAGGTTTAGCAGAGGATAATGATGATGTAAGGGTTGATCCAAACTATGAAGCTTTGTATTGGTCTGGTGAACCGCATTTACTAACACAAGGGGACCTCACTGACCTTGTACGAGATCTGAATTTATCTAAAAAGAACTTTTAGGCTCCCCCACCACGAAACAAAGATATGGAAAAACGGTACCAGAGCAAGTGAGGTCCAAGCATGCTAGCTAACTATTGTTGGACCCTAATGAGAGATGTTCACGACGCAAAATATTGTAAAAAATCAAACACTACTACTTTTTAGGTAAGATTATAAAAGAATGCATTTTAAATACGTTATGTTGTAAAATTGAAATAGTTGTCTCTAAAAATCCTTACGTGGTACAATAATTCTGAATTCATATTGGAATTCAGCGGGAAAGATGCTATTAAATTCACCCATTTCCACTTCTGGACAAAAAATAAATCAAATTTTGTATATCATTGTTATTAGTCTTTAAGCTTAGATCTGGTGGAATTATTTAACTACCAATCGTTTTTGTCACAAAGCTACAGCTCTGATCAATATGCTTTTTGGATAAATACGTTGGGTTGCAGTTCTAGATAATTAGTGTTAACATACAACAAATTTAATTAAACTGGTACGTTTTAATTAAATTTGTTGTATTTTAACCCTAATTATCTAGAACTTGAAGAAGCCAAAATTACATAACATGCCTGAAACAACAACCACAAAGTACATTTGCATAACACAAATATTAGGAGTTGAGGGTAGATCCAAGGGTAGATGAAGCAAAAGTAGAGTACCCTTAGGTCGTTAGCCTGTCTCTACCCAAGACCACTGTGCGTGGTGAAAAACCACACCCTACTCCAGGTAATCTCGTTGTCGCGGACCACAGTGGATTTAGACTAGAAAAGGTCGAAATACCATCCCTCTTAGGCAAGGTTAACAGCCTACTGAAGAGGATATTGTTGAATTGCTCATAGAACCAATAATCAGCCACGGAACTGGAATCGGAATGATCATACGATGACGAACCCGGCGCAAACATGGACAATAAGAAATATAATATCTAAGAGAAAAAGAAACAAAGAAAAATGTAGAAATAGTGTAATAAGATGCGGATGCTGGAATGTAATGAGTTGGAATGAAAAAGAACAGGAAATGCTACTTGAGATGAAAGAGCATGCCATAGACTTATGTGCTTTATCTGAAACTAAAAGAAAAGGTAAAGAAACAATACTATACCAGGACTATATGCTAATATAGCGGAAGCGAAAATAAACCGTTACATGAAGTAGACTCCTTTTAGGAAAAATTACAGCAAGATATTAATAAAGTACCGATTGTAATGGTAGAATAGACAATCCACCACTAAATCGAGTGATGCATCACTTCAATGAGCATCACACCAGCAGCAACGCGACGCTCTTGTTATCTTCTGCGCCACAAACGACCTTAGAATAAGCAACACCTTCTTCAGACACAACCCCCAACACAAAATCGCTTCGACGACTTCAAGAGGGCAGATTTCAACCATAGACTATATAATATCCAATAGAGCAATCTAACCATCACAAATACTGGACGTAAGGTCACTAACGTCTGCAAATGTGGAGTTGAAATTTTGTTTTTGTCATAGGTAATAGCTGTAAAAATTCGTTTCCTCAATTTGTCGTTTAAGATTTTAAGTTTAAAGTCACTATAAGAATTAACCCATAAAAAATTGCAGCGTTGGTGTCTTGCTGCACTGCACTGTTATCACCACAGGGGGATTCTGTATCGATATACAGTGACAATCAAGAGCGCCTCGCACTTCAATGATCATCACACCAGCAGCAACGCGACGCTCTTGTTATCTTCTGCGCCACAAACGACCTTAGAATAAGCAACACCTTCTTCAGACACAACCCCCAACACAAAATCGCTTCAACGAATTCAAGAGGGCAGATTTCAACCATAGACTATATAATATCCAATAGAGCAATCTAACCATCACAAATACTGGACGTAAGGTCACTAACGTCTGCAAATGTGGAGTTGAAATTTTGTTTTTGTCATAGGTAATATCTGTAAAAATTCGTTTCCTCAATTTGTCGTTTAAGATTTTAAGTTTAAAGTCACTATAAGAATTAACCCATAAAAAATTGCAGCGTTGGTGTCTTGCTGCACTGCACTGTTATCACCACAGGGGGATTCTGTATCGATATACAGTGACAATCAAGAGCGCCTCGTTATAGCTGTATTTGGAGGCTTTTAATTTTAAACAGTAACTAAGTAAAAAATAAAAATTCATGACTTACCACATTTCGTGAACGCTTTAATCCAACGATATCAACGATTTTGAATTTTAATAATCCAAACGAAAACGTCATGTGCCCAGAACAAAACGTATTCAAACACAACACAAAATAGACGATAAATAAACACGCTCGATGTGCAACCGATGTTATGTCCAAAAATGGCCTACAGAGATACGAGAACTGCTTTGCTGCGATGGCATTTATTTTCAAAGCTTGTACCACATTAGCTATCGGCACGGCAGCTGGATTTACCCTATGATTGCCTACATTTAAGGATACCTATATGAGGATAAGCCCTCGAGTTTACAGCAGTCTAGATTGCAACATCGTAAACCTTCGCGTCATATTGAAACTGCTATATCAGCGATTCTGCAGCGATAGCATTTTATTTAATTTTCATATAAGTTTGTAGTACAGTGGCTATATAAGAACAGTGTGGTCAATTTTGGTCCTGTTTCTGATTGGTTGTTTTAAAATCCTCTATTAAGAGTCGTTTTACGAAATTACACATAGTCACACAAAATTGCTTATAAGTCCTTTATTATTGAAAGTAGCCCCAATATGAAGTAGAATGAAATAATCCTCATAAAATTCTACAATGTTCTGTGTAAGCGAATGCCGAATTTTTGTTTGCATAAGTAAATATCAACGAGTTAAAGTAAAATGCTTTTTGCTAAAATTGAGCATTAGTCCAAATCAAACGCTATAATAAACTATATAAATGTCTTAATGCCAAAGATTATTGCATCAAATTAAAGAGAATTTATGGGCTACGTAACACTGAATATTCTATTCCCCTAAATTAACTGGTGGAATAAATACAACGGTTTAATTATCAATATAAAAAAATATTTTTGTTGAGTTTTTGTACGTAATCTCTGTGTCGATCAACGCAAAATGTTGTCAATTTTCGTTTTCTATGTACAAAAACACAGTAAAGAAGATAAAAAAGGACACCTTGACTTATACTCCAATATTAGGTTGCTCGTTAACGAGGATTTTTAATCGCTGGCAGCGATTCCTTACGTTTCAAATCCTCTCTTGCCGTTTAATTCTGTTTAAGTAATATTATTGACATTCTTGTAAAATTAATGTTACACTGCACATTTGACCACCTCATATTGCACAAATTTTCGCGATCGTGGGTGTACAGCGATCTGCAAAGCATCTCCGAACTTCACATATGTCCAGTCCGTATAAAATGACGTTTATGTCGCAATTTAGTAGGGTGACGTTTGTCTTACAATTTAGCGGCCGTGCACAGAACAATACCTAAGGGCGTGGCTGGTTGTTGTAGAGACGACTCTTAATGGCTGCCTTTTTTTAAATTAACCACACTGTCCTTATATGGCCACTGTAGTTTGTAGAACATTGCAGAGCACCCTCAGCAGCTGCCAGTCCCTCGGTGCATATGATGCGAGCAAGTATGCTGACGCATAACTCATGTTATTTGGCATACTTCTTGGATATTGTTTTACATCTTTTAAGCGGCATCAAATAGCGATATCCGGATGGCATTATTTACACCTTGTTATATTATAACGGTAGTATAGCTAATAAATTATAATATTTTCAATTACAGAATACTTACTATTTGCTCATGACATATTAAATTAAAATAATTTAAAAACCACCGAGAGATTAAAAAAGGTCGGGTCTAATTCTACAATAATAATTGTAAATTAAATAATTGAAATTTTAGTCTTAAATCTACAGTTCTCGTCAATTAAATCCAATACACGTAAATGGATCTTATGGAAATATTTTTATATGTTGATATTGCTTAAAAGGTTCTCATGCTCTTAAATTACAGGAACCTGTTTGGTTGTTACCATGTTATGTGAATTACAAATAAAAAACGATATAGTTAGAATATAAATCATAAATTTACAAACAGGGAATGTATAACAACAAAAATTAAATCAGTATTTTGTAATTTTTCCACTCTGCAATTACAGCTTACACTCTATCTGCCATGAAAGTTGTTCAGGAGATAAGTTGTATTATTAATATAAATGAATTTTAATAATCACATGACAAAGATACGTTGTTAACTTAACATTCGTATTTCGTTATTTTCTACATTTTATTTTCTTAATGTCCTTTGTACCATATTAGAGCAAACATTACGTATAAAATCAAATCAATACGTAGTCCGATAGTGTTTTAGTATTTTGTATAAAACATAATGTAGTCATCTCACTTACACTACATTTTCAGTCGTATACATACATTCTATTGATTTAATTTAATTTTTACAGGGTTAGTCTATTAATGCATTTGTTTTAATTTAACAGGTGAATTGGGTATTCTTTGAACACACGATTTTCCGTTTGCAGGCTGTTATGCAACCCAATGTACGCCCCAACATGGCAGTGGAAAACCAAACAGCAGTCGCTTTTATTTGATTTATTTCATATACAGGGTTAATCAGTTTCAAAGCCACTGTTCTGCTTTCAAATTGATGATAAAAAGCGGGATTTTGATAATGTTATATAAAAATAACTTTACTAAATTATATTTTTACGGTGCGGCGTGTGTATTTTCATTACACCACGTACAATATTTTTACCTGTTTTTATAGAAACTTTTGTAATAGAAAGATTCCTATAATTTTGATTAAGGCAGGCATTTCACTGGATGTTGATGGCTGGACAAAAGTACTGTGGTTTTGAAAGTGCCATTTAAACGCTTGGTTGGACAGTTATGTTGTACATAGCGTGTAATTTTGATTTCAGTTTGATTTTATCGAATTAGAAATGGTACACCAGGGTGAACCCATCTTAAATGAGGTTTTGCACCTTATCCCACTATTTACGTTTATTTTTGTATGGATTTATTTTGTATTTGAATAGGGGTAGGTACCTATATCAAATCTAACTTGTTGGAAGTCCTTTTAATAATATTTTTTGACCCAGATCTAAACTTTCAATTGTAAAAAAGAAGAGTATAGTGTCTTTCAAAAGATATGGCAAACAAACTAAAGCACTATAACCATCTCTGTTGCGAGTCAAACAATTGATCAGAGATTTTAATAAAAACTTTGAAGTCTTTGGAGAACATTTTGACAGTGAGACGCAGCATAAAAATATTATATATTATACATTATATATTCTATATAAAAAATAACTTCTTACAAAAATAAGACAGTGGGACATGGGCTTGAAAAATACGAAAACGGTTAAATTTAGTCAAAGTTACGCATTTCAATGCTAATTAATATAAAAAACACAAATTAGAACTGAATGTAACGAAAAAATGAAAATCTAAAGCCATATTTGAATATTTCTTGAAAAACTGAACGAATATTGCCGAAGTAGTTCAGTTCTAAGTACCATAATACACTTAATACAATGTCTTTAGCCTATTATCGTTGATAAACCTTCTGCCTCTACGATTTTGTTTGAGATTACTGAACAGAAGAAAGTCATAGGGTGGTAAGTCGGTGCTGTACGATGTATGACCCAAGTTCTAAATTCACATTTTTGAATTACAGCCTCGACATTGAATGCGTTTTGGACCCTTTGGATTCCTTTTCGGCCACGATAAAGGCCGTTTTAATTTTAACGCTTCTTTCAAGCTCTGAATTGTCCTTGAGTATACCTCTGCACTGATTGCAGAGCATTTTACCATATTATGTTCAATGAGCAGAATTCCTTCTTCGTCCCAAAAAATGGTTGCCATTTTTCAGGCGACAACTGTGTTTTGGCTCCTTTTAGGGGCGGAAAATCTTTGTGAACCCACTGCATAGATTATGGTTTGGTAGAAGGATCCCAGTGATATACCCAAGATTCATCCCCAGTAACAATTCCTGAAAAAACGCTTATCGGACTATGAAGCAATCAAATTTTCCTGGAAAATCTCTTTTCTGACAAATTTTTGCTCTGATGTAAGCAGTCTTGGAATCCAGCGCGCAGACACTTTTTTGATGCCCAAATCGTCGTGCAAAATAGTTGCTTCAGATACCCCAATTTCTCTGGCAATAAAATACAATTTCATTCTGGGTCACTAAACCTTCAATTTTTTTAACCATGTCTTCAGTTCTTGTCTCAACCAGTCGATTTGGTTTTGAATAATCCTGTATACAGTCCCAACCCCATCGAAACTGCTTGGACCAAAATTTTACTTGAAATAATGGCTTCATTTCCATACACGTCAGTAATTCCCCGATCAATAAGTTTTGGCCCTTCCTTTCTGAGCAACTTTATAACAACACTTTGACGCTCTAATTTAATTCCACTCATTTCTCTTTAAAAAAATGAGAGAACCATTTAAACACAATATATTCTAGTAAAACTTTTCACTTCGAATTCAAAATATCACAGCTATCCAACAAACTAGCAATTGTCATTCTGACAGATTATTTTCATGACTGGGTAGATTACATAAAAATACGCCATCATAGTACTCAATTCATGTATTCGTAGAATACGCTACATTGTCACCCGTCACACTTACTTGTCAACGACCAGGCTTGCAAAGCGGTCATTGAAACCCTTGGTTTACAAGGTACCGCAATGGCGGCCATATTGTTTTATAAATGACATTGTTCAACGGAATATGGAAATTCATTAGATACTACTTTTTTGCAATTTTTTCCTATATTTTGACGGAAACAGACAGAAAAATATCAGGGAACCATTATTTTAGGTTGGGCTCTCATCATTTACTTAATATTTATTAACGCAACCACAACTTCTAACAACGCAAATACAAAACTTTTTAAAATGACATGAGTTATATTCCGACAAAAATAATTCACTGAACGATGTCATTTCTGAAACAATATGGCCGCCATTGAGGTACTTTGTAAACCAAAGGTTTCAGCGACTGCTTTGCAGATTTGATTCCTTCACCTCCATCTAGCAGCAGTTGCACAAACTTTACTGCACACTGCTACAAAATGCTGCCATACTTCTCAGCGCCATCTAACGGAAAGGACACTAACCTTACTGCTTCAGAATGCTGTCCGTTATATCTTTTGGTCTTCATGTGTTTAAATAAAAAGTGATTTAATGTCACCAAATCGTATACTCTTATAACGTCCATTTATTCAACCTAGTAGAGGAGCTGGTCAATAAAGACAGACCGAAGAATTTGTCTAGAATGAATAGTGCAGAGCAGAGACTGGAAAAGTAGGTGCACCAGCCAGCCTAAAAGAAAAATTTAAAGTAGGAAGAGGAAAAACTGAAGGTAATTAGAAACTCCTTGGGCTTGAAGCAGTTGGAGATGGTATCTTCTCCTCTCGTCTTATGAGGGGCGTGTTAAGCTAGTATATTATACATACCAGAATTTGTTGCGCTCATTATTCACTTTTTATTATGTTTTGTCTGAGATTGTAAACTTAAATATAAGCACATATTGTTATTTTATAAATACTGAACACCTAAAGTTACAGTCACGCAGAATAACATTCAAATTTGTAAAAGCTAAGATGTGATTTTGTATTCACTCCATCTTTCATTCATAAAGTGCGGCCCAGGGTCGAATCCCGGCAGATTCTAGAAGGATTTTAAAAATTGTACGCTCCCCGGCAACGCTAACACCTGTGGTAGTCGTTAACCCCTAAACAAGGAAACTCTTCCTCACTTTCGACGGGCAAGTCTAGCCACCTACCCGGTCTAAGGGCAAAGAGGGTGCATAGAACCACTTTGTGGTTAAAACAGGCCACTGGCCTGTAATAAGGGGAAGAAGAAGAAGAATAATCTGTTCAAAGGGTGCTTTCAGTGTGATGGCAAAAAAACGCCTATAATGTGGTATATCACATCTAAAGGTAACAAATAAATATATATTTGTATCCGAATATTTCAACGATCTAAAGAAATACATTCGATACCCAGTTTCCAACTAGTGAGCGTAAGCTCAGTAGCCCAACTCTTTACCATTACACAACCGCGCTCCGTAGTTACGCGGCCGCTGACCGTTATTACTGATATCACGAATACAAATCGAAAAACACATACAAAGGAAAACAACCAATGTCGCCCAAAAACTTTTCAGTTCTTTGCATTAATACTGCGCACAAACTGGCGTAGAAATGATCCTGATAAGTTAGGTTTTTCGCGAGATAGCGTGTTTACATCCATTCGGCGGGACATCTTCACTGAACTGCATTTTCCCACGTTACGTAAACGCCGAAGCGGTTGCTGCCTCTACAAAAGTTATGCAATTTCATGGGATATTTTATATAATTTTGGTTTGTTTGCGATTGATTGAGCAGTTGCTTCAAAAATTGCAAATTAGTGAAAAATGTCGGACCATAAAGTAAATACTTCTGCAGATCATATTTCAGTTTAAACTATATAGTTGTTTTACTACGCTATAGAAGCGTTGAGAATTCCATTTGTATTAAAGTTAAACGATTATTGATACGAGAATTTTCAAACATAATTACCTAGATTATAACAATTCTGGCAGTTGCGTAATTAGCAATAGGAAAACATATATATTATGCCAAGCAGGTCCTAAGGAAAAAATGAGTTCACAAAAGTAGTCATTTTTAAGCGACATTGTGTAACCGCAGGTTCTAATTGAATTAATCATAACTATGAGAACAGCAAGCATTAATGAACACGAAAGCGGACCTGGTAGTAAACTAAACCTTGACACGAAATGATGAACAGTGCTCCATTAAAGGTTGAGGTTGTTTATTTTCATGTTGGAGTTTTTGTCTGTGAAAACATTAATAATTGAACATACCATAATTTGAAGTTTCCGAGTCTGTATTTTGTTGTCGTCTACATGAATTACGTACATTGGTCACGAATTTAACGCTATTTTAAAAATAAGTTTTACTGTAATTTCATTGTGAATTAGTACATGGAAAATATGTGTGTTTAAGTCAAATCCCGTTTCTTAACTTTTGCTATACCAAAGATAGATATTAAGTGCAAATCGATGTTAAAGGTCATCGATTGATTGATTAATAAATTATTAACTTTAGATGTTATAAAGAAACATTAATAGAATATTTTGTGTTCAACGCAGAATTGCATTTTTACCTATTTATAAACAGTGTATACAGCTAGTAATAAAGTCGTATTAAAAACTTTACCGCATAAAAAAATGGCCATGACACTTCACATGTACTTACTAAATTAATTACTCACATTAAGTGTTTTTTACAGAGTGGATGGCTGAGCGAGCATTATGCGTGATCCTCATACTGGCAGACTGGGTTCTATTACCGATAACTACACAAAAATTTTACTAATATAACACCTGTGGTAGTCGTTAAACCCTAATAAGCAAACTCTTTCTTAATTTAGAAAGGCAAGGCTAGCCACCTACCTGGCTCATAGAACACCAACTTAGTGGAATTAAATAGGCCAATAACCCAATATAAGATGATGAAGCAGAAGATAACTTTCAACTTCAACAGTAGACATAGTCAAATATCGACTAGAGAGTGTTTAGAACCCATTACTTAACAAATCAAATACAAAATTGTTGAAGATCAATACATTTCTACATATTTTGCTGCTCTAATATGGGTATAATGAATCCTTGAATATGATTTTTAATTATTTGAATAAATTAACCAGCACTAACTACCACACTTTTTGTAATTTTCCCGGCTATACTGTAATAATGCTTAAATTTCTAATTTGTTACGGTATGAAAAGGACTTTACGACACCCACCCAAGGTGAGCATCGCACCACGGAATCAGTCCTGAAAACATGACACACTTGCCCTGAGATCGGTTCGAAATAGGCTAATAGGCCACGGCTGGAACGCTCAGGGAGTCGGGCGTGAGTCACACGATACGTTCTGGGCAAGCGCGTTGTGGCATAATATATACAGGGTATGTCGAAATTATGAGGGCGCCACCAAGCCTGTCTTAACCCGGCTAACCGGGCCTGGACGGTTAGACGGGAGCGAAGCATGCAAAAATACTCCGCCAATGAGATTATTCAAGAGTTGCAAGGTCAAACAACAACTTCGGGATTGCCTTAAGCAAGGATTGTGATTAGGTGTCCATCCGACCACGACTACGCAGCTGTCCCACTCACCTGCACGCTCACAGCTTCCTCGTTCCGTCGTACAATAATTCGTACAATAAAGGGGCGTCTATCTGTAACAGAACATGCACAAACCGAAACAAACAATAGTTCCCTTAACTAACCAATCATATATTTCACTTCGAGTTACAATGGGGTAGCAGAATGCGTCGCCCTGTATCTAACCTTACTCTATAATTAAGGGCACCAGCTGGCACGCGCGCTCTAAGCTTAACGACAGATGTTGAACATTAGTGAACAGCAATAATAGGTACAAAGATACACATTGCCTTATGCAAGGGCAGCGACGATTTACATTAGCCTTCACGGCCTGAACTGTCTGCAGTCTGAATGAATACACTAGCGTAGTAATGAATAGGTACAAAGATACACATTGCCTTATGCAAGGGCAGCGACGATTTACATTAGCCTTCACGGCCTGAACTGTCTGCAGTCTGAATGAATACACTAGCGTAGTAATGAGTAGTAATGAGTAACACTCGCGTTCACAGCGGTAATCAGGTTAAAGGCACATACCTTAATGCGTGGGCGGCGAGGGAGCCTGGTACAGCTGAGTTGCGACGAGCTGCAATCGTAGGTGGTAGGTACCTTCGGTGTTACAACGGCGAAAGGGGGTGAATGCATAACCGCCTCAATGGCGACGGGAGACGCGTCAAGACGCGTACAACGGGACGACGAAAATGATGGGGGCCTCACTCGTTCTGCTGAACCAAATCCTCGTAGGTCGAGATGAAGGGGGCACGACCCCTCACTAATAGTAGCAGGAACTGGGCTCCAAAACACCCACGTTACGCCGAAGATCACTCGACAAATTTCGAATCACCACCACCACACACAAGCGCTCTCTGCCACGGGCTCTGGAAGACTCACCGAGGGAAGCGTCGGCAAAAGGTCACCTTCGCCGCGTCCCCCACGTGACTAAACCACAGCGAATCGCAAGGCGATGAAATGAAACCAACCAATGCGGGCCACGCTGGTATCACGCCGCCACCGCGTGCTAAATGAAACAAACCAATGCGGGCCACGCTGGTATCACGCCGCCACAGCGTGCTATTCAGAATTCAGAAAAACGCCATCAGAGGAGAGCTCCAACCGACGACAAATACTGCTTTTTAGGCTAACTATGTGCGAAATCGTGATTCTGGAATTAGGCGATGGAGCCAAATAAAGAGCTAAAAGGGCTTAGCATACGGGCGCGCTGCTCTAAGCTTAGGCGGCTATTCAAAATACCAAAATGACCTAACTAACGGCGTGAAATGCAATTAAGCATCTGAAATAGCAAAATGACTTAACACTCCCCTTACTTGAAAGAGAGTTCCCCGAAGTCTCTTATAAAACAACGAGGCATTTTGGCTGCGGCGCCACGAGAACTCAAACGGCCGGAAACGCTGATACGATAGCTGTACCCCCAAAGGAATTACGCACACCGGCCACCAGATAGGGTACGACAGGAGGGAAGAGAGAAGAGGAAGAAGAAAGACTGGATACGCCAGTAGAAAATACGTAAATTGTTTGGGTCAAAATCGGGTAAAATAGGTCTTACACCTGTGGACACTTCCGACCAACCGTTCCAAAAGAACACAGGGAGGGGGGGTATAGAGATGGAAGTCCAAAGTCCCACCCAAGGGTTACCTGAAGAGGGCACGCTGCGCGTCACGAGATCGGCGCATTGTGTGGATCCCACAACTGGTATTAGTACCCAAGAGAAGAGGATGAACCACCAAAAAGGGAAAATGGTTGTGACAGAAACTGTCAAAAATAGTCATAATCAGTAATAGGAAAAACTCAGTCCACCGAAATCCTCAATCAATGCCGATGCCGGAGCCAAGTCGACTATTAAACCGCAAAGCGCGAGCTCGAAAATGACTCCAACACCGAACACCAAAAGAAAATCCAGAAGAACCAAGTCTCCAAGGGTGTAGGCGTTCGATGACGCATGCCCAATAAATCCTTTTCAGAAATCCATGCGGCCCAAAGGGACTACCTTACTACGACAGGGTCCGCACGAAACAAAATGACCAGAAACACGCTCTCTTTATGTAATCCCACACAGGTGGTTGAAAATGGCGACGGCCAACGGTACGGTAAAAGAGCGTTAGGCCACGACAACAACAGGGCATCACTACAAAAAAAAAAAAAGTCAAAAAATCTTTAAATACTTAATACTTGAAAACTTGAATACCAAAGAGGCCTCATGCGGACAGCAGCGCATTACTGCCACACAAAGCTCAAAAGCTTCAACGAAACTGTTCACAAAGAACACGATACGTGACAACATGACGTCATCAGACAAATAGGGTACGGTAAATGACAACAAAACGTCAACAAATACGAAGCATTCCGACCAGCGGTAAAGACTCGTTAAATACTAACGGAAAGTGTACAAAACACTACTATGACTGTTAGGGGCGTCCACGAAGAAGTCGGTAAACAAAGTTGGGCGGTACATGATAATAATGAAAACGAAATAAAAGTCCAACGAAAATAACTACGTCAAACCAACTAAGAAGATGGCCTGAGGGACGTAATAACCGCACGAGCGAATCTCCCCAAGCACACCAACAGCACACCAAAACTTATCAGCAAACCAAAACACGGTAATGAAGGTAAAAATGAATTCCAACCTGCTTACCAAAAATCAACTCGGTACAACACCAAACGATAGAGAAAAAAAAAAAAAAAAAAAAAAAACGTCAAAATCGGTAATCATTAACGTCAAAATCGATAAACGTCAGTTCGGTACAACAAAAGTGTCAACTTAGCCCAAGGCTAAACAATATAAACGACAGGGAATCGAAACTCCCAACTAAGCCTTCGAAAAGACTTAAAAAAAACAAGGTCGGTACCTTCACTCAACAACATCTGGTACTAAATCCGACTAATACGGGATAAAATCTGCACTAAATGCAACGAGAGATCTCGGTAGTATGAACTGGCTAAAAAAAACAAGAAACGACGGTAAAAATGACGAAAAAGATACTCAAAATATGAAAAGACATGGAAAAACACAAAAAGAAAACTCAAAAAGGCGATAAACAACAACAAAACACAAAACTACAAATAGAAAATAAGAAAAGACAAGAAAAAACATAAAGAAAACAAGAAAAGAAACGTAAAGACAAATGACAACTAAGAAAAAACATATACACGGTCAAGAAAACTAATGAAAATAAACTAAGAACAGGAAAAGACAAGAAAAGACATATAGAAAACAGAAGAAAACAGGAAAAGACAAATAGAAAACAAGAAAAGAAGCTCGGTAAAATATTCTACTAAGGAAAAAAACGGTTTACCAGTCCATACCACTTCGAAATGACGAGAAAAAAAAACATTTGTGACAACAATATAAATGACACAACAAGGCTAAGCAAAGCAAAGCCAGGAAGGCCTGAATCGCCCCACGTTGGGCGCCAAAATTAGCCTGTTACGGTATGAAAAGGACTTTACGACACCCACCCAAGGTGAGCATCGCACCACGGAATCAGTCCTGAAAACATGACACACTTGCCCTGAGATCGGTTCGAAATAGGCTAATAGGCCACGGCTGGAACGCTCAGGGAGTCGGGCGTGAGTCACACGATACGTTCTGGGCAAGCGCGTTGTGGCATAATATATACAGGGTATGTCGAAATTATGAGGGCGCCACCAAGCCTGTCTTAACCCGGCTAACCGGGCCTGGACGGTTAGACGGGAGCGAAGCATGCAAAAATTCTCCGCCAATGAGATTATTCAAGAGTTGCAAGGTCAAACAACAACTTCGGGATTGCCTTAAGCAAGGATTGTGATTAGGTGTCCATCCGACCACGACTACGCAGCTGTCCCACTCACCTGCACGCTCACAGCTTCCTCGTTCCGTCGTACAATAATTCGTACAATAAAGGGGCGTCTATCTGTAACAGAACATGCACAAACCGAAACAAACAATAGTTCCCTTAACTAACCAATCATATATTTCACTTCGAGTTACAATGGGGTAGCAGAATGCGTCGCCCTGTATCTAACCTTACTCTATAATTAAGGGCACCAGCTGGCACGCGCGCTCTAAGCTTAACGACAGATGTTGAACATTAGTGAACAGCAATAATAGGTACAAAGATACACATTGCCTTATGCAAGGGCAGCGACGATTTACATTAGCCTTCACGGCCTGAACTGTCTGCAGTCTGAATGAATACACTAGCGTAGTAATGAATAGGTACAAAGATACACATTGCCTTATGCAAGGGCAGCGACGATTTACATTAGCCTTCACGGCCTGAACTGTCTGCAGTCTGAATGAATACACTAGCGTAGTAATGAGTAGTAATGAGTAACACTCGCGTTCACAGCGGTAATCAGGTTAAAGGCACATACCTTAATGCGTGGGCGGCGAGGGAGCCTGGTACAGCTGAGTTGCGACGAGCTGCAATCGTAGGTGGTAGGTACCTTCGGTGTTACAACGGCGAAAGGGGGTGAATGCATAACCGCCTCAATGGCGACGGGAGACGCGTCAAGACGCGTACAACGGGACGACGAAAATGATGGGGGCCTCACTCGTTCTGCTGAACCAAATCCTCGTAGGTCGAGATGAAGGGGGCACGACCCCTCACTAATAGTAGCAGGAACTGGGCTCCAAAACACCCACGTTACGCCGAAGATCACTCTACAAATTTCGAATCACCACCACCACACACAAGCGCTCTCTGCCACGGGCTCTGGAAGACTCACCGAGGGAAGCGTCGGCAAAAGGTCACCTTCGCCGCGTCCCCCACGTGACTAAACCACAGCGAATCGCAAGGCGATGAAATGAAACCAACCAATGCGGGCCACGCTGGTATCACGCCGCCACCGCGTGCTAAATGAAACAAACCAATGCGGGCCACGCTGGTATCACGCCGCCACAGCGTGCTATTCAGAATTCAGAAAAACGCCATCAGAGGAGAGCTCCAACCGACGACAAATACTGCTTTTTAGGCTAACTATGTGCGAAATCGTGATTCTGGAATTAGGCGATGGAGCCAAATAAAGAGCTAAAAGGGCTTAGCATACGGGCGCGCTGCTCTAAGCTTAGGCGGCTATTCAAAATACCAAAATGACCTAACTAACGGCGTGAAATGCAATTAAGCATCTGAAATAGCAAAATGACTTAACAAATTCTAATTTACTCTCATCCCAGAGTTAGGTCGCTACATCTAATTAAGAAAAACGAATATGAACTTGCTTTTGCCATCATTACTAATTAACTACGTTTGGCTAGGAATGACTATTTAAGATCAGATTTTAAAATAAACGTTTAATTATAAGCACTCTCTATATCGCTATTTTTCTAATAGGATTTGACAACTTATATGTTTTACTTATGGGACTAATCCAAAACCAAAATGGTTTCCTTGCATCCAGAATACATAAACAAGCTGACAATTTTAATTAATTTCTCGCTGTCCAAGTAATTAAAGCTGTTCCTATGCGATCATAATCAAACGTAAGTATTCTGCATCATAAAAAACACTTCTACCCACGCCATCAACCGGAAGTGACACGCTAAAGAACGCTAAGAAAGGACATTCACAAAACTAGCACTTTTAGGAGGATAAGATAGGAAAATAGGGCTACCTGCCCCTCGCTGGAACTCCCAAGATGCTCTGGGCCACTCGTTGTTGTTTGCTTGCAGTTAGCAAAGCCCAAGTCTGCGCTGGAACCCACCTGGTGAACGACTGATGTTCTCGAACACCTCTAGAACCGCTTACAATGAAGGTGGGGCCTCAAATCTCGTACTCCGCTGTGCTACACGGCCGCTGCTCTCTTATTCACTTGTATACAAACTTATAAACCTGTGTGGACCTCCGTAGAATATGCCCAAAACACCACAGCTTCCACTGGACCACTTCTACCCCACGTATTTTACCTGTACGGAAGCCTAATGCAAGGCAAAACTTCCACAAGTAACCCAGGACACAATCACTCAATTAAACAACACTTTTAATTAACTTGGGTATTTATTAACACATAACATTCACATTCACAACCAAGGCTTTCAAAGAAGCTACCCCAATTGTTTTGTTTAGAGTTTACCCATTGTTACATGAATTGCCATGTCTGTTCTGATCTTATTATGTTTTAAACAAAGATAAAGGTATTGAAAACCGTCATTATGCAATTATTTTCATGGCCTATGCTATTTCTTAACAATTCTGAATTTCAAATTATTACATTTACTGAACATTCTTATAATAAATATTTGTTTTGCTAGGTATGTTATTTATTACTATTAAATACTGTGCGTAATATAAAGGCTACTAAAATGTTTTCATAGCAATATATATAACGGGGTCTGGTTCTTCATTTTGTCTTTGAGCAATTCATAAACTCCAGCAAATGGAAGTGAGAAGAGATATGTATGTTTCTGAGCCTAAAAATACCACAGCCTCTCAAATTTTTGCACATAACTATATTTCGTTAAATTTTAAATGTTATTAAATTCCTATAGTATTGAACGTAGTAAAAAATGGGAATGAAGGTTTGAGATATTTTTACCTGCAGCAAGGTCCTTGCAACAGCTCGCGGACAGTGTCATCTCTGAACGAATTTCTACATCCGGAACTGCTCATTGTCTGGGAAACCAAACAGGTAACAGCTAACCAAATTCAGAGAAAGCTAGACACTGTATAAAAACAGTTTGAGACCGTGAACTGCTGTCTCACTTAGCAGCAGTCGAGGTTTATAGTTAACCAAGTCGATTCTTTGTGTATGGGCCGTATGTCGTTCAATTTTTTTTGTAATACAAATTTATACATTTATTAAACATAATTTAAAGATGAGGTGATCCTTAACGGCGGCGGCGGTGACCGATATAAATGACTTTTCATGTTGTTCAGTTACAATACAATAACCGAATTAAAAAAGAATCTAGAGTAAATCATAACTAAGCAACAAGCTTAGTAAATCGTTTGCCTACCTTCTAAATTAAAACGCTCGAGTCTCAATGCTTCTTCACGGACTCAGCATGGTATCGTGTTCCCATAAGTTCAATTTCCAAAGTAGGTATTATTGATTCTAAACTCGTTTTAGGCACAAGTTGTTATCAGATCTTCTCCATTATCATTTAATACCTTCCATTTGAACTTGTGCACGACTCCAGAGATAATTTCATTTTTAACACGAGTTTCCCATTACAAACAGGTTTTCGATGGGGAGAATCTTATCAAGAACATCTTGAATCTAAGAGAGGAACAGTATCTTTTCTTCTTGGGGCTTGTTGATGTTTGGTGCACAGCAGCTTAAAAATTTTTTGTTTCTAAAAAAAACAAGTTAATATGGCTTGAATTTATCTCTATGATCACTTTTTGGTCTTTACGGATCCCTGATAGAATATTCCACCAGCCAAGTAGCGCTGCTATCGCTTTCATTTTCGTCTTATACATTTTCTCGCCGGGTCGTTTCTTATTATAAGCTTGCTTTCTTTATACGTTCTGTCAACCCTCCTCCTTTATCTGGGCAACATCAACTAATGTGCTACTCAATCCACCCATCAGCTGACGCAGGCGGGGTTTAAACCTGTTAGTTAATTTAGAAAAATTATGTTTCTTTTACAAGAGTTTCTGTTGTTTTAGTTACAATTCCATTTTATAAGTGTAAAATGAGCTTAATTAGAACAAAGCCACCTATGTGGTAGGCTAAATCGCTAGTGACGTGCAAAGTGATTTTGTCACACATGTTTCCTCAGAGTAGGCTTTGCTTTTTGGGGCTGCCAATTGTTTTATGTAAACAACCGTTTGAGTACGGTTAAAAGAAGCGATCTGCACGCGTATCTAAGGCCCACTTGTAATCGTAGGTTAAGCTTCTTTGAATTATTGAGTTTCCTTAATAATTAACGTGGTAATTCGGTCTTGACCTGCGATATCCTCTTTCTGCTGCATACGCATTAAATGGTAATCAATTTCTCAGTCAACGCTCGTAGCGCTGTGCTGAAGACTGTTTTCCGTAACCACCTTCGGGCCTCGGAATGCAACGTCAGTTCCAGCTGCAGATACAACCATTGCCTGCTTCGCTTAAAAAACCGTGCTGAAGCTTCCCACAACATTTGCCTAATTCAGTGATTTTGCATTGACGATAAAGGCAGTTTTGCCAGCAATAGGTTATGCATCGATCTAACAAAGGCCTTTGGTATTAATCTCGCGCGCGGAACAAGTTACTTATTAGCTTATTATCAGTCCAATTTGCGTATCAATTAGGGAACTATTGAACCACTCATCCAGAGTATACAAACTGAAATGCATTTATTTAGTGTAGTTCGACCTTGATCGTCAGGCAATGAAATTCATTTTTATCAACTTGCATGCCGGCGATCGGGAGTTTTATCAGCTCAGCCGTTAAGATGTGGTCTGATAGGTTAAATTTGTTGGTTTGTCAAATGTTTTGAATTCCAATTATTTTAATTGTGTCATTATGTCATTGTTTAATATTTCTTATATAACTACGCTTGTTATTTGTGAGACTATTTGATGAAATTAAATCTATTTACTCTTACTGGAATATTTTCTTTGTTATTTATATTTATCATGAACCTGCTCGTTTTTTAGATTTAGATTGTGAAGTTCGAAGCATGCAAGGTAGGTGGTGAATCTTTTTGGTAGCTAGTTTGTATTTTTCTTCTGAATAACGACTGGCGCCCGTTTCTATAAATGTTAATAAGTTTCTTTTGGTAACCTTAAGAATCGCTGCCTGGTCCTTATTCACGCCATATTCTGCTGAGGTTTTGAGCTAGCTAGTGCTGTGTTACCTCTCGTTTAAAGCTGGTCATCCTTTCATTTTCTACTTCCTTTTTTAACAATCGACATTTCTTGTTTAATTTGCTCAAAGTCATTCCGCTATTCTTTAAGTATGGTTTTAGCTTCATTTCTTCTTTCCACATTTCAATTATTTTTGTTTAATTCTGTCTATTTTTTATTTCGTTTTGCTGAACTTGTCTGATTACTTTAACTTACTTTTTACAGGTAATCTCGCAGTTAATCAATTATTTTTACATTTAGTTGCCCATTCACAACAGCAGATTCTCCATATACCGGGTGTCAACGAATTTATTAGACAAGTCATAACTTCTAGAGTATTAGGTGTATCAAAATGAGATTTGGTATACTCGTAGCTAAATGGTATAGGGAGAGGATAGGTATTATGCATCTTGGCTATCCATGGCACACTTGACAAAAGAAAATAAATTATTATCCAGTATTTTGCTGAGAAATATTTAATTTATGAGCTTATTTTTAATCCAATCGCAAATAAATTAGTATCGTTAGATTGGCCAAAATATCCTCTTTTCGGAAAGTGCTTGTCAAAAAAGGGTCGCCATTTAAAAAAAATAGTTAGACACGAAAATGTTATTTTGTCAACTTGTCTTATTCCTATCTATCATACTAATCACTAAAACTTTGCGATTGTAATTTTCTGACATCACCTGAGGTCCTTAGATTAGTTTGCGTCCAATCATGGCCACCTAGATGCAATACTAAAAGTGTCTCTAAAAAAATCAAGTAGGCTTAAAAAATGTCTAAAATGTCACATTCTGATCGAGAATTGTCTCAGAAATCCAAAAATATAAAAATATACAGGGTGTTCCATTTGAAAATTCAAAACCGGAGCCATTTCCGGTAAAACCGGAAGTGACCAGAAAGTGAAAAATATGCGAAAACTCTCTTCCCCCTATACCATTTGTCCATACCAAATCTCATTTTCATATACCTAATACTCTAGAAGTTATGACTTGTCTAATAAAATTGTTGACACCCTGTATACTAAATTAATAGAATGCAACTTTAAAAATTACATCATACGTCGCAATAGTTTCTTTCATAGTTCTGACTTAAGGTTTTTAATAATGTAGAAAGACTTAGTGAAGATTATCGGTAATAATAATACCTAGCTTTCCATGTATTTAATAATTTTTATATCTTCAATCTAACCTTTTAATAAAGGAACGTTTGGCTGGCCATTATACAAATTAAATAATTTCGAAACCCTTAATAATTCCTAAAAAGCCGCATCGACGCAACGCGGAAAACGACGCAGCTGACGTTACACTTTAAATGCGACTCGAATAAACAAATGAACAACGAAATGGGCTTTAACATTTTGCCGGGTGAATAGCCTCACTCTGGCGGTTGCATAAAGACTTCACCTGTGCATGGGGCATGCGTACTGGATTACCTTGAGCGGAAAACGTTGACCTACGCATTCAGGTTTACTTTCTTACACACTAGTAATTCTAGTAACGGCCACAACAATATCGCCAGAGCTGCCAGATTTCCTGTGATTTTCGATGTGTTCAGGAAGCGCACTGCATCATCAATCATGAAAATGTCGCTATGGCAGCTTCGGAAAAAACACTTCCAGTCGTCTGAAGCAATTAAATTTACACACTGACCATTCTGCTTTGGACGTTAGTGTCTATAACCTTAGGAAATTTTTTAAAAAACAATTGAGGGATATTATTAGTTTCTGAATTTTTATGTGGTTGTTTGGCGGATGTATCAAACTGCGAGAGCCAGTAACAATGGAAAAGGGGCGTTTAATTTTAAATGAGTTAGTTAAAATTCAAATATGAATGAAACTTGAATCATAACAGTGTGGTTGCAATATATTTACTACCTCAGTCGGCTGGATTAGCATCTATTTCCCCCATCAAGTAGGTACCTGGAATTCCAGTTCAAATTTACCTGCTGATATAAATTCCTAGAACATGCGTGCATTCCTCAGGGCTTACACACGATTTCCAAAACCGCGAAATCCAGCAGCATCCACATGCCTGCGTTAGCTGTTTTCGCAGAAACAATACTGGAAACTGAATCGATCACCTGCCCGAATAACAGTTTCCGCTCCTTCTTTGGCCTTACAAATAAGCACTTTCGTAAATTAGCTAACCTTGAACACAGACCATCTCCGTCCGTTTGCGGTTCCAAGCCAACTTGCCATTGAAGTTCTGACAATGAGCATTTCTGCTTCAATGGCTGATGGCCAGCAGTGCCATGAACGCAAAGTCTATGCGTCTGGATATCCTCACAGACTCCATAAGCAAGCATGTGCGTTAATTGAGATAAGATCTATCTCTGCTGCGATTTAAATGAAGCTCAAAGACCGTTTTAGGCAAGTACAGGTTTCTTTTTAGTTCACTGGACTAGTCTCGTCTGCTCCAGACAGCAAAACATGATGGACTCATTGGTATTTGGTTTTATTGGAAGCTTGCGAAATACACGTCTCGCATTATTACTAACGCGTCAAAGTGGCTCATATGTGGAAGCACGTTGGAGGACTTATTCGCAATGGTTGAGCAGTTTAAGTTGCGGATATCCGCTGAGGTATAGGCAGCTGCACACGGCAGGAAATTTTAGTGCTTCAGCAACCCAAGAAGTGCCTTTTCAAAACTGACGAAGTTTGCACTATAATAATTGTAATTTGTTCTTACGCTTCTACAGCTGCAATTCGAAATCTGCTCCAATAATTTATAAATTTGAAAGAAATCAATGTTTTTTAACCAGTCTATCAAGAATCAATGATTTCGGATATGCATTGGCTTAATTATAAAGAACTTTTTTCAGAATTTATTTGATGAGTATAGGTTATGTCAAAGGCATTTTCCAAATATAGAACCCATTATTCTTCTCTTCCTTATTGCTTACAAACAGTAACTCATTGACAGTATTTATTTTGAATGGTTATTGTTTTATTCCCGTGTGAACTTGCTAATCCTCCTTGGAGCGCCTCCCCAGATGGCAGATATGGTGAGTATTGGGGACATAAAATACCTGAAGCCGACCAAAATTTGCAAAAACTGACTTATTTGGACTTGTCTGAACTCAAAGTCAGAAAAACGGCTGATTTAGAACCTAGCAGAAGGTATAAAATTTGTTCACCAAGATGTTTGGCCAGCGTTGTGTATTAGGTCAAATAGCTCCTATGTATATTAAATTAAATATGACAATACTCTATGGAAAAAGGCCCCAGTGCCCAGCAATCTTCAAGTTCCTACCCAAGACATCGGGCAAAATAGTGATAAGATAGAGGACGCTAAGAATTTTTGGATTCGATTAGGCTGCCAATATAAGACGAAACGAAATTTGTTTGTAAGTACATATAATATACGTTCTATATTCGAAGACAGATTAGTAGAAATGGAAGACGATGTAAAAGACATTAAATGAGAAATCATTGAAATAAGCGAAATTAGTAGAAGAGACAAACAATGTTTAAATCTTAATTCTGACATATTATTTTACAAAGGCCAAAAAAGCAAAAGCGAAGGAAGAGTAGGTTTCTTCATAAACAAGAAAATATTTGGGAGCTATCACATTTTAAAGCTGTTACATATCGAATTGTGTACATAATAGTACAGAATAGTTAGATGAAGAAACAAATGCATATATCGTAGAGATCCCTACGAAATACTTACTGATCACAGGTGATTTTGACGCAAAGATAGGACAAATGCAACAAGAAGGTTTAGGTGATCATGGAATATGAGAAAGAAATGCAACCGGAGATATATTATAAGTGCTTTGGGACAACAACCATGTATGCCGTAAATACATTTTTTAACAGAAAAACTGAAAACAAATTGATACGCATCAGCCTCGATGGACGAACTATGAATGAAATTGACTTCATTATATCCTTACATAAAAAGATTGCGAATATGTGGCAATAATATAGAAAATAAATACAACAAGCGATCATAGGTTTATGAGAAGTAGATTAGTCCTTAACAACAAAAATGAAAGAGTCACAAATATATAGGAATCAAAGAAAAGAACGGAAGGAAACCATATAACAGTAATCAAGAAAGAATATAAAAAATAATTAAATAAAAAATTAATTAAAGTTAATATAACAGAAAAACATGATATAAATAAAAGGACTTAGAAAATAACAGCAGCAAATCTTCGTTCAAAGTAACACCAAATAAGAAAAATATTTCAAAATTAGTCATAATTATAATACAAGAAGACTATTGGAAGATAGGAAAAAGGGAAAATCGAGAAGCTCTTACAAAATTAATATAATAATAAGAAGAGAAATGGAAAAAGATCTAAAAGCATGTCATCAACTGAAAATCGAAGAAGCAATTCAAAATTGTGGATAAAAACAATGGCAAAACGAAAAAAGATTGAAACATACGTACAATTACATCATTAAAAAATGCAAAAGGAGCCTTTATCAACAGAGGAATTTTACAAAGAAATGTACCGTGTAAGAAAACACACGCAGATTGAACACAGAAAGAAAAGTGACAAACGTAAGTTTAGAAGATATTCCTAATATTGAAATATACGAAATAAAGAAAGCGTTACACCATATAAAAAGAAATAAAGTGTCCGGCGAAGTTCACATATTAATTGAAACGATATAAGGGTTATGGTACGAACCACCAGAGCAGGACGAATTTCAAGATCACTTGCAAGTACTTCATCATTAAATGGAAAAATAAAAATTATATAACCTGCCCTTCTGTTTTGCCTTTATAAACTACAAAAAGGTATTTGACTCCGTCGAACATTGGACTTATTTTGTTTAAAATTGCTCAAGAAACATACTCCTAAAGTTTGGAAAATTCCTCTCGGAACACCGTGTATATATTACTATCAACATAGTTTAAGCCAATACAATTATAATAGAAATTAATCATAATTCAAACATTCCACATATTATTTTAAAAATGTTCCATAAATGTAAATTTAAATTTTCAATTGTATAAAAAAGCATTGGCCTTGAAATTATTTGAATTTGTAAAAATGTAGTAAAAATAGCGTTAGCCTTGACTTGAATATGAAACTGTAATCAGAGCAGGCTTTGACGTTATAATAACAAAGTAAGATCGATGTAAAAAACAACAATTGGAGAAGAAAAGCCAAGCTTTGGGTGTGTGTTTTGGCTTCCCTACAAAAATTTATTTCAAATTTAATAAATACCCTTTTTTTCAATTAAAAAGAGTGTTTCAACTTAGTACAGTGTCTTTGATAGAATGCAGAATATTCCTGGCACCTCTGCAGAGGGTAAAAGTGTCCAACTGTTCTTCGAGTGTAGCTGGTGTTTTTCGGTGGCCTTAGTGAGATTATTTGGGGCCAGCGACTTTCGTGGAAAGTAGCGAAGCCCCAAGTGTGGGGCAAAAGACCTGAGTTGAGAGCAAATATGAGTGAAAGGGCTGCAGGTGGATGGTGAGGCATCGGCTGCTTGTATGGCAGTCCAACTGAGAATAAGAGGCCTATTTTGTCGCGAGACTTGTTGAGGGCCGATTTATAGTCAAATATCCATAGCAGAATCCAAAACCAAGGTCAAAAATGTGTTTATCCTGAAAGATGCATTTTCGCTTGTAACGCCCTTTGAGTATTTTGTGAAAGTTGCGTCTGTTTACTTACGTTCTTTATCACCTAGGCAACACATCTTACGTAATAGCTGACGGAATTGTTGAAATTGTAAACCAACTTGATATCTAAAATGTGCGGTTAGATCGCCATACTTGGCATTTGAGTTTAGTTCCCATTATCTAGTTTTAAAATCCCGTATTATAATGATCCCGGTAGTCAAATAAGCAGTATTTAAACGATTGCATTTAATAAAATACAAGAACAATTTATATTACAACATAATTAGAAAAATCAAAATAACAATTTGGCAGGATGTAGAGACCCAACCCATTTGAGATTAGAGCCATTAATTTAATTTAAGTAACATAAACAGAACTAGACCCCGATTACATTATAGTAATATGTATAAAAACGTTACCTGTAAAATCAATCTACAGAGAACCACGATACCAATAAAAATGGAACGGGGCAAGACAGAAAGATACAGTTTTTCCTAAACCATTTACGATAGCGTAAATGGTTTAGGATAGGTATAGACCTACAAGATGTTTTTAAAAGCTGTAAATGAAAGGATAAAGTATTAAACGTAAACGGAAAAAGATTGAAACATTTCCGATTTGCAGCCGGCATTATCCGTATACCAGAAAATATTGGGAATTTACAATAAACGCTAGCCTATCAAAATGAAAAAGCAAAAAAGCTTGGTTTAAATATTAACAAAGAAAAAACCAAAACACCAAGTAAAATTGATCAAAAATTAAAAACAAAATTATTTAATGAAAACATACTCGCTGTACTAACATATGCAGCAGAAACATGGACGCTGGCATAAATATATATACAAAAACTAAGTATAGCCCAAAGATCGTTGAATCGAATAATGTTGGAAATAACTCTGAAATACAGGTTAACAAACTCTTGGATATGGCAAATAACAAAATCGGAAAATGTATATGTAATAGCCTTAAACTAAAATGATCGTGATTTGGAAACATTGCAGGAACTAAAGACAATAGATGGACACCTATTTTTTGTTTAAGTTATGTGATGTTTCCTGGTTATGTCAGGTATTCTCTGAAAGATTAGATTGGACTAACAATCTCTGGGAGCTCAAAATTTACCTGCCAGATTGAGTGCCGACTTTTAACGTTTTGAAAGTTAGCCATATGATAACATGACGTTGGTGATTTAGACGGTGTTTCTCGTACCTCAAGTGGCAGTACTTGTCAGTCCGTGTCCACAAATGCATTTCTTGAGGCATTCAGTCGTTTTTAAAAGTGATATCTCGTATTGTCTTAGCTGATAAGAAGCGTTTTGTTGGATTTTGACGTATTGTCTGCTTTATCTCGTGAAGCTATGCGTTTGGTTATCGTGAGATTTAGCACGGTCATTTAATAACTGCCGTTGGTGTTCCGGTATTCTAGTGTAATTTCGTCACACTGTGGTAGTAAAAGTGTTTATTAACCAAATTTTGTTTTGGTTTTCAAGTGAACTTATCGGCTTTAGATCTTTAGGTGTCTTTTGATAAGTCTGTACCTCTTGATTGTGCCACGTACTACTAGGAGGAGAACGTTGAGCTGATTTACGCCAAAAGTGAATAGTTTTTAGGCACCCCTCCTGTACGTTAATGGCGTTCTATTGCTTCAGGAATTACTCTTTTTGTTGTTATAGATTTACATATTGTCGCTTTTTCATATTATCGTGTTGGAAGACTTGCGGAGTTTTGTATGAAAGGTTTCCTGGATTACACCTGAAGGTTTTTTCTTCTGGATGTATTTTGGGATTTTATTATGGACTTGGCATCTGGGCTTTTCCAGTTTATGGATTGATTGCGATTACGGTTCAGCTTTAACTTCGCTTGTGTAGCCTATATAATCCATCTAGGTTGGTCCCGTCCCAATCAGCATCTATGCGAGATTGAAGCTGGTTTTCTTGATCGACGTTGGAATTAACAGATAAGCTACTACCTTGTATTTTGCATAAATCCTTTTGTCGCAATTCAAAAGTGTATCGGCGCCTGTAAGTATATTAAGACAGTAGTAATTTATATGCGTATTTCCTACATACCTTGCTCTTTGTTTATTTGTGCGTTAACCTTACATTTCAAATGATAAATTACATAAGTGCTGCTATAAACGTAGCGTGTATACTCCGCGGAGTTAGTATTAGGTTTGACTTAATTACACAAGTTCTTTGTGTTTAAATATTCTAAATTAAATATCCTATTTAGGAGCGAACTGCCTTTTTACACATATATGCTTACCTATATGCATTAATAAATGTCACTTTAATTGTGCCTTATTTATGTCTTCTTCTTGCTATAAGGTTTTAGCTTATCAAAGAACCTGCATCTGAGAAGTGTAATTTTGAGATTTCTCCTTGATTGTAATTTACGATTACCATAACACCGAAGAATCTTCCAAATTAGATTCGCGAGCTGCTGAACTATCCAGTTGGCAGCGATCGTATTTGATTTTGATCAGTTTAGTGTTAACTTACTCCCTCCTCTAGAACAGCTTAGCAGGCTCGTTGAATGCTTTGGTTACAGCACTGTTTCACTTACCTATGCATAGCTCGCTACTCGGCTTACGTTGAACCGTTGCATGATTGTTGTCAGTTTCTTTTATCGATCATGCATTTTGGAGCGTTCAACAGCTACCAGTCTACATCCTACAACAACTAGATGAAGATACACTATGGTGATTGTTTGGTCCATTTAATCAGAACTGGCACCTTTGATACTTGTTTTTCTAAATATCAATTTTAGAATTTTGTTGCTTATGAATATTTTGTTGTAGTTTCCCTTAATTCTATGTCTAATAAGGCTGCTATTTGAAAAAGGTGCGAATAGTACCACAGTAGGTTGTAAAACGTTTTGTTAATTAACAAATGACTTTCGGGATTAGACATAAGCCCCGCTCACCGCCACTGAACCGCGAGGACACTTGTTGAACCGTGACGGCATTTGCCTATGAATTCTCGCTTTTCTGCTTCCGATGGTTAGAAGAGTTTCGCCTCTGGCGTGGTTTACACGTTGAGTTACGTACTCGTCTATCCCTTCCCGTGCAAAAGAGTTTCCCCTCTGGCGTGGTTTACACGTTGAGTGACCGTGCTCTTTTGCTTTTCATCCTGATGAAGCCCAGTACGAAAGTGGGCAAAAAGTTGAATTCTTCGACCTCAATAATGACACGGTCCAATCCCGGAAGTCGTTTGTGACTTAATGACAATGTCCGTGAAAGCCTCCGAAATCAAAACCTCTTGTTATTTGTTGAGGAATCGTGAAGCTCTTGGAAAACTCAACTAAACGTTAATTAGACAAGAAAATTATATTTTATGCAGTAACAAATTGTTGGAACTACTGATTATAGCCACTACATACTGCATTAAAATTATCTACATTTTAAACTCGTTTTCTTTCCCTTAATGTAGACTGCTAGCTTGTTATTAAAGCGATGGCATAACCCATCTTTTAAACCCTCCAAGGTATTTGGTGGTAATTCCTAAAATGCTGGTAGTGTAAAGCCGGGTCCACATTAATAAATATTTACGTTGTGCGTTGTATTTGACGCAAATTTGGGCGTGTGCGTTGAAATTAATATAGATGTGGACTGTTCGCCGAACACAAACGCACACAAATATTTTCGTGACGAACGATACATGCTATCCATCGCCCAGTCGGTATTTACTTGAACTTCAAAGAGATTTGCTGATCAACATTGATTGTGCTGATGGAGACGCCTTTATTATAATGCACCATTTAATTCGAAAAAATAAAAATAAAGTCAATAATAAGAAAGACGATACTGGATGACACAACTTTATCAATATATAAATCAGGATGGCGGTCGCGGCATGTTAACGACATTAGAAATTGATGAAAGCACAGGACAATTCTGCAACTTTGTTCGTATGTCATCAGTGGATTTTAAAATCCTCATTAATATGATTGGGCCAAAAATCAAGAGAATAGATACAAAATGCCATTAATGTTTAGGATTCCACAACAATGTTGCTTCTGGCACTTTTGAATGAGTGCCAATGCATCTTCGTTGGTCAATTCCATCTTCTGTTATTACTCTTTATTTCCACAAATGTTGCACAATGCGCCGCGCTGCAAATCGACGAACAGGCGGATTGCCAACACACAACGCACAACACACATTTGTGCGTTGAAACATGATGCATCTGCATTAAATTTGCACCGCAAATAAGAGCGCTACATTTTGAAATACAACACACAACGTAAATATTTATTAATGTGTATGCGGCTTAACACCGAATAGGTAAAACTCGTGATTGGATAAAAAAAGTAGAATTAATTTTATGCCTTAATTGACCTATTTCAAATAGTGCATACTGTATTGAATTTTAAATATAATTTCTGACATAAGGCGCAGAGATTAACCCCTCTTATACTGCCAACTGACAAAATAAATAACCGTTACCGAGTTACCAAATTTTGAGAGTTATTTTGTTATTACATGTAAATGAAACATTTCAATATAAGCCTAGAAACTGTTCTAAATGTATGTCATTCACATAACTTTTACGAATCTGTAAAACCTAAAATCTAAAGCAATGTAAATAAAATAAAAGCACTACCTTTAAAGATAGAAAGCTGATTCGTATGTTAAAAATGAAAGATAAATATTAATCTGCCAATTTCAATAGCGTAGGAGTTAGTCGAAATGTATGTCATTAAATATATTACAGAAAAAATCTAATGAAAGAGCAGCTACTAACAGCATATGTTCTGCAACTTTCACATTTATTATACACATTTGTTTCAGTTATATAACATCTCAACAAGTAGTAATGAAAATAAGTATAGTATTTCGCAATATAGGCTGCAGCGTTTAAATAAAAACCAAAGTGGGAAAAAATATTGAGTAGTAGAAGAGGCAATAGAGTGAAATATAGAAGAAAATTAATATTTATCTATAGTAACTATTACAGACAGAAATAGTTTCTTAAAGACATTATATTCGAAATAGTCATTAATATGCGCATTAATTTAGCAATAATAGTAATAGTATTAAGAATGATATAAAGATATGGATTTACTATCTTTAACTGTAGCATTGAATAGGAACGTCAGCTTCAAAACAGTTAAATTAAATTTTTCCTGTTGGACCTCATAGTTAACATATTACAGACGTTATAATGACATCAAGACTAAACAGCGGAAACCTTGAATTAAATTAATTAAGGGCATATAATTCACTGTTTAAATTTACGTGTGGACAATTACAACACATGTAATAAAAATATTAATGGCGGTTAATTATGTGGCTTGAAATTAACTAAAGCGGACGAGTATCCTTCGTCATGCTTCAGAGTGCCTATTTCGTCTAAATGAGTTATTAGATCTGCTAACTATTGTTATTAGTGGAGCATCAGAGAATGTCCTCTCAATAGCACTAATGCTTCAAATTGAAATTGAATTTAATGGCCAAAATGAGGATCGCATTAATTTTCTGATTCTTCTTTTCATTATTTTTAAATCTAAATAGTAGGACCTAGATACGTTCAATCAGTATCGCCCATATTCCTAAAATTTCGAAAATCGAATTAATGTTAGTTAATATAGATGAATATTAAGATGGGAAAGTGTAAAAGAAATGTCAAATTTCATCGTTTTTTATACTAAATGATAGATTTGAAATAGATATGTTTGTATCGGCACCTGGACCTTGCTCTATTGGTGTCAGGTAGTTAGGTATGGAAGTTACAAATGCAATCTATAAGTTCTACATTCATGTAGACAGAGTTTTATAATGAAAACTATTTTAATTGAGAGGTAGAACAAATGCATAATGTGATTTTGAGCTATTTTCAAAACTGTTTCAAAATACACTTCGATTTCTTATTAAATAAATCCCTTTTCCCATTTTTATTAAAGTAAATTGCTTATAGCCATGTTCTCCATTACTGGCTGTACGTTAAAATAAAAGATTTAAAGCTGTTACTAAAACATATATTGGATTGAGCGGCAGGAAAATGTATAAAAACACACATTAGCGAGCGAGATTTCCATATTACGTGATAGAATTCGCTTGAACGTCTACAGTTTGATGAATAACGCCACAAACGCAGGAAACTCCAAATAAAGAAAGCAATTTATCAGGATATTTTGAAAGAGTTTTTACAAATTGATGTTCTTAGAAATCAAACAAATAAACAAAATTGTCTGCTTAGATTATCACCTGAAACGCTTCCTGGATTTGAAATGCTTATCGCAGCCGATTTAAGCTTCGCGTGCTAACAAACCTTTCGACCTCTAGGAAACATCTTCCGGATTAGTCGAGCAAAAAGAAAGTGCAGTTATCCTGGATAATAGGCTACAACGAAATGGATAAACTGCAAGACTTGTCTAAACTTCCAGTAGCTTGTTCGTAGGCGATAGTAGATATTTCAAGGCGTGCTCTAGTTTCAATTTACTGGAAGCTGTTCAGGAAAGGGAGAATATTGTCAGTGAGTTTTAGCCCAACAGTGAAAATATTATATGTATAAGAAAGAAAATAGAAACGTAATTAAAGCATATAACTTACATAACCCGAAGAAATAAATGCTGGGGAATAATGAACGTAAAATAACCTAAAAAATCTGTAAAAGGCTTTACCCAGAACTTCCCTCGTCGACCTTGTGGCACTAAATAATTTTAAAAATCAAATTAAGTTAGGAGTAGAAATATATTCACGGTTCTAATAAATTAAATACATTTTCAAATAAAAAAAATGTATCCCGCTGGGGCTTGAACTCGCCTCATCTGCAGAGCTCCCCTACATAGAGATCGTATCTGCATCGATAAAGCCAACTACGCTATCGAGCCTCTTTCAAATAAGTCCGGCGCGCGCCTCTCTTAAACAGAACGGCGTTATTGTTGAAATGTTTTTATCTTTTTTGACATTATCCTCTATCGGTTGAATCTTATTTTCGGCAGATGTAAAGCCTGACCTATGTTAAAGTTATTACTTCCTTCCATTTCAAAATTAACCGAAAAATAAACACAATTATATTTATGTAATGTGCTCAACCTGTATGTATTTGTGTGAAATTGTACCGGTTTCGTGATAGGTAGATATATAGTATGAATGCAAAACATTGCCTCCCCCGACAAATAGTTTTTGAGCTATACTGCCAACAGACAGAAGAACAGACAGACAGACAGACAGACGGACAGACGGAATTAAGAAAACCTCTTTTTCGTCATCTAGGTACCTTGAAACGTGAAGATCTGAAGAAATCTCGGAAGGTGATTTATTCGTGATTATAATCCCTACTTCCTTCGTCTTTCAGACGAGAGAAGTAAAAATGTATGAAAAAATGTATACAGGACTGACAAAAAAGCGATAATTTTAAAAATTAACTAGTAAAAACGTACAGAAACAAGAAACGAAAAATACTGTCAAAGTTAGAAACTAAGATAAGATGTGGAAAACATGATATGAAAAAGGGAATAAAAAAAAAATTTAACTAATGCAATCTTTTAAACACATTCTAATGACTTTAATAGTGCATCAGAATAGAAATAACAGAATGAAAACGTCTCAGAGAACAATTTATGAAAATGGAATAAATAGGTATTAATGCACCAAGGCAGAGCCGGATTAAGGGGGGGGGCTAAGGGGGCTGCAGCCCCGGGCCACCGAATTTCGGGGGCCTCGAAAAGATTCGAAGGTTATAATCTAGTGCGGTTTCTAATCATTTAGATCCCTTTGTACCCATTGCATAAATGGGAATAGGGCCTCTAAAAAAATTTAGCCCTGGGCCTCACATATTCTCAATCCGGCTCTGCACCAAGGGAGTAAACTACGAGCTTACCCAATACTGTAAGTTTCAGTCGAAAGTTTAATGAAGTCTACTCCAGAGGTGCATACAAAGCTTTTCTCACAACCGTCGATCTAAATTAGTTGATTATTAATAATAATCACCTAACATCTAGTAGTTAACTGATTCGTTGTCAAGAAAACATGCTTGTTTATGTCATGAAAGGAATAAAGAGGTCTATTTTGTATCAAGCATCATTATGTACATAATTAAGCTTCATTTTATTCCAGGTTGGGAGAAACAAATATGCATAAGCAACAAAGTGAGCACAGGAACGTTTTTAAAACTAAAATAATGAGAAAACTTATTTGAAGAAACAAAGTAATATTTTTAGACCCATTACGATAGTTATCTGAGAAAAAAATATAAATGTGGTACTACCTGAAAGACACATCTCCGAAAAGTTGTGTATTTATTGTTCTCGTAGTATTGCTATTAACAAACTACAGTCACACATTTGTAGCGCATTTTTAATAATTATTGTTACATGCTAAAGAGTATTTACGACACAAAAGTAGGTCACGGCCTTAATTTGATAATTGTAAGACGACAAGTAGGTAAAGTGTAAGTGTTATTTGCCCCGGCGTTACGGTGTTTATGTAACACACTATTGCCAGCTTAACTCGTTGGAAGGGTGGTGGTAAATTAGATAGTTGTTAATATATTTGGACGCCACTGACTTTGGTTTTTCTTCACAAAGAAAGGGATTGCCCCTTGAAGTCCGAAATAAGGACACTCTTCTGGGCTTACGGACAGCGTTTGAGTGCGACGGCGCAGCCTCCTACCTTCACGAACTTACCTTATGACTAATCTCTTGCAGTAGCAAAAATTCTTTACACAATAAACAAGTAACACAAAAGGGGGTCGCATGCGAACATCAGAAAATAAACTCAAGGGCTAGTTTAATCTAGTTATGTTGAATTTGTGCATATGCAGGTATAATAAACACAACTAAACGTTAGGAAAATATCCCTACGTCTATATGACGTCATAGGGGGTTTACATACTGCTAACCAACAATTAATGTCTCTTGTCAAATATTTAAGCTTAGGTTACTTTTGCTCAACAAAAATAAAAGCTTATGACTCAACGTCGGAGTGTTCTTAAAACGTGCCAATATTTGCTTAACTAACCACTGCACTTTGCATAGTAAAATAGGGATGAGCACTTATTTGATTACAGACCACTGAGTTTTATCGGCTTATCACTCCATGTGGGCCGGAACACGTGGCTATTACACCTCGTATCCATGTCGGCAACCTCCAATCTATGATGACCGACTTGGAAAAAATCTAGTAGATACGGAAGGAAAGAACCTTAAGCACCAGGGCTACATCAACCAGAAGAATGCTGTTAAAATCCTAAAAGAGAGAACGGAATGCGTGCTCTACGAATCAAAAGTTTCGGCAAACGTAGTCATTTAATAGACTTAGAACAATGGAATTTCTTACTACTATATCCTCCGGCCACACTAGCACTGTAATCTTCCGGTTAACACCCCGATGCAGAACTGTCCACGTAATTAATTCGGTAAGATGCTTCTTTCTGCCCCAATGTGACAACTTCCGCACTCTTGCTGTACTCTGAAGAGCCGAGAGAACGGCACAAACTACGTGAATGCTACCTGGAATGCGGCAGACCCGCACCCAGGGTTGGAAAAAGGTTATTATTCTTAAGATGCAAGTAAACTGTAAAACTGTGCTTGAAAACTGGCTCTCTGCCTATTTTCGACTCGAAAGGAAGAGTAGAGAAGATCATGTGATTGCACTCAATTAGTGCTCTTTAACACGTTACTAGCTTGACAATGTTTCATAGTGAGAGTCCGCAAGGAGTATATTGATCGATTTCCTGAAGCTTTCAAACCGCAAAGTTGATTCAACCATTTTGCACGCATGCGCTCATGTCTCTGATTCAAACTGACGACGACATTTTTGCTTTTTAGATGACTTCTCGCTCGATTCCCTGCACCAGGAACATATAAAAGAAAGTTGATTTTCACATTGTCGCACTCATTATAACGAAAACTTTGTACTTATGCTGCCTGCCATTAGCACGCAATTGCGTCACTTGACAGTCGATACTTCAGGGAACGAAAATTTGACGACTCCCTCACGCCTGCTATAATAAAATAACAGTTGCCATACAATAAAAATGCTATATTAGCGAGACCGCGTCGCATGGAAAAATTCAAGGCTTGTCGTTACTGCATTTATACATCGTTGAAATCGTAATTCTATGTCTAATTGCGTTGCGTTTGCACAATAAATTCACCTAACGTATTATTCACTATTAGCAAAAGAATAGTTGTTCTTCTATATGGGTGGGAAAACTCGACGATGGCTAAACAACAAGCAAAAATAATTCAAACAGCAGAGATGAAGTTCTTAAAATTTGTAGCTGGATATAAACTAGAAGACAAAAAGAGAGTGTAAATATATGACAAAAGTTACAAAACTTCGATCTCAGTGAATTGATACAAACATAATAGATATAGGTGGTAGCCACATATTCCAAGAATAAAAGATATACGCATACTCAGGAAGATTCTAAACTATACACCCCAAGGGAGAAGAAAGATAGGCCACCCAAAGAAGAGGTGGGAAGACCAGTTGTAATTGTGAAGTCGGAACAAGCTTGCATAGTTTATACACTGCAGCTGATGATGATCATGTTAACCTTCTTCTTCTTCTTCTTCTTATTATAGGACATGTTAACCTATTTTAAAGAATTGTGAGGGAATAAACATATTGCAATTTAACGACTATACAAAATAGCGAAATAATATCTCACAAAAAAGGTGGTGAATGGAGTCTATACAAGTCAGTAGATTTAATTTCTAACGGTGTTATCTCGCAAACTTAAAAAAATTAAAGAAATTGGAAAACAGCATTACATAAATTTCATATAGTAAATAATTACAAAAGAAGACGTTGAGCAGACAAGCAAAAGACAAGAAAAAAGATAGGTTAAGGGTGTGTTACCTTCACTTTCATTATTTAACCAACTTTCACTTTCCTATTACCATTGGACAGACCCCCATTTCACTGTTGTTGATAAAAAACTGCCGATTTCTTCTTTTTTGCTTTCCCTTTTGCTTCTTTCCATGTACACCCCTTCTTTTCTAGCTTCTTCTCAATAACTTTGTTTCATGTCTTATTGGATCTTCATTCTTTTTCTTTTTAAGAATTTTTTGCCTTTAATGTTTGATTTAACATTATGGTTTTCTGCATTGTTTCAGGTTTCCCATCAGTTCTCCACTGCCTTTGTTCAACGAAGTATGTTAGTAATGGTATTTTTAGGTTTTGTCTTATTGTCTTCCCCCAAATTGTTTACTTGACTCGTCTAAAAGACAAAGGAAGTATTCTAATTGCAAAAAAATCACGTTTCGGGGTCTTTAGATGACGAAAAACAGGTTTTCTCAACTCCGTCTGTCTGTCTATCTGTCTGTCTGTCTGTCTGTCTGTTGGCGGTATAACTCAAAAAATGTTTGTTGGAAGATGGTGATACTTTGCATGCAGATTCTATGTCTACCTGGCATGAAACCGAGAAAATTTCAGACAAATATATACAGGGTGAGCAGTTACAAAAATAAGTTTTGTTTATTTATGCGTTAACTGGGAAATAGATGAAAGTAATAATTTGCACATATGTCAGGCTTTACCCTGGACGAAAATAGAACCCACCGGATACAGGATAATGTCGCAAAAGAGTCAAAAAGTTTCAACAATAAGACCGTTCGGTTAAATAGAGAAGCGCGTCGCTCACGTACCAGTGAGGCTGCATGGCCTACTGTAACATATCGATGCGGTTACAATCGCATACGCAGGTGATTTAGATTGAATCGCACGGCATGTAAGCTTTTAAATCGATAATTGATGTAATTCGCATAACCAAGTGTTTCGTTTTATTGTATCAATATTATTGGGCTCGCTACGATATTTTTAGCTCTATTTTCCTCTGATTTTACGATTGTTGTCACTTGCGTGGGACATTCAGGGTAAAATAATTTACAGTTTTTTTTATTTGCTTGTGCTCATAACTGCCCTATGAGAAAACACTGCATTATTTCTGTGTTTTTATTCGCCCTTAAGTTATAATAAATAGATGAAAAACATGAAGTACATACTTTTAATGGTTTTTGTTTTTGTTCGCAAATAAATTAATCTTTAAATTTCTGTTGTTTAATTATTACAAATTACATTATTCACGTATAAAGCTGCCGTGGATTTTTCAAACTATTTAATGTCACAATTTGTATCTTTATAACGCAGCAGAAACTCTTGGAATTTGAGCGAGCCAGTGGCTCAGTTATTCTAGGGGCGCACCAGACACTTCCATCAAATATTCGCCTGGGAGCGCGGAGTTCGAATCTCAGCGGACTACATTATTTTTTATTTGCAAATTGCTCTAATTCACGCGAGGGAAGTTCCGTGTAAACCCCTTTTATAGATTTTTTCTCTTTATCTGTTAGCATCCAATATTCACAGTCTTATGTTAATACTGACCTATAAATTGCATAGTATACGTTCAACTTTGCTTTTCATGGTTCTTGCTTATGATGCTATGTTTTCTGGATCTTGCGGATTTCAGGACTTATGGATTAAACTACATGTAAAGCTATTCATATAATTGTTTAATTACTTCAGATTGCCTGATGTTTACGAATAAGAATGTAACGTTCTACATCTAAGTAAAGCCTGAATAGCGATACACCACGGAAAATAAGTACCTATATTAGGGCCCCGGAAAGTTTACCGAAAACACTTTACCGACGGAAAGTTTACCGACGGAAAGTTGACCGAATGAAAAGTTGACCAAAAGGAATGTTTACCGAAAGGAAAGTTCGCCGAATGGAAATTTTACCGAAAGGAACGTTTACCGAAACACGATTGACTGAAAGGAAATTTGACAGAAATTATAAAATCCTATAGTATATTGAGACGATATCAAGCATTTTTGCGTAACCAACCCAAACATTTTCCTGACTGCTTATTTTCTTTTTATAAGTTTCTGATGTTCTTATTGACTAGATAGTCTGATTATGTAGTATCTGTTATCTCATACTTTATGTACATATTACATAATGTTTAAAAATAAATCTGCATATAAATTATAATTACACAGTCAACTACATTAACAATTCAAATTAAGATTCTTTATAACTAAACACTTCACTGTCCCATATGCTTTATAGTCATCGACGAATCATGCCATATTTGAGAAAAGTAACAATTAATGGATACTCAACACAACAACCTTTCTTCTAAATTCTAAATTATAGGACAAGTAACACCTGTCTTCAACGGAAGATAAATAAATAAATAAAGAACTAGATACCGCTAGCTTGATAGCGTCTCAATATATAGGATTTTATAATTTCGGTCAAACTTCCTTTCGATCAATTGTGTTTCCGTAAACTTTCCTTTCGGTAAAATTTCCATTCGGCGAACTTTCCTTTCGGTAAACGTTCCTTTCGGTCAAATTTCCATTCGGTCAACTTTCCGTCGGTAAAGTGTTTTCGGTAAACTTTCCTAGATTCCCTATATTACACTGAATATCATTTACCTAGACGACGACTGCATAAAAGATTGTGTCGTAGGAAAAATATTGCCAACACTCGTTTTAAAGTATCTTTCATGTACTCGAGTGATTTACACACTCAGGTATATCACTTTCCATGTTTGTTATATAATATATTATTACTATATACAGGGAATACAGGGTTTTTAAAATCAAATTTCAATATGCTTAGAATAAAAAAAAATTGCGCTATTCTCACCTTCGGGTTGCTGATTTGTTTGTGCTCTTATTTCTGGGACACGCTGCATATGTAGATAAAAATTGTTCTGGTCGTTTAGAAGGAGAAAATGAAGGTTAGATGTTGCACAATATTATTAAAAGAAGAATAATGTATAAACTCATAATATACAAAATCCCATAATAAAATCAATAAAAAGTACTAGCTAAGATATAATTGAAAAAAAATGTAACACAGAAGTACAAAAAGCATAAAAACGATTACTTGAAAGAGGTTGTAATTAAAACTAACACTGAATTCAGAAAGACAATAAATTGCACACAATAACCAAAGAATGAGCGAAATTTAATTTTGTACAATTTAGCTAATTTGTTTCCTATAATAGAAATTTAAATAGAACGCAGAGTACGTTTAATATGAAATTGCTTTCACAAAATTAATTCCTCCTCTACAAAAGCCTCCAGCAATTTTAAAATTACTTTAAATTCTTTTGTAGCGAAGCGCTTATCGAATGTCGAGATGCTTCAATAACGGCAATAACACTTATAATCGCAGACATCTACCTTCTCGACGTGAAATTGCATACCTACGAGCATAATGGATAAAGTGGCAATAATTGAAGCTAGCAAATTCCCAATAAAACTGAAGCCTGCTTGCTGAATAAAACGAGAGGTAAATAAATGTAACTAGTTTTAAACAGAATATTTGCTGTTTTTACAACCGCTTGACAGAAAACTTACGTTTGTTGGTGTAACATCAGGTAAATTGAAGTTTATTTTGCAATGATTCATGACAACCTACGTTTTCTTTTCCTATAAGGATCCGTCGCGAGTGATGAATATTCCTGTTGCGCTTCAATCTACCTAATAATCTATTAACAACTAATTTCATAAGGTCTCTTCGTTAGCAAAACGATTTGATTAAATCAACGCTGACCTTGGCTTCGACTTCCTATTTTTTTAAGATCATGTCATCACTTTTCCTAGTCTTAATTTGATATGTTGATTGGCATAGCAATTTTACTCATGCTGTTACTGTTCTCTAATTAATTGTTCGGAAATGTCGCCAATATTAAGAATAAGTGTACTAATAAATTGTAGTTACTGAGTAACAATAAGTTAATTGATGCAATAATTATTGAAAAAAAAAATAATTGATAGGTCAACGTACAAAAATGTAGATATTCTGCCGTGGGAAAAAGATATGCCCTAGGTAAATTCAATTTCTACGTTCGGCTTCTATTCATACTATAAAACTTCTCATTTAAAGGTGGTTGTAAGTACTGTGCAATAAGTTGACTTGATAATGATGGAAAACCATCAACTAATGCGTCATAACAACTTATAGTAATGAGTAAGGCTTGGTTTTTCCTTTATATCTCGAAAACGGTTAACTGTAGCCAAAAAGTGGTTATGTATAAAATTGAAGCTGACAAAATTTCCTCCCAGAATATTTCAACTAAGTTTTGCGTATCTCATAGGTTTCGAGGTATACGCTCGTGGAGTCCGAACATTTTACGAAAAACTGTTTTTGCCTCACGTTTGTTGATAAACTTTTCACTTCTTTACTATTTATTTGAGAAGTTCTCCGAAAAGAAGTTGTAGAGCATTAAGCTCCCTTTATAATGAGTGCAGTATTCAATATTTTATCTTAAACTGATTAAAAGTTATAGCAATTTGAAAATTTCGAAATAAATGACAAAAAACCTTGTATTTCATTTTCTCGTTAGATAATGAGTATTCCATTGTAGAAATGCTATATGTGGTGTATTTACACCGTAATACCTGAGAAAAACGTAGTTATATAATAAAGATAACCATTCATTGATATAATTTTTTTTTTAATATTTAAGAAATAAAGTCACGTTAAATACACGGAATGGTAATGAGATTAACGAAAAATCATAATATGAAAATCACATCATTTTAGCTCTTGTGGTGCTCATTATCAAATACGAACTGGGTGAAAAAACCTAGTTTGAAGGGTGGTTCAGCATGGCCCATACCAAAAAACTGATTAGGGACATTCTTGTGGAACACTTTTTTGGCTCCAATTTTGTACATAACTACTTTTGGCTAGAGTTAACCGTTTTTTTTTATATAAGCGAAAAACTAAAAACCAGCACCTGCTACGTGCCCCTCCGTCTCCTCACCTCCTAGTTCCGGGAACTTTTGGTATGTTTACCTCCTAACTAGTACAAACACAGCCCTGAAGTCAAAAATTGGAATCTCGTTATTTTCCTCTAGACCCCTCTTTTGAGCGTTCGTTGACAGGACTATTCGGACGGAATCGGTATCTTTTCATCGTATGTGCTTGTCGATTTATATTCGCGTTACCGCTAATCGGTCGCGTAACTGACATTTAATATAAAATAGAATGAATAATTAAACAATGAACAAAACTGCACTATTTTGTCATGATGCGTACTGCAATTGATGCAAACCACTGAATTTTGTGTTTCTCAATTCAAGTATAATTTAAAAAAATTTTTTTTTTGTACACAGGCAACTCAAAATATTGATGTCATTAAAGCCTATGTTTTAAATATAAGTCAGTTACCTATATTTACAGTTACAAATTGAAATTAGTAAATAGCATTAGAAGAAATAATATCAGCCGCTTTGCAACCGATGGCAGGAAGGTTCTTCTTGCAATAAAATATTCCCATTCGATCAAGACTAGGTTTGTCCCTTCAGACAAAATCCCGAAACCGCTTAATAATAACGAACGCTCCGAGTTTATAAAGCAAAAAGAGCTAAAGTACAAATTGACCTGGAATTCGAAAACGGCGACTTTCGCTTTTGTCTGGTCGCATGTGGCATAATGTTATGAATTATTTAATTGAAGAATTTGACAGGCTAAATAAAAACTAGGCAGTTCAAATTTAATTGAAATTGCAGTCAGTAGAGCCAGTGGCGTAACTAGAAATTCAGTCGCCCCACGAACCTTTCAACATAACTGTTCACAATTGTGCAAAGTTGAGATTGACAAAAGTCATAATTAACTCCCATGGTAACAAAAGTCTTTGTTTTACACATTGGGGTTTATATAAAGGCATCCCTCTCTTTGCTCCATAGCAGCTTTGGGATTGAATTTACGAGGTAAGACTAAGGACATTGACTATTATACAAATAGGCGACTACCGAGATCAGTTGTATTTCGCAAAGGCAAAGGTACACTTTCCTGCAATTTATCTTCATGTAGCATTTGATGGAACACCACATATCTAGTTAAATTTGGACTTTGGGTTGTAATAATTTCCAAAAGGGGCATTATTAACTTTCATTCTTTGAAATTGTTACGTTAAAAATTCTTGAACTGGAGGATGAAGAAAACCAAAAATTAATGTTTCCAGCAAGATAGTGCCATTGTTGATAGATCAAATCCTTTAAGTTTTAATGGTAATGTGATGATGAAATTTAAACTTTACACTGACCTCGCCCGATTTGATAAGTTCCAATTTTTACAAGGTCTGTCTCTAAAGGTTCTGTACAAAAAGCTACCACATATTTCTGAGACGATTTAAACAAACTGACCTCCATCCAAAACTCCTTCGCTAAGCGGCTATTGAAGTTAAAGATATAAAAAATTGATTTTTTTTTTAAATTAAAAAAATGCTGTTAGCGGGTAGGATTACGTTTGGGGTGTTGTTTGCAAAATTTTTTGGTCGCGACTGGTACTAAGTGGTCAGAACTTAATCATTCGCATGAAATGAAGCTCATATTATTTTAACGATTTGGTCAATACCTTTAAAACATTTTATTAGAGACAAACATTCTTACGTTAAATATTTTTTGTCTGTCGTTTGATTTCGCTATCTGCCATACTTTAGGTAAAAAAACTAATGCCATGCACTGAACCCATAATCACTTACCTGATCGGATTGAATAGTCTATTATCGTCGTTAATGGCGTTTAATCGTTATTGAGTGTCAATAATCTTCAATACAATTTTTTATTCTAAAAAACGTAATCGCTACATAAAGCTTTTTATCTAATACAGTGTGTAAAACTGACTTTTAGTTGGCAGTTTCAAGTTTGTAAAACGACCGAGGGTTCAAATAAATGTATAATTAGAGTCGCCTGTGATTCGTGTTACACGTTTGGCAATACTGACGTGTGTTGTCAGTCTATGTCAAATTCGAGATTAGGTTATGTTTTGTTTGTTATTTCACTTTGACTGGCTCAAACCTAAGCAACAAATATCGAATTTGTCATAGCTTGACAGTGCTACTAACAATACAATCATACGCTTTTTACACGTAACAAAGTGCAGTTTAAATCTATACTCTCTTCGTACTGCCTTAATGACTTTTACTTTAACTTCTTTCGGTATTTGTTTCAGAAAGTTTGTTTTTGCTATGTTATACAGTCTACCTGCTGTTTATATTCCGTTCCTCTATTGCCACACTCTTTGTCTTATCTGTACTTATTCTCCTATTAATTTCCTTCAGTTGTTCATCAATTACGCTGATATTTCTCGTAACTCCTTCTCAGTACTACCATACCATCTGTGTAGCCTGTAACACAATTCAATGACTTTCATCCTCTCCGTTTTCCAATAACCTCCACTATATGGTTTTTGTTCTTGTTTGCTCTCATTAGGTGACACATTGAATAATAGAGTGCTCAAGATGTATTGTTGCTTAAGTCCATTTTTTTGTACTAAAGGTATTCGATCTTTCATTTATGAGTCTAAAATAGTTTTTTGTATTTTCGTATAAGCTTTTACAAAGTTCTATAAGGTACGGTTGCATTTCCCTTTCTTTTAATATTTGCTCAGTTCTCTTTTTATCGTATCGAATGAATTTCCAAAGCTAAAAAATATACGTGTACTATCTTTCCTTCATTTATAATTTTTATCATTTCTAGTGTAATTACTACAGGTTCCTAAGCTTCTCCTAGTTTAATTTTCTGTATCGCTTTGTTCAAAATCAACTTGATAAAAGAAAATTTAGAAAAATTTATTTGTATACAAAACAAAATAGTAAACTAGAATTTATATGTTTGCCTAATTATATGGGATATAAAATATGTTGAGTTATTGTTTTATTTTTCTCTCCAAATTTATATAACAGTCTTTATCAATTTTCCCTTCGAAAGTTCAATATTAAAGTCTTTTGTATCTCACTTACACCAATGAAATATATTATAAGATTATAACCTTGCTTTAAATTAAGAATATGACAATATTCCATTCAACGTATGACTTGTATGGTACATACAAGTCACAATTAAATTTAAAGCCTGGAGAGTATATGTTTTTATTTTATTTCAAATTAAGAAAAGATCCATAATATTTCGTTTCATATGTATATGTGTATCGTTTTTTCCAACCGAAGCTCTTCAGGGAGATATAAGTAAAGTAGGACAGTTTCTTTAGACTACGATAGTTTTAGAGATCATTTCGAAATGTTCGATATAACATGTCCAGAACTTCGCTTTCAACATAAGGATCCCATAATATATCAGATAGATTTGACGAAATGTTTATCATTTCAAGCACTACTACGATTCACATTTAAATCTTAGCATTTTTGTTTCAGTTCCACCACAGGGTAAATATTTTTTTAGTTTTCACTTTTTTGGGTATAATTCAGTTAATAACAGCTATACTTCCAATCGGTTTTGATATTCATAAAAAATATTTCCCTAGATTTCGAATCTGAGCTCAAAGCTTTTATAGATATTCACAGCTTCAAGGCATATACATTAACTTTCCTTTTGTAAAAGACATCGAAAGCAATATTGTGTTATACTTAGATCGTGTTATTTTTCTTCTTTTTAGTCGTATTCCGTTTGATGGGTATATTTCTACAAATAACAAAGTTATGAAGGAATGCCTCTCATTTACTATTTTGTAAAAGGAGCTTTGTGTTGCAACATTTTATTTCTGTTTAACAATCAGGGCAGCAATATGTGCGTAATTTCTTCCAATTGTCTGATAACGACTATTTCTAGTTCCAACAAGTTGTAGGCTTCTATATACATTATTGTCAAAATAAAGACCAACCTCGAACTGGACCACTTCACTTTTTTGTTACAAGGACCACCCTGGTGCAATTCAAAAAAGACTGTCATCGTTTAGGCTTTCTGTGCACATGAATTCAGGTAGAACGTCTGAACTAATAGGTAACTTGTGGATACGTTAGTATTGTACGGTTTGCTTTAAAAGTCTCATTTATTGCTCAGTTTAATTGTGTTTCGGTATTTGGTTTGGATGTGATAATATGTGGGACTACTTTTTACCATATTTTTTACATTAACTTTCTAACATTGTAAAACAAATAGCAAATAGATCGATGTTCCTTCGTAGGACTTATCTTTAATTGGCGTTTTATTTTTGAAAACGTTTGTTGTTAAATATAAATTTGGGAAAAATATTGTGAATCACAGCTCGTAGATCATTGTTTGTGAAATCATATGTGATATGAAAATCTAGAAATGTTTATAAAAATATAGGTTAGTACGTAAATCACGTATTCGCATACACTTATACAAGTTCTTGGACAAGTCAAATAGCGTATACATTAATTGAAATTGTTTAATTTGCAGGAAATTCAAACCTCTGGCGTTGCGATTTGTAGACTTGGATAGACTTTACCAGGACATGTCACCCGAACATATACTAGATTTTTATGACGGTTAAACACATATTCTTTTAATTAAAAAGGGTCAATGTTTTATAGAAGGCGCAAATGAGCATAAACTGAATGCAATCATATAATATACAAATAGACATACTCACTTGTAGCTACAGAGTGAAGTTGTAACCTCATTGAGATTTGATTTAAACAATACTTCACCGACACAGTACATTTTTAAGTAACAGTACAATTGAGCACAATTTTCTATTCTTAAAACGTATTTTTGGATAAATTACTTAACCATGCACATTGTCTTCATGGTCTTCGTCGATTGCTTCTGTCGATACGGCCTATTCAAGTGTCTTCAAAATAATTTATAATTGGCAATAAGATGTCTTCATTTTAGGTAAAAATGGGTATCTAGCAATTCTTCGTAAATGAGAAAAACACTTTTAAACACTCCAATATTTTTACTGCCAGTCCTAAACCTGGACAAAGTGTGAAGAGAAGTTTACTTCAGTATTTGTCTCGCGATCAATAATTTCAACATATAAATCTTTTTCTGTAATTGTAATGTAGTGAATATACATGGCATTCTTTTTATCTCAATGTATGAGTAGGTATATAGTTATTTTCGTATTCGAGCTTTTGTCGCATGAGATCATTTGTGGCATGCCATCATTTATCGTGCGACATTTTGACCGCGATCTTTCGTCGTGCGATTTTTTGGCTGCGATCTTTTGACGTGTATTCGATATAAGAGTAACACTGAGCAAACAAGCAACACAAAAATTGAACTCGGTATTCTGGTCGAATGCATTAAAAATCAATATCAAAAGAAGAATTGTATTTTTAGTTATGGATCAGATATTTAATGCTAAATAAAGATTGCTTATTATATACAGTGTATCCATTTACTGCGCCGGTCTTTGATTACGCTTTCAGTTATTTTCCGATAAAAGGTTTGATTAAGGTTTCCCTAATGGGACTGAAAGGAGCACATTTTAAAATTATTTTGACATACACAGGGTGTCCCAAAAAAGTTTTGCTAAAAATGTATTACAATTTTTAATGGATCACCCTGTATATCTTTATGGCTATGTAAGCCTCCATGAGTTCTACGTTCATTACTAACTTTTATTTTAAATTGATTTCATCGTTTCCAACCTATGAACGTTTTTAGTATCTACTTTTTTGTCAACATCAAGTTTTCATTTAAAACGTCACATTTTCCCCACTTTTAAATATTTGTTATTATATTGAGGCGGTCATCATTTAGAATAAAAAAAATATGAATCTTTCATAAAAACGGAATATTTTAGTACAGGGTGTTCCAAATACCGGTTCAAATTTCAATATTTTCAATCTTTATTTTAGCAATAGTTTTAACTGGAACACTCTATATTTTATTACAGGAATTAATAGGACCTTAAATTTCCTTTATTTTGACGCCAACACGCTGTACTTAAAGTAAAGAGTGTCTGAGAAATTAAGCTTTTAATAAAAAGCACGATAAATGTGTACTATTTGTCGCATGGTTTTGAATACTGCTGGTAAAAAACCGATTTGACGATTAACCGGATTTCGGGTAACCACGGTTTTTTCATAAATCTAAAACCGGTTAACCGAAAACCTGAATATAACCAGTTCATTAACGGTTTTGTAAACCTGTTTTAAAAACCGATTTCTAAATCGGTTTACGATCCAGTTTAAAAACTTGTTTCCAAACCGAATTAAAAACTGTTTATAAACTGCTCTAACAAACGTAAATTGGTTATGCGTTTAAAATGTGGAAGCTACACATTCGCATTTTTATGATAAAGAACAAACTTTTAAATTAATTATAAATCAGTATTTAAGCCGGCTTATAAACCGTTTTCAAACCTGCTTATAAACAGGTTTTCAAACCGCTGCGTTAACCGGTTTACAAACAGTTTCTTATACAGGTTTACAAACCGGTTCTTAAACAGGTTTACAATCCGGTTCGGTAATCGGTTTAAAATCAGATTATTGGTTAGCCAGTTTACCGGTGTTCGATTTATGAAAAAACTGCGGTTAACCGAAAGCCGGTTAACAATCAAATCGGTTTTTACTAGCACTAATATAAACCATGCGCCAAATAGTACAAGTCCATCATGATTTTTTACTAAAAGCTTTATTTCTCAAACGTTCTTTAGATTAAAGTACTATACGTCGAAATAGTAGTAGATTATGTTATTAGGAGTAATGGTGATACTTTATGTGGAGAAGCTGAAGTCTATTTAGCCGAACGTTAGTTAGTAAGGCAAATAATTCAGCTAATGCACATAAAGTCACTTTTACTCCAAATAACATATACTATTTTATCCGCAAACGTATTCAGATAAATGTCATTAATATAAATTTTAAAAAATGATGCTTTGGCCGGGAATCGAACCCGGGTCACCCGCGTTACATGCGAGCATTCTACCCCTGCGCTAACCTCGGTTGTTTAAATAACGTGCTACTATAATGATATATGAACATACTGAATCACCCGAGCTAATAGCACACGGCCACAGCAGCTGTCACACCATAACCTACGGCGACAGATGCTCCGATCCGCTGCTTAAAATTAAAACATTTTCGTACTCTTACTACGATCTAAGTCTAAAAATTAGCAAAATTTTAAGCCATGATACTATTTAATCGGTCCAGTATCTTCGGAGGAGATAGCGAATAAACATAGAAAGAAAGAAAGAGAGCAACGATTTTATGTGATTAGGCACATAAAGTACGCAAAAGTTGCTATTTTATCTGCTTAACCAAATAAAGTGACACCTTTACCTTGTCAATAAAGACACATAAGTTGTCACTTTTATGACGTTTGCGGATAAAGAAAATTTAAGGCTCTATTGTAATAAAATATAGTGTGTTCTGTTTAAGAAAATAAAGATTGAAGATATTGAAATTTGAACCGATAGTTTGAACAATCTGTATTGAAATATCCCGTTTTTATGAAACTTTAGTATTGTTATATACTAGATGACGATCCCCTCAATTTTCAGGAAAGAAGTATTTAAGAGTGGGGAAAATATGGTGTCTTAAATGAAAGCTCGATATTGACAAAAAATCCTAATGTCGTTCATAAGTTGGAACCGCTGCATGCAAATTAGAAGAAAAGTTAGAGTTAAATGTAGGGGCTTAAATAGCCGTAAAAAATACAATGTTCCATTTAAAAAATTTATAGTTTTTAAGCTAAACTTTTTTGGGACACCCTGTATATGTCAAAATAATTTTCCTCACCTTCTCAAACCTCGGAAAAAAGATGAAAGCGTAATCAGAGACCGGAGCACTAAGTGGATTCCCTGTATATAATGTCCACTTCCAATAAAATAAAAAATTCGCGAGTTACATCATCTGGGCTTTTCAATAGTATTAGATACCAAATTTAGTCAATTAATCTTAGCATAGAATTTCGGCTTAGACCGCGTAGTATTTGTATATGAACACCCAGCATTTTCTGGCTTAATGTGCCTTGCACCTTGTGAAGTCGAGCAAAAACCCGCTCGATGGCCATGCTCTTTGGTGGCTCGTGTTGTTTGAGTATCTTGAGAACGAGGATACTTAGGCAGATCTGCTAATAATTCCAGTAACCGCGAAAGCCTCAAACAATACATTTAGTCAATTAAGTTGTAATAACACTTGTGGTAGTCGTTAACCCTTAACAAGGGAACTCTTCCTCCATTTTGATGGACAAACCTAGCCACCTACCCGACCTAAGGGCAAAGAGGGCCCATAGAACCACTTTGATGTTAGAAATAGGCTACTGGCCTATAATGATAGGAAGAACAAGAAGAAGAAGTTTTAATCAATTCTTTGTGAGACATCCGTTAAAGAACCTATGTATAAAATAAGATCTTAGGGATATAGCTTTGTTAACTTTATCACCTCTTGTTATAAGCAAAGTAGTAAACTACATAGTTTCAACATATTTGCTTTCATAGTTTCTAGTCATATGAATCGGGCTATGTATACATTTCCTTCTTGAAAACAGTGTACGCAGGGATACTTATGTCTGCACAATAGCAGGCTCGAAGTTGTAAATTTGGGAAAATTGATATACGAAACAAAAGCATTGAAGTAGGTTTACATACCCCCATACATTTTAAAGAAATAATTTATCATACCAATTTCTACACATTACGTCAGACATTTTAAAGAAATTAAACCAACAATGTGTGGCCAGTTTTCAAAGAAAATAATTTAAAGTGTCTGTGAAAGTTGCAACAAATCGCAGAAAATTTAATTTTGTTTTACGGCTATTTTGTTATTTGGCGATTTGTTGGGGATATCTTGACGTTAGCTTATATTCTGTCTTACCTGCGTTTCTCTAAACGCACCTAAGTACTATAATAGGAAGGTGAAACTGATATGGACCTGAGTTCCGATACGGTTAAAGTGGAATACTAGTTTTTCTTACGGTCTGGACTACTAATTATGTTTACACAAGGTATGCGTGCTGTCTCTTGGTAGTTATAATTTTCTGAAAGAAATAAGGCGTTTAAGGAATTTAATTAAGATGCCTACTTATCTGTTGATTCAAGTGTTCTAAGGTTAAGATTTGGCTGTGTCTCTCGTATCATAAAAGTGACTCTAACTTCCAGTTTGGATTAGGAATTTTAGGGCCATTGCGTCACATTGTGTTGGTATTAGTCTATTTTCTTGGTCGCTTAGGCACAGAAAAAATGAAATATAACTTAGACAGAAGCGTCTCTCGTGTCATAGACGTGACTTTAACTTCCAGTTGGGATTAGGTATTTTAGGGTCATTGCGTCAGAGGAAAAATGAAATATAACATGAACAGACGCAACAATTTTTTCGAGACCTGTAAAATTTCGATTTCACCTCTACTTAAATAAAGGATTTGTGTGTCGGCGAAGTATAGCTGATTATTCGTTATGGTTTCCGATTCGTGTGTGTGTGTGTGAAACTTTTCGGACGCCTAAATGGTGGAGTTGAATGCTGAGGAGGAATGAGATTAATTTTAGATTTACAAAAGCAATTACCGATTTTGTATTGCAAATACACGAAAGTTCTTTCTTTCTCATATTTTGTGACGTAGGAAAAAGCACTTCTGAAATTAAAGTATAAAAATATATGCTGCAAAGGAAAGGGTACGAAATGTACAATTGTTACTCTTATTTTTTGTTATGTAGTAAACTACACTTCTATATTTGAAATTAAAGAGCGCTAGCATATGTCACATTTTTTTTTATCCAGTGCAATATAATATTTTTAATAACTAAAAGACTTTAATGGGCGAGGGTTGGGTTCGGGTGCAAGAGGGCGTTAAAATGTGACTTCGCCCCAGGCGTCAAAATTCCTGGCTCTGGGTGTGACTATTTTTTTCAATATCGCCGTAGTATATAGTGGAATATTCTTGGACTTTCGAGAAAAGTCCTTCGAAGCCCTTCGTTGTCCGACTTCCTTTCAGCATTTCGGGCCCTTGGCGGGGGATCGCGGGTATTTTCTTGTAATTCAAAAAGCCGTGAGACCGTCCTAACCAAACCCTTCGCAATCCGGTCGGGAAGGCAGCCACAAAAATACCTGAGGCCGATGCATTTCCAGTTCCTATGCAAGGATGAGGACGAGGGCCCTTTAAACCGTTTGCGCCAAGCAACTCAGACTGCGGTAGAAGGCGGGCGGGCGCCCGCGTTCGAGCTTCGTTTCTGGGGGCATTCGCTGTTGATTGTTGAGGCGCGCAGCGTTAGATCGTCCCAGCTTCTTAAGAATTCGATTTCAGTTTTAGCGGAATCAATTATTAGTGCTGTGGTTGTGAGTGTGACGTGCGCCGCTGCAGCCATGTTCCGTTTGCATCCCGCGGTTTGCTTGCGTTTTGTGGATTAGCTCGAGAAGCCTCAAGGTAAGAACAATTTGATTTGCATCAATTAAAGTGACCATGCCATGGACCTGCCTCTGCTCTGCGGCCGTTAAAACTTAAAAATACCAAGTACTAAAGCGAACAGTTTGCAAGATCTCAAATCAAAGCGTCCTTTAAATCGCCCCGAGGTAAGAAGAGTTCGGTTCGTTAGTTCTTGAATTAAAGTCACCAAGCCATAGAGCTGGCTTTGGCGGTTGGCCGTTAAAAACGCCAAGTCCTAATAACGAGTAGTCCGTAAGAACTCGGACCAAAGCGTCCTTTAAATCCTGTTGTAACGATTGTTTGAGATGGGTACCTGCACTCCCACCACTTCATTCTTTAACTGCACTATTCAAATCCTGAGACTTTATTTCATGAAATTAACCTTTGATAACATCTCTACTTAACGAGGCCATTTATGTATATAATAGCAGCCGTTGTGCATGAGCAACAACATATCCTGATAGTTGTGAATTCTAGGTTTGTTGATATGCCGGTCCTACGTCTGCATTCTGTACCTTTACCTAAATCCAGTTCTCCCACGCCGGCACGATAAAATGCCTTGACCAACAATGCCTCGTTATGTAAGCGCCGTTGGGGTCGAATAATTAAAAATAAGTTTAGCTGCTGCAAATTGTTAAAAGTTTTCCCGTTCCGCGCCCGTTACATTAAGCGCGGCCTCCCCCGAGAAATTCTAAATAAATTAGCCAAGTTCCAATTCTTTGGATAATGTAGGTATTTGGTCGAATCGACTCGGAAGTGTATAAAACTTCGAATGCATAGGGGCTCCCGAACTTTTTTCAGCACATCCCCTGGTTCTATGAGTTTGGGGTGGAAGCTGGGATGAATCTACCTAATTTTGGAGCAGATCTGTCGATTTAGTATATAGTTTTTCAAATTAGCTTTGCTTATTGTCGTGAAGTTTAACTCTTAGTTTCGATTGTAAGTTGACGTTACATAAGACTAAATAGTGTGAAGGGAATTCATCCTTACCCATTTCTGGCAATAGTTTTACACACATTATATTCACTTTCACACGGTTATGTAATCGTAAGGCTCCTTTTTAGCTATTGAGAAATTTGTTGAATAATAGAATTGCAATTATACACAATGCAAGATAGACAGTGGACAAATGGAGATTGCATGCTTCAACAATAATACATTTATTATTTCTTGGTTACTCCACTTACACATGTTACATGAAAAACGAAATGAATATAAAATGTGAAATGATTTAATCATTCGTGTTATCATATAAATCACATTTTAGAAACTCCTTTTTTACAAACAAATAAACAATGGAAATCTATTATTAATAATTACAGAAGTCACAGCACCAATTAGTTACACAGTATTAAACTTGATTTCTCGTATTTGATACCAGCTGAAGTATGTGTTATAGAGAAATGTATTTTTAACGTCGCGAGGCCTTTAGAAAAACAATGTAAATGCAATAAGTTACGAGAATAATTTAAATGTGTCCGAAAATAATTTTTAAGTGGAATAAAAAATTATAAATGAGCACCAGAATGCCATTACTAGCAATATCTGCGCAAAGCAACTAACCTTCTCCTATAAAATATTGCAATAAAGTACAGTTTTGAGTGCTAAAAGTGCACTAAGTGCAATATAGTATATCAATATAATAAGAGGGCCTACTGTAGCACAAGTGAACTTGGGGCACGACGAGTATAGCGTGTGCTCCAATGGAATGAGTGCTACAACGCCACTTATTAAACGAGTATAATATAATATTTTATCTACGACCACTACTAAAAGTAGGCCTTTTAGAGCTAGCTTGTTTCACTAAAAGTGACGTTTTATAGTGTACCGTGTTTAAAGAAATCAGCTGTTTACTTTTAGCACACGGGCTAAAAGTGAAGTGAGGTTATAAAACTACAATTTCGAACTGCAAGTGAAGTTGTAAAGCTATTCTAGTTGCCTCTTGCGTTACAGGTAAAGCGTTTTTGAAATAATTAAAGCGTTATGTAATGAATACAGTCATATGTGGAGTATCAATAATTACATTTCGTAACTCACCTTGACAGCACGGGCGTGGTCAAACAGCGGCCGCGCGGCGTGGCCTACTGTCCATTATGACATAAATTAAAAGTGTCGCAGATGCGAACCTTTCTTAAATCGATATTTATAGATTAATAACGGTAAAATTAAGGTCGTAGATAATAGATATTTATGTATTTAGTGTGTAAAGAGAGCCATTTTGGTATGAGGATGCGAGTTTCGTGCCGAGCGGCAGCGAGGCGCGAAAAAGCAACCGAATACCAAAATGGCTCTTTACACTCGAAATACATACAAAATTTTTTCTACGGTCCTAAATAAATAACAAAATAGTTAAATAATTGAAATGTCGATACACACCATTTGATGAAGTCGTTGTACCGCCGTTCATAAAGGCCGCGTGATTTGGCCGGCAACAACACTCGTTGGTTGCTGTCTGGGTCGCTTCAAATACTTCAGGCGGGGTGCAATTACTTTCAGATTCCATCTTCAACTTCACAAAAACCCACAAACTCAATAAATCTGTTGCGTGATGATGGACGCACCGTGATGCAATTGTCAATAATTTTAGCCAGTTCCAGAAAAATGACGAATTAAATTAATAATCAAGTTAGCCATGGCGATGCGTAAAGTAAAATGAAGTGACGCGATTATTTCATTAAGACATTGTTTACGTGGTTGCGATGCTAAAATGGTTACTAGGGAAAAAATGTGTGAATCGCTAACTTTTCGCATTGACAGTGAGCGCTTAACAGTCAGTTTTAAAGGTGACCGTAGAAAAAATATTGTATGCAACGCGTGCTAAAAGTCGTTTATGCGCGAGACATGTTATGAAACTCAGCCTTCGGCTTCGTTTCATAATTTTCATGTCTCGCGCATAAACGTCGACTTTTAGCACTTGTTGCATAAATAGCTATTATCTACTTTGCATCAAAATATAATCAAAAACTTTGAATTTTGATATTCTAAAATGTGATAATTTGTCAAATGTCTGAAACAAAGTAGGCTGTTTCAATGTTTTTTTTTAAGACAAAATACCTAGTGTTATAATGAGCTCCATTGTAGTACTGTTTTCGTTGTTATAATAACCATATTGTGACATCAAAGTAGATACATTCTTTATTGAACTCCGCCAGCAATTTATTAAACATGTTTGTATTTTATATCGTCTTGAGTACGAAAAGTGCCACTTTATTGCATTGAGTGCAATACAATTATTCTTGCATTACGCCAGCAATTTATTAAACATTTTTGTATTTTTTGCACTATTGTATATAACACGTGCAAGTTACATGCACATGCTTATCAAGAACACGACGCCCTTTGATAAGGTACATCCCAGCGCATTGTTATCTCTTTGCCACATTGCTAGTTTATAACAGCATTCAGACGGTTTTTGCTTTATACCTGTAATTACGAAATAAAGTTTATTTTTAAAAAGTTGTTGCACTTGTCATGTTGTGCCACTCGGTCTTACGGGATCTTTGAGCAATTTTCACATGGCGTGCAATAATTACCCACTTTTTGCATTTGTTTTATAAATATTGACTAAATTGAGTGTTATCGCCAAAAACAATAAATTAATGCCAAACCTAGTAAATGAACACCAGAAACAATTAACGAATAATTAATCATTCAAGGCAATAAAATGAATTAGGAGAGTTTTAACCTATATTTGTCATGCTTTTATCTTTCACTAGTGGATTTTTGAAAAATGTTATTTACACATTTGGTGCTCAAATATTATTTCTGGCGCTAAATATAATTTATTTTGATGTAAATTCCACCAACGTTGTTGCCTTAATTTTGGCGCCAAATCTTATATTTCCAGATATAAATTTCATGTATTTTGATTGATGTTCAAGTTTTGGTGCTCAAATATAATTTCTGGTGGGGAAATTAAGTATTTAGTGATCAAACTGATAAATAGATAACTAAGCTATGTTTTGGGTATCAGTCATGAATCATTTTGAGCTAAAATCTTGTTACTCAAACACTGTTTTTGGTGGCAAAAGAAAACTATTTGGAGATCAAATTAAATTTTCTTTGTGTTCAGTTAAATGTTAGGTACCCATAAATTAATGAGGTCAAAATTATCATTTCCTTAAAGTAGACATTTCTGTAATAAGTAATGATATTTTAATTTTAATAGAATAGTTAATTATATGTTCCAGTTAATATTCATCACATCCCTGCAGTTTTTTAAATGAAATTTATTGTTACTACCATATACTACTTAAGCAATAGTTGGGTAGTCTTGAAATAACCCTGCTAGTTACAAGTTACTGGCATTTTTTTTAAAGTTAAATTTATATATTCTAATGTTTTGCAGTTGAAGCGCTTTCGACTTATAGTTTTTATGTGCGCATTGAAATTACTAAAATCGTTAAAAAAGTCCTAATAGACACGTTTCTGATCGAAAGTGAAAATTATAGCTTCTAAGCACGTAATATTCTTTTTCACTTCCCTCGTCTAAAAGACGAAGAAAATATTGTAATCGCGAAAAAATCATCCGACATTTCTTCAGAGCTTCACGTTTCAGGGTTCCGGTTGGCGAAAAACAGGTTTTCTCAATTCCGTCTGTCTGTTGGCGGTATATCTCAAAAATTATTTGTTGGAGGAGGACGATATTTTTCAAGCAGATTAATGTCTATCTGGCATGAAACCGAGAAAAAATCGGAAAATATATACAGGGTGCGAACCTTACAAAATGACACTTTGGTTATTTTTGTGTTAACTGAGAAATATATATTAATAATAATTGCATATAGGTCAAGCTTTACTCTTGATGAAAGTGGAACCCAACAGATACAGGATATTGTCATCAAAACATTTCAATGATAAGTCCGTATCGCAAAGCCGGGAGAGGTTCTCGATGGGCCCGGTTTTAAATTCGCATTCGCAGGCGCTGTAGTTCGAATCCCGGTAATATTTTGTTGTTTGAAATTGATTTCATTCGCATTACCAAGTGTCTCCTTTTTACCCCTATTATCCTTTGGTTTTTAAAATTGTTTAGCGTTACAACGTCCACTTGCGAGGAAAGTTCTGAGTAAAGCCCTTTACAGATTATTTTCAAATTAGAATTGAAAATAACATTAATCTATCAACTAATTATGAAAATGTGCTATTAAATTACCGTAACTTACCCATATGTATATGCTACGAAGAAAAAATAGATTTTCTCAATCAGTTTCTACTAGTTGGGCATATTGTCCTCTTACGCAAAAATCATAGCAAAAATGTTAAAAAGTTTCTTTAAAATTGTACCCAGTTTAATGTCAGTTGTTGCTCGTATGGAAGTTAAGTTTTCAATTGAAGTATTTCCATATATTAAAAATTTTCAAGGAGAAGATTAAAAAGGCGTCTGTACTAGATACTTCCTTTACATTCAGAAATTATTTAAATTATTTCTTAAGCAGACAAGCGAGGGGTTAACCACTTCCCGCAATCTTGCCTCAAATTCCTCCGCAATCCCGGAAATCACAACGGAAATCCTCCGCAATCCACGCAATCGCTTCGCAATCCACGCAATTAATTCGCAATCTCTCCGTAATCCACGAAATCGCTCCGAAATCCACGAAATACCACCGCCTGCTCTGGTCTAAAAACATCGTGGGAAAGTATCATCTCTCTTACCGGATGGTTCCCACTTTCAAAATTGTGATAATAAATATATTTTTGCCAACTGCTTCGCATTTTTGTCCTTCTACTGGATCCATTAAATTTTCACAAACAATTTTTTAAGTTATGATAAGTATATGATAATATTTACATTTCTTTAGGCCCAGATAAAATAAATTTTGGAGCAATTATTAAAATGTCATCTACTTGTGTACCAGACCTGTTTAAAAAAATTATATATTCAAAGCTACTGCACGATTTCTAGTTATAACAAGAGATATTTTAGACTCGTTCCTTGACAAATTATTAACCATTAAAAAAAGAGTATACTTCATTTTGTATGTATGTATGTATGTATGCATTATCGGTAACTTCATTTTACCTTGCGGTGTAGAGGTTAATATTATTCGCTTGCGTCTGGCGGTGCCATGCTCAACTTGCCCCAAATTCGGATTACAAAGTTGGAGCGGCCCTTTGGTGCTTTCGCAGCATCCATTGTATGGGGTGTGTGTCATAGTGGATATTTTTAATTTTTTATGAATTTACCTCAAAAACAGAGCCGTTTTAAATTATCATTATTGTTTCTTTAAGTATGTGCCAAGGTACCTCAATCCTAATCGGTTAGTATAGTAACTATTACATACTAAGAAACAGTTTGTTTTACTTCCCTCATCTAAAAGACGAAGTAAGTAATGTAATCGCGAAAAAATCACCTTCCGAGATTTCTTCAGATCTTCCTGTTTCAATGTCTCTAGAGACTCTAGATGACGAAAAACAGGTTTTCTCAATTCCGTTTGTTTATCTGTTGGCGGTATAATTCAAAAACTATTTGTTGAAGGATGACGATATTTTGCATGCAGATTATATGTCTGCCTGGCATGACCGAGAAACTTTCTGACAAATATATATAGGGTGAGCACCTTAAAAATTAATTTTTGAGTATTTTTGCGTTAACTGAGAAATAGATGAAAGTAATAATTTGCACATAGGCTATGCTTTACACTTGACAAAAATAAGACCCAACAGATACAGGATAATGTCGCAAAAGAGTCAAAACGTTTCAACAATAAAACCGTTTAAATATAGCCGCGCGTCGCACTCGTACCAGTGGGGCTGCATGGCTCACTGTAACATATCGATGCGGTTACAATCGCATACGTAGATGATGGAGATCGAATCCCACCACCGGCATTTTTTTTTAAATTGGCAATTACTGTAATTTACATAACTAAGTGTTTCGTTTTATTGTATCAGTATTAGTGTTGGGCTCGTTACGATATTTTTAGCCTTATTTTTCTTTGATTTTTAAAATTGTTTAAAGTCACTTGGGTGGGATGTTCAGAGTAAAACAATTCCATGCAACGTCCCTTCAATGACGATTCGTCGGCCGGCTTTTTAATTTGTTTTATTTTTAAATTGATTTAGTTTGAATTACCGAGTGGTTCCTTTTATTGTTGCAGTATTATTAGGAATGTTAAGATACTTTTACCCCCAGTTGTGTTTGATTTTTCAAAATATTTAGTGTCTCAACTTCCACTTCTTTTGCTTGCATTTAGTAATATACAAGTAAGAGTAAGTAAGATACAAGTAATAATTTGCACATAGCTCAGGCTTTATCATTGGCGAAAATCAGACCTAACAGATACATTTTAAACATCAGAAATGGGACAGAATAAAATAGTATCTTTATAACGCAGCTGAAACGCATTTTGCCAGATTATAGTCAGGACAAGAATTCGAAAAAGTGAAGTTCTAGAAGCAAATCATATTACTTTTGAGTTAAATGTGTTTTCTAGATAATTCGACCCATCTGAATTCGAAAATGCCTGTTACCAACTCGAAATCCCGACCGTAATTGAGATATTCAAGATGGCAGCCAAAAACCGGATATCGACACATTTTCCGCCTCCTAAGACGTATAAACGTAATTTAAACATCAAATTATAAGTATTTGGGGGCAAGGAACACACCCGTATACATGGAAATAGCATTTGGAGTCAGTAAAATAATTTATTAATTAAGTAAAACACTACTTCCGGGTTTGGGCCGTGTCATTATTGAGGTCGAAGAACTCAACGTTTCGGCCACTTTCGTAAGGGGCTTCGTCAGAAGGAAAAAGCAAAAGAGCACTGTAACTGAACGTGTTAACCACGCCAGAGGCAAAACTCTTTGCAAGGGAAGGGATAGAAGAGCACGGTAACTCAACGTGTGAACCACGCCAGAGGCGAAACTTGACTAACTATCGGAAGGAGAAATGCTAGAATTTATAGGCAAGCGCCGTCGCGGTTAGCAAATGCCATCCACATAGAAGGAAGGGAAAAGCCTTCGTCCCGATTGAGATCGTTAGGGCCTTTGTAAATCTCAATGGCTTCGCGAATCTTTCTGCTAAAGAAGAATGGGGATTTGCAGATAATAAAAGGTTCGTCAAAAAGGATCTTATGGCCAGTAGCACGCTGGTGTTCGGCGACAGCTGATGATGAAACGAGACCCGACTTGAGACAGCGCTGGTGCTCAGAGATGCGAGTTTTTACTGAACGTCCTGTTTCACCAATGTATACAGCAAAACACTAGCAAGGGACTTGTTGCGATACGTCTAACGTTGGGGTTTTCAGGTCGATCCTGATTACACGGTTACACTTACTAAAGGCTCTACTGAGAAATTAAAAACTTGAGTAACTTAAAATATGTTTATTTACAAATTATTCGGAAGCGATCTATCCGCTACCGAGGTCTGTTAAGATCTGACTTCACCAAAATTCCCGTCTTACAGGTAAACTTGTAAAAGCTATTTAGACCATGGAAACTTAAGAATTTTATCGGTCCCACGCAAGTAGCACGTAAAAGCAATAATATTTACGATTCATGTCCGGCCCTTTTTCTGGAAGAACCTGTGATACTGTTCGCCACGTTCCCAGGGCAAGTATTATGCTAACTTCGTCCATATACATAATTACATTTGAGTTAGACACTAAGCTAATATTCAATAATATTAATTACTAAAGTCCATTCTCAATAGAGTCTAGAGTTTATTATGTTACAGACTCTATAAACACCTTTAGAGGACATAGTTTTAGTTTGTCTTTAGGTGAAGGAAGAACCTGTGAGATTTTGCTCGGGGTTTGAATACTGTTTTAATGTTTTGCTTTTGAAGAAACTCTCCAACTAGATCGGTGACTTGGTGGATATAGGGAAGAAAGACTATTGCTGCAGGAGGATCGGTTTTCGGAGGTTTGGGTGGCCGTGGATGAAGATGGCGATTGATGGCAGACTGTATATCCTTAGCACGGTAACCGTTGTTTCTAAGAGCTTTCCGAATGTGGTTTACTTCAGCGTGGACATTATCGGGTTGGGATATGGAAACAGCCCGGTGTACAATCGAATTGATGGCGGAAAGTTTTTGTGTACGATGATGGTGGGAATCGGCATGCAGATAGCGATCAGTGTGAGTGGGTTTGCGATATACAGAATTGTCAAGTTTTCCACTGGGTTGGCTAGAGACCTGTACATCTAAGAAAGGAAGAGAGCCGTTACTTTCTATCTCCATGATAAAGTTAATGTCAGGATGTTGACTATTGAGATGATTTAAGAAAACGGGTAACGTGGCTTTACCATGTGGCGAAATAATAAAGGTATCGTCGACGCATCGGAACCAAACCTTGGGCTTCCATTCTGAAGATTCCAGAGCTACGGTTTCGAAAGCTTCCATTAAGATATTGGCAACGACAGGTGAAAGAGGAGAACCTATGACCGCACCAGAGATTTGTTTAAAGAACTGACCTTGAAATAGGGACTAAGTGGAACAGAGGCATTTTTATATAAGGGCAGGTAGACTTGAAGACGTTTCTCCATGCTCTGATAGCAACTGTTGGATTATGACTAGGCAATCGCGAATAGGAACTTTGGTAAAAAGAGAAGTAACTTCAAAACTCACAAGTAAATCCTCAGGTTCAACGCTTATATTGGATATAAGTTGAACGAAATCAGCTTAATTGCGAACATACGAGGAAGATTTACCAGTGAACTTTCTGAGTATAGTGGTTAGGTATTTAGCTAATAAGTACCTAAGTAGGGAAATCTATAGTACTGACAATGGGCCTGAGTGGGATGTCTGGTTTATGAATTTTGGGAAGACCATAGAGCCGAGGAGACTTTGAAACGCGAGGAGTCAACCTCCGTTGAATATCAGTGGGAAAATCTGAAGATTTTATGAGAGAAGTGACTTCCCGATCGATTTTGGAAGTTAGAAAATGAGGCATAAGAAAAATCTTAACTTTTAGTGGTGTACTGTGTTCGATCCATAACTACTGTAGCATTACCTTTATCAACGGACAAAATTTAGATGTCGAAATTGAAACGTAAGGTGTTGAGAGCATTCCTTTCGTTTTTTGTAATGTTAGTTTTAGGAGGTTTAGATGATCGTAAACACCTGACAGTTTCGAAGCGGATAAGATCGGAAACGTCTTTAGATAATCGTAAACACAGAAGATTCTACCGAACTAATAATCTCTTCCATAGGAACGCTTTTGGGGACTAACGAAAAATGCAAACTTTTGGAAAGTATAGAATTATCGCTAGGAGAAAGGGCATAAGAAGAAAGATTTATAACCTTCTTACTTTCTTAGAACCACTTTGATCTGTAGAGGCTTTAATCGATGACATCAAGGAATGAAACTTACGAAGATGAGTCGCAGTTGTCATTCTAATGTTTTTTGGGCCTGTGTGTGGGTGATTGAATCAAAGAGAGACCAGTCAAGAAAGCTAAGAGTATTGGACAAAATGTTTTTTAAGACTTGTCTTTTCTTGGCGTAAAAATTGATTAAAAATTAATCAATTTTTTTACTGACTCCAAATGCTATTTTCATGAAGTATACGGGTGTGTTTCTTGCCTTTAAAAACTTATAATTTGATGTTTAAATTACGTATATACGTCTTAGGAGGCGGAAAATGTGTCGATTTCCGGTTTTTTGCCGCCATCTTGAATATCTCACTTACGGTCGGGATCTCGAGTTGGTAACAGGCATTTTCGGATTCAGCGGGGTCGAATTAGATATAAAACATCTTTAACTCAAAAGTAATATGATTTGCTTCTAGACTCGTAACGGAAGCCTTTTTCTCAAATCTAGTCCTGACTATTATCTTACCAATCCCCACACTGATTAATTCTTTTTTAAGTCTGCATGGTTTTGCAGCTACTTATTTATGTCCCCTATTTCCGACGCTATTTTAGGTTATTTAATCTTTAAAACGATTGCGGAAATCATCCAGCAATCTCCCGAAAACGTTGGAAATCACTCGCATGCTTTCGAAATCCCCGCAATCTATGGGAATCCCCCGCAATCTTTGAAAATCCCCCGCAATCTTTTTAAATTCTCCGCAATCAGTGGAAATCCCTGGAAATCCATTAAATTTCGCAATATGTCACATTTTTTCCGTAGTGGTTCACCCCTCGCAGAAAATATAAACAAAATCTTGTTTACTCTATTAACCCGTCATAAATACTTTCTATAACATAAAAACAATGATTGAAAACTTGGAGGATAATATATTTTGTGATTTAATTTTTTTGCAAGAAAGTAAAGATTTTATATATTAAATAGAGCAGGAAAATTTAGAGACGTCAAAATCACGAAACCTTTTCAATTAGAATCTTGTTGTAAATATAAACTGTGAAACATATTACTATAAGAGAGCAATTGTTTTTAATGATATCCTGTTATTGGGCAGCTATGTCTGTCTGTTGAGTAGCCTTGGGTTTAAAATACATAAATGTATCATTCCTCTCACAATTGAAAAATGGTATATTTCCAGCGTACTTGCAGATTTTCGAATTTTTGAAATTGTTGTAGAAGTTGTTAATTAACTGTTGGGCAATACGGTTATTTTGAAAATAAAAAATTTACCGAAAAATATTTTTAAGACAGCAGCTGATACGACAAACGAAGCTTCGCTACCAGTTAGATGAGTATTTAAATCATTTTTATATTAAATGGGGAGGCAATTTCAATGCTAATGAAGAAGATTAGTCAGAAGCTGAGATAAAATAAAAGGTAACCAAGGAACACACAATCTAGAAAAGGAACGAAAAAAATACAAATTTGTGCTGCGCTTCTTTTAATTAAATGAAAGTGCCAAAACAAAAGCTAGAAACTTTTAAAATGTATTAACGTTCTTTATTGTAATCTATATGTCCTAATTTGTTAACCTAGCTTGCACTAAAATGATTTTAAGTTAAACAGCAAGTACATTTTTGTTTAATTATTAGTTTTTTTGGAAAACGAATGAAATTTTCGGCTTTTTAATATAACTTTTCTTTTGTCATTTTAAATCAAATTTAGGAGGTGGATCTGTACTTCAGTGTACTCCCACAGACTCAACTGTTCTTTAACTGCACAATTTAAAATCCTGAGACTTTATTTCATAAAATTAGCCTTTGATAACATCTCCTCTAGCTTTAATGAGGCCATTTATATGTTAATCGTCGTTTTGCATAGGAGGCAACGTATCCTGATAGTTGTGAATTCTCACAAAACTGCATAGATCCATGGGCTCGTGAGCTGTCTTCAGCACACCCTCTGGTACTATGAATATGATTTGCTACAAGCTGAAGTAATTATATAGGTTTGCCTACCAAAATAAAGGTATTTAGAAACTCACTTTGTTTATTTCTTGTAAGTGAAGTACTACTTGGGACTGTAAGTTTAAATGACATCAGACCAAATAGTTAACTCTAAAGGAAGTTGATCTTTTATCAATTTATAGCATTGGGGTCATTATTGAGTTTCACGTGGAAATGTAATTGAGAGATTTGTTAAATAATGAACCTTTAGGTATAAGAAATGCACACTAGATAGTGGAAAACTAGATTGTGTGCAACTGTGATTTTATTATTAGTTTGTTGCTGAGCTTGAACATACATTTAAAATGCCAAATCATTACCGATTTGTGTTGTTTATAAAAATACACTTTTAAAGCTTCTTACGAACAAACTGAATCAATAGACGTTTACGTTTAATAGTTATACTCTTAGTTATAATATTAATTACAATTAGTCACATAGTATTAACTTGGAATTCTTATACTTGGTATTTATTTATATCGAATTGAAATATGTAATTGTAATTACCAACCTACTTCAAAAATAACTTAATTGTAAGTCACAATTATTAATCTATACCAGCGTTTCTCAAACTGGGGTCCGCGGACCCCCGGGGGTCCGCAAACGCAATCTAAGGGGTCCGCGAGTTAAGCCCAAATAGATCTATTATTGATCAATGGATAATATGTATTTATATAAAACTGACACAGATTTAAAGATTAACTTTTTTGTGCAATTATTTTTGAACCATTTCAGGCATGTTTTTCCAGCCGGTAAAGTTCGACAAACCTCCCCAAATAACTGCACGTGCGCTTACTCGATAACGAAAACATCAGTGGTTAAAATTTGGTGGTTAAAATTTGGTTCAATGTTAAAACGTGACGGACTTTTGGTTACGACTGCGATTTGATTACGCGTTATCACAAAAAGCTTTGACGCATGTAATGCCATTTTGTTCGACATATTTATGTGAACGAGCGTCCTCTACACTTGTATACATAAAATCAAAATACGGAAATTGCTTAAAAAATGTAGAACCACAACTACGATTAAAACTTTCTACTTTTGAGCCAAACGTTTTTAATCTTATTTCTGCAAAAGAACACCATCCTTCGTAATAACTATAGTTATTATTATGTATGATTAACAATTCACATTATATTAATATTATTATTATTGTACGCCTGTATTGATACTACAGATTCTATTAATTTTGTAAGTGTTCTTGTGTTTTTACTAGCCCGACTTTAATAATAAAAATATCGAGCTCTCAAATATTATTTAATTTTAGTACCTATACCTAATGTAGCAGCAAAGTAAACGGTTTTCAAGGTCACAGGGGTATATAAGTCATACACTATCTATGGTCGATAAAATTGTATGGGGTCCTCGAATTTTTGTAAGCAAATAAGGGGTCCGTCGATGCCTACAGTTTGAGAAACGCTGATCTATACTATGCATTTTCAGCTTCTTGAATGACATTGAAACGGTTTTTTATGTTTTTTTTCAAATTTAGAGTAGCCATAGAGATGCCAGAAGTAGTATGAACACAGTAAGTTCTGGTTGAGGAGTATTTTAGAGTATAAGATCTCTCGATTTGTAATTTATGAATTACTTATTAGAAATAATACAATAAATTAAAATAAACTGTCGGAAAAAGATCTAAACAATAGAAAATTTTTTTTTAACAAAAGTGAAAGCTATAGCCTTCAACAAAAATTACTTCTGTGTGGAATTTTACTATTCACGATGTTGTTTGGAGCATTACGCTGTGGAATGTTCTTACCAATATAATGGATTTATTTTTTTAGTATGGAGCAGTACCCAAAAAAATCAGGAATATATTTATACATTCTTTCTTGTCACTTTAGGTACAATATGAGATTTGATTTTTTTATATCAAAGTCAATTGTAATATTGCAATCGATTACGCCCTAGGTATAACTAGAAGATAATAAAAGTGCGAAGTTGTGAAGAGTATACAAAGAATATTTTTCTACGCACATATTTGTTAAACAATGATTTGATTTCAATCAATTTCGAATAAGTAACCTTTAAAAAACATTGTATTTTAAAAATCTTACTCCATGTATGGTGTCGTTGGAAAAGAAGTAACATTTTAATGAAGATTTATGTAGCTACATTTACACTTTCAAGTAAATATTCCTTAATGTATACATCATTGGAATTACTGCCTTTACATTCAGAAAAAGTATCTAGGTTAGTCAATTATTGCTCAATGGATAATTCAATTAAATAAATAATTATGATTTGGACATGTTTTACAATAAGAACTATTTTATTAGGAACTTTCGTGAAAAGCATTAACATCCAAATTTAGGGATGCCGAAATTACGAAACTGATTTATTTCAATAATTTATGTAAATACAGACTGAGCAGAAGTATCAATATGAAAAAAGAAATAAATTGTGGTCTATTATTTTACAATTCATGAGTAAATTTTATGGAAATAAGGTTTTATAGATATTTTTGTAGTCAATTGCCAATTTATTGCAAATTATCAATTATGCCATGAAAGAGGTTTTATTTTTTTAGAATACTGTATTGTAGTATGTATTTTATAGAATGTATGGCTAAAGATATGCTTTGTTAGAAGCGTGGGCTGTTTAGACTTTTAGAGCATGATTGTTAGCGAGTCCTGCAAAGCTCAGAAGTGAAACAAGCTAAACGGAGCTCACTAGTTCTATACAGAATTTTTTGTAACACCATACTTGCAACCCTAGAACTGCTATGACATTTATGTTTCCGAGTATTGCCATGTAGGGGCACTAGGAGCTCACACACATTTTTGTTCAGATTGTGCCTATATACAAAGTGTGTATAAATTAGTGTTAGAGCTTTACGAGGCGTTATTTGTTGGATAGTTTTGAGACGAAAATATTAATATAATAATGTTGGATTGATGAAAGTTATGTAAAATATAAAACTTGGTCCGATATAAAATTTCAGAAACATCAAATTGCTTTTATGAAACTGTGTTATCACGAAACTACTTCATCTAAAGCTACAATTCTACGAAAACGGTTTCGCATATTCTTTTCAAAGTAAACCTGGAAGTAACCTACAGTGAAATAGACAAATAGATTTTTTTTAAATTTTTGTTGCACCTACCTTAGCTTTAGTAATGAAAATATTAAAGTGTGGGCCCTTCCTTAGCAGTTCTAGGGTTAATGTTAATTTGTAAGTAAATATAAAACTTGTTTTGTTCTGGTAATTTTTTAATTTTATAGTTATTTTGGTGCTGCAAAGTAGTATCTATATAATTCAATAAGTGAGAAAGTTAGACATTAGTCACGATGATAGTATTTGGGCCACGCGTCGAACACGAGTGGAGTAATTTATCCGAGTGAATAATGGAATTTTTAGAGGTTTAACTGCTATGCTTTTCCAAAATTTATTTTTATTAATTTTTTAACTAACAGTAGGATTGGCGTTTGGATTTATCAGAGCGTCTTGATTTATATTTTACCTTCATGACTGAAAAACTCTGTATATGATTGGCTGACAACGGTTGAATAATGAGAAGGGGCTGTTGATGAGTAAATAAAAAGAATTACACATTTGTATTTAATGTAGTCTAATCAACGGTAGGTGTCACCACAAAACCTCAACTGTTTCAAAATTGATTTAGGCTACTTGTATGAATTGTTATGTTGTCAGGTCCCGAGTGGTGTAGCTTGAACAAGCGTCCACGTTCGATCAGCAGAGTTAAGCAACGCTGTCTCTGGTCAGAACTTGGATGGGAGTTCCACGGCTGCATCTCTCGGCGCCTCGTGGTACGGCTATCACGGAAAAAAGTTGGTCCCGGCGGTCATACAACATCATGACAGTCGTTAGTGGGGTTGGAAGTCCTCATAACTGCACAGCGACGCCTATAATTGGCCTAACGGCTGTTGGCTGAGTGCAAATTAAATAAATAAATAAATAAATAAATAGTCTGTACGTCAGATAAATTCGTAACGATAACATAGTGATTTTTGAGAATACATTAACCCGCGGATATCCAACCTACGATGTATATTTGGTACACAATTGTTTAAAAAAAAAACGTAGTTGTGCACTAGTAATTTGTTTAGCATATTTTTTTGTGTTATTTATAAGGTACATTTGCTGGGATAGCCGGGGATAGCACACATGACCACACTTTGCATAAAAAAAATAGAATATATAAAAGTATTGAATATGTTTTTAAAATGCAAAATTGGGTCATCTGACACTTCATTCGAAAGGACTCGTATAGAGACGTACCTATAATTTCAGAGAATTTTGATAATATTTAACAAGAAGGCGTCTGTTTTAATATGCGTGATCTTCAATAATAAATCTGGCGCCACTTTGTTTAGGGTCATCAACATTTTCTAAATTCGGCCATCTGGAATTTTTAATTAACCTCAAAAATATCTAAATCCCTAAAAGTTGACTAATAGCTATTTATGTATCAAGTTGCAAAATGAAAGTGTTTTTCATACTAGACGTAAAGTTTTCTCTACGAGCGAAGCGTAAACGCACGTTGTGTGTGGAAAACACTAATTTTGCCACGTGTTGCATACACGATTTTCTATAATTTTAAGTCATATTAATGTTTATAGTTTATAAGTTTACTTAAATCTACAAAGTTCTTAATTTTCATACTACCACTAGTGTCAATATGAGATATTATATTGCAACTAGTGCGAATATATGCATCATTTTGACGTTGAAAACGACAACAAAATGTCATTATATTAGGTAAAAATTACAGAAAATATTTAAACACATTCAAAAGTTAGAGGTGATTTAGTCTTCACTGCATAATGTGGTTGCAGTATATCCAACTGCAATAAACTTTAGTTGCTAATTATTGTATATTATTTTTAAGACTTAAGCAAACCTTTACTGTCAAACTTATTAAAAAATCTGTAAAATGTCTTACCCAGAACTTCCCTCATCGACATTGTGACACTAAATAATTTTAAAAATGAAATTAAGTTAAGAGTAATTATATCTTCACGTTTCTAATAAATTAAATATATTTTCAAATAAAAAAAACGTTACCGAATCCTGCGTTGCAGCTGTATTAAGTAACACAATAATTTGTTGCTCCTTTTTGTATCGTACAACATTTATTCTATATCTATTGGGACCCATTTTTGGTAAGAATAATGCCTGCGATATGTACAAATTATTACTTGTATTTATTGCTAAGTTAAATAAGAAATAAACAAAATTTTAAGGTTAAGCACCGTGTATATATTTGTCTAAAATTTTCTCGGTTTCATGCCAGGTAGATATATAATGTATGCAAATTATTGTCTTCCTCCGACTAATAGTTTTTGTTTTTGAGTTATACCGCCAACAGACAGACAGACAGACAGACAGACAGACAGACATACATACATACATACATAGATACATACATACATACATACATACATACATACATACAGACATACATACATACATACATACATACATACATACATACATACAGACATACATACATACAGACAGACAGAGAGACAGACAGACGGAATTGAGAAAACCTGTTTCTTCCTCTCGAGAGGTGATTTTTTCGCGATTACAATACTTCCTTCGTCTTTTAGACGAGAGAAGTAAAAATTGAAAAACGACTGGGGTCTTTAGCAGACTCACCTAAAATAGCCAATAGGTTTTGGTTTGGTCTTTAATCTTTTCAGTTTTTAATGTAACCTGTGTTTTAGTAGTTAAATTAACTGTAGTAGATTTATAAAAAGGTGTTGGTACAGGATTTGCAGTTCTTATTTTCCATATATTTTTGAGAACAAGGTTTTGCAGTTCCATGCTTCCGTTATATTCCCATGCATTGCAAAAAAAGTTTCAATTAAATACTAAAATATTTAGAATTGCTTCGTTATCTTCAAAAAACGTTGAATAAATTATCTTCGAAAATAAACCATGCGGACATCTTCACTCTGAGTTTATCCGCAACTGGCATAGGCGAGCCGAGTGAGTTCAGTCGAGCTGCAAGCGAAAGCACCGCATTTGCCGGTATTTGCAAAGGAATGCATCTGCATCTCGACATTCCCTTGCTGCAGCTCCAGGAGCGGAATAACAGGATAACAGTAAACGCAATTACCGTGAAAATGCGTTTCCATGGCTTAGGTTTTCTAACGCCCCGGCCGCGGGGCAATGGACTTGCGAATATGTCGACCTGTATCTGGAATCGCCGAAATTGTGTGAACTGGACCGAGACAATGCACCAAAAAACACCGGGTCAGATTTGAAATTCAAAAAAGCCGTAAACTTGCAGCAATAAAACTGATATTGGTTTCCTTTTACGGCGCGTTTTAAAATTTGTTCGTTAATGTTTGGCGCAGCGTCGCAGTCGCGCAGATTTTTGGCCAGATGTGGAGTATACGGTTAAATATGCATCGATTTCATCTCATATATGCATCTGATTAACCTTTTTTGTTGTGCGATTTGCCTTCCAACTACGGGCGCCACTTAATTAGCAGCCGCGCCATAAATTAGGCGATGGAAATAGTACACCTAAATGTTAGAATTTCAGTCATCCGCAGGAGTATAAACACAAATTCTAACGCAAATTCGAAACCTTGAAGCAGATATAAACAGAGGCACGTTTCATATGCCCTCGCACTAACCAAATATTTAGCAAAAGATCTGTTCATTGCCTAATTGAATATTTAAAACTATTTAGGATTTTCGAATATTCCAGTGACTGGTATTAATGGCAAAATTTTTAACCTTCTAATATTAAATTAACATATATTAATAGCCCTGTGAAATTCTTGGCAGTGTTGTTATTTAAATATAGCACTTAATATTAGACATTAAACTACTCTTAATATTACTATACACATGTAGAGGAATTATCTACTAAAATTCTTCGAAACAAGTCTAAAACAAAAGTAAAAGCTCACAGTGCGGTATGTATAGGCACACCTCTTTAATCGAAACTACGAAAATATTGAGAAAAATTGCAACAACTTTTTCAAAAACCATGGTAGAAGCGAAAATAGAAAGTTAATATAATATTCATGCTGTTGATTCAATATACCAAATGCAAAGGCATCTATAGAGCAGCCATACAACAAGAAGTTGTAACTGACAAATATTGTCACAGATCGTTGTTTAATAGGAACACGAAGGAAGACAGATAATTCTCTAAAGTAGAGGTTCTCAAACTTTTTTCTTTGAGTAACTCTACAAAATTTAGCAAAGTAATTGTACCCCTAACTACATGGTTAGCACCTCTTACTTAACATGATATCGTGGAAGCCCGTGAAGAGTTTTCAATTTCAGCAGAAGTACCTAATTGTGTGAGATGTTTACAACTTAATAAAATTAAAAGAGGTTACAGGGTTGCGTATATTTTATATTGGTTTGGTGAATATAAAAATCACTTATTTTACATTAAAAAATTTAAATATGCAAAATATTATGAGATATCTATGAAAATGAAATTTCTAAAATATTCTCAAAACTTAACAACACTTGGGAGTAGTTCAAAGGTTGTTTAAATTAGTAAATCGTCTTATGTCAATAAAGTTAAACATAGCTTACATCACACTTAAACATTTTTTGAAAATGAAACGTACTATTACACACTTGAAAACTGCCAAAGTTAACCCTGTGGACACGTAGGTTTTAAATTTCTCGCATTGATGGAATTGAAAATCACTTGGTTTCTTATTATCCAATGTGCCAAATATTGGCAGAAGTTTACACTAAAACGTCAATTGTGAAATTTGTAAAATGTTCTAGACATAAAATTGGAGGTAATTTAATAGTAATTTAAATTATATACATTATTTTGTATCAATAGGGCTAAATATAACTTACTTCACATTTAAACATTGTTTTTAAAAGGAAAAATAGTACTAAACATATGAGGACTATTGGGATTAGATTTATAAAATGTTCAGACTTTAATAGAATTGGAATAAATCAAAAGGTTGTTTACGATTCTAAATTTGCTTGTGTTAATACAATTTAAATCTTATTTCATACTGAAACATTTTTAAGATACAACATATTAAAATATTAACAGACATTTGCAATATTGTTGAAATAAATTATCTAAAACGTTCAAGGCTTAATAAATTGAAAAAATTAATTAAAATATTTTTTACGGTCTCTTATTTAAACATTTTTCCAAGTGAGTCACACTAGTAGACAACGAAAAATTGTTAGAATTAAGAAGATGCTCAGACATTAAAAATTTTAAATTTGTTAGTGTTAATAGGATTATAAAGAACTTAATAGAACACTGATTTCTTTATGTGCAAAGTCAATCGAAATAAATTTTGTAAAATATTTAAAGCTTAATAGACTGAAGCAAATTAGTAAATTTTTATATATTATTTCCCACTTAACTTAAATTTCTAAATTCGAATTTTGCCTGTATTGATTGAATTAGAAAGAAATTATTTTACACTAAAACATTTTTTCCATATGAAAAACATCAACAGACATTTGCAAGCAAACACATTTACTAGTTATTTAAATGCTAGGTTAGTAAACTTATTTCACACTTAAACATTTTTTCAATGTGCAAAATATTATTGGACGTTTGAAAACTGCCAGAATTGAATTACAAGATGTTGTTAAGAACTTAAAATCGTAAAGTCAGTTATTGCAAATTCTAAATTTGTTTGCGTCAATAGAATCCAAGGTATCTTAACTCACACTGAAACATTTTTTAAATGTAAAATTAAGCCAATTATCTTCATCTGTGTTGTTATAGATTATTAAACAAATTAATTTTAGTATCGTTAAGAGCCTCATTCCGCACTCAGTGCGGTAATGAATAGATATTAACGAACTCAGTGCGGTACTGGATATTACCGCACTTTTTTTATAAAAAAATACATTGAACCAGAATTTATTGACAAAGATACAATATTGAACAATACACTGTGCTTATGGCTTATAGCTTAAAAGTTTTGAATTGAAATACTTATCATTTTATATAAACATGTATGGGTCTAACGTCAACTGTTTTGGTGATACTAACGATTTTAAGCAAAAAAATGCTGAACTTTAGGCGGCTGCTGTAAGTAACAGAAAACAATTGAATGAAGAAAAACGTTGCCATAAACGATCTTATTCGCGAATTACCTTTGAGTCTAAAATAGTAGGTGTGGGTATGAATGCTATACAAGGTGCTCAACATTTAATAATTTTTTAAAAGAACACCCTGTACATTTTTATGTGTTTCGATGACCCGAGGTAGTAACGTCAAATGTTAGGACAAATACATAAAGCATGAAACGAAATCCAAGCTCTTTTGGAAAGCTATATAATAAGTAATGAGTCATATATAACAACAAACAAAAAATGTTTATTTCCGAAGTTGAGATATTTATTAACAAAGTGCTGTCTAATTGCGCTAATAAGCCAGGGTAAATCCACTATCAGAGTCACAACTGTCACTCACGAAATAATAAGGATAAAAGTTTTATGTTTCATTTCCTTAGCGGAGATAGCATAGATAAAATTCCAAAATTTAAAAAAATGCATGTCCATAATTATTTGTCATTGAAAGGTTAAGTCAGTTTGACTTTAAAAGGATATAGGTTATGATATGAGGAAAATAATTTTTAACATACAAATTTAGTAACTAAATTAATATTCAAACATTTTAAAAATCCTGAAAAAAGAGGATCCAAAAAGAAATTAAGTAAATGTGATTATTGCTTTTATAGAAGGCGAATTGTTGAAAAAAATGGGCGGTCCTAACTATGTAACATTATACGATCTATAGGGTATAAATATAGACAGTATAAATATTTTTCCGGGATCAGTCATATGTAGAAATATTAATAAATTAAGAAATAGCAATATTTACAAAACGAAGAAATAGTTAATTTTATTTACTTAAACGAGACATAGATTTATCAAAATAGAAGTAACGCATGTGGATCAGACCTGGGCAAAATACTTTGAAAAGTAATTAATTACGAAGTACCACCCAATGAAGTAATAATTGAATTACCATTAATTACTTTTTTAATAATTTTTACTACAAATTGTTGTTGTATATTTGTATTTAGTAATAGTTAGATAGTCATGTGCTAGTACATCATTTTCAAGAAACAAAATGAAATAATTAAGTTATTCGTTCTCGGTATTGTTATGGAAACAAATATATTTTTTGCCGTACCTTACTTTGTAATCTGCACTTACCGCAAACATATTTTTCTCATCTTGCACAATAATTATTAGCAACTACAATACGACATCCTCCAGAGCCTGCACTACACAAGACACAACACATGCGTACATCATCTACAAACATATGCGCCTGCACCAAATATTTCATCATTTCAATTACCACAAGTAATTCAAATACTTGTGGAGTAATTTAAATAAATACTTTAGAGTAATTTCTTCGTCTTCTTTTAGTTAGAAATAATCCCTGTTTGCTCGGTCTCTGGTAACTAGTCTGTGGATGAAGAAAAACAGCTCTGCGTCCATCTTTTGGGTGGTCCTTCCGGCGGTCTGTTTCCACTTGGTTTTTTGTTTCTGCCATAGAGTAATTTAATTATTCAAAAATATTTGATTACTTTGAAAAAGTAATTGTCAAGTACTTGTTAACAAGAATGGCAATTATCAATTGCAATTATCGTATTTTGAAAAGTAATTCAATTTCAAGACAAATCAACAAGAAGGAATTTAATTAGTAATTTACTTACAAAGTAATTAATTACTGCCCAGCTCTGATGTGGATACACGAAGAGGATTTAAAGATATTTCGTGAAAAATTAAAAATGGCGAAAACGTTTTTCTGTTGCACATGCTGCATGTATTTCAGGATTTCTTAAAGGCTGCAGTCTATGTAGAGGCGGCAAGGGTAAATAGAGAGACCATCACCAAATTAAAGACGGTGACACACAGAAGCAGTTGGTTACTAAACAGTTACTGCCAACACTACCATGTACATAGAAAGTGTATAACAGTAGCACATGAACGAAGTATAGCTTTAAATATTTTTACAAAGGATATTTGGAGATAAATATTGCTAAACTCTGAGAAAAATCGTTTGCGAAAGCTGATGACTAATTGTACTGTTGCAAATGTTTCTGCCTTTGATGTATTTTTTACAGAATTCGACAGTAACATCAGTAACTTTGAGTTTTTCGAATCTGAATAGAACTAAAGTTTTTGTAATTATAGCCGTTGCCACCATTTTTGTGGTTTTATAAATAAACTGTTGTTTTATGTTTTCAAATTACATTCGCTATTTAATCCTGCCTTTTTAATATTGGACAAAAAATGACATAACTAGTACTCATTACTTATATAGTTTCGAAATTTATGATGTAATTTATTTGCCAGGAATAGAATAACTAAAACGAATAACCTTAATTACGATTTGAGGAAGTATGTAAGCACCTATTAATTGCTTATAAAGATTATAGCCTATTAAATTTTCTCTCTATAATATGAGCTTTGAATCTCCCTTGAGAAACCAAAAATTAATTTATATTTTATTAGTCACAATTGTTTAAGCATCACTTAAGTCTGAGATTTATTCTATTAAAATATCTGCACAAGAATTTAAATATCCTCACACAGAATCGTTTTGCTCAGCTACCGCCGAATTAGAATTTTTATATCACAACACTGGTCAGTAATACGATAGCAGCATTTTTCAACGAGTTAATTAAAAACGGCATATTTTTACGAAACCTTGAAATAATTTCCTAAACGATGAATTTAAATGTGCTGGGAACTGCAGAAACTAATTAGATCATCGAATTCTTCTTTGTTTTATATTAACGCTTAATGTTAAATAACTGGATTGCGCAATTTATCTTTAATTTTTTCCTGACACACATGGGTTCACCCATATTAATTACATAGTCTTACAGAGTGATTTAAACTAGTTTGTGTACTAGATTTGCAAAGTCGGTGCAGATATTTATGTACATTTTGTTACATAGGCTTATGGAAGATCTGATATTTTATTTTGATGTAAATTTATTGTGTAACGATATTTCTCTACACGTTTTAATAGAAATAAATCAGTATAAGCTACAGAGCCAACTTTTAAGGACAAAGAAAAATCGTTTGCGGACTTCTGGTATCTTGCTGGCCTTGTAAGATATTCTCTTGGATTTTCGAAGCGCTGGGATGGGGAAAAGGCGAGGAAACTGGATTTACATATTTCAGCAATTCTGTTAGTAAATCAAAAATTTAAAAGGCACAGTAAATACGATATTTGGTGGCATTACGGCACCTTGTTTGTACACAGGCGCCCAGCCATGCATCACGCCAGAATTAGACTAAAGGAAACATATTTTCAGGAACAAAAATCTGATAGGGCTGACTTACTCCCGATGTTAGAAACTGCTTGCCCATAAATAATGGGGAATTAACGATAGATTTGAATTCTTGCGATAAATCACCAGGCAGGAGAAAATTGGAGTGAATTATATAATCTGGATATTCGGAACGTAAATCACTGGAATAAAGGTTGCATGTGAAAGTTTTTAATAAATTTTGTATGGGAACAATTATCCACTTTCCGTTTGATAACAGCGATTTTCTTGTGTAGCCAAACGAAACGCTCTTCCCAAGGTGACAGCCGGTTGCTGTGTAGAAATTTAGCAACTAAATTACTGTGCGGTCCTCGAAATTATCGTTCATCCGTTGCACTTTTTAACCTTTTCCGGATCTAACTGTTCGTTTCATTTCTCACAGTAACGCCGGTGTTTGTTCATTTCTGCGGGAGCAAAAAAATCAGGCTAATAAGAGATAAATGAACTGGAAGCATAGTCGTTTTAATCATGATTGTGCATAAAAATATGAACTGGAGTTCTACCGCAGTTTATTGTAATGTTTCGCGAGCAATTAAAAATGTATAAGAGTATTCGGAGTAGCATCGTTAAAAAAAAGTAAACAAGTTCGTCGTCGTAGTGCTTTATCTGATTAATGGAATGCAGCAAACTTTAGTTAGCAAGCTCTAAGGTATGTGCTACGCCTACCGCAATAATTTTAGTTCATTTATTGGTTTAAAATAGCTGTGCTAAGGAGCTGTCTAACATTGGATCAAGACGCGGTTGGCATGTTGCTTAATATCGCATATACAGCCTGTTTACGCAAATGTACACAAAGGAATTGGTGTTTTTTACAATTTTATGAGGGGAGAAAGTTGTACAATAAGAAATGTTAAGATTTGTTATTAATAGCATTCTACTTTATACTTATATTTATTGGAATAGGTTTGATAATGCAAAATGAAGCACTTAATTAATACTATAAACTCTTTTTAATAGCGCAATTTAGTCGTTGTCGTGATAACACAAGGGGCACAGAGTGTGTCTATGATAATATCGTTGCTAATTTCTCTACCTCTCCATTCATCATTAGTAGAAATGCCCACTAATTGCCTGAAAACCGGTAGCAGCCAAAAATAGATAAGATAATCTGACGTTTACGTGTGCTGCGAATAAGTTTCAACTGTAGACATTTCGAACAGTTCCTAATCGAATTGCCAGTTTCAAATTTAATAATTACGTACAACTGTTTCTGAACTTCTCCTCGCCCTTAATATAGATTTAAGCAGAATTCCAAATTAAAAGCAGGAAAAACAGATAATGAACGCAATTAAAAATCCATAAACTTAGTTTCAGCACTCACTGGCAGTAAATCTAAGCAACGCAGACGCTCGTTACAATGGGCAAAATCATAATCAACTTCATTACTAGATGCTACGGCCGGATTAACCCATACGCAAACTGCTTCATTTTCATTTATATTCATTCCGAAGCGAAGAGTTCCACTCGCTGATTAATCGATTAATAAATAATTAAGAGCGCTGCAGCCCCTGTCTTACCCTATGTAAATGTTCTTTACTCCCCTATCAATTAACATGCGAGAATTGTTGAAGCACCATTATTTGATTAACTTTGAAATATTGTGAAACGCAACTCTGATTTTGTAAGCATTATAAGCGAAAGCTAAAATGGGATTCGCGTTACAATTTGAAATTTCAATAAGTTCGAAACATAAATCACATGAAATTTTACAGTTTAACATGTTACAAAATTAAATTAAACAATAGTATCTAGATATAGACATCTAGACATAATCAAGGTGTTTGCTGTTGACAAGCGCTATACAATTTTTAACTACCATGTACTGAAAAAATGGTGAATAATTTTTGTAGCAATCAAAGCTAAAATTTACAACATTTATAGTCGATTGTTTATTTTTTTCGAAATAACTAGGATATTACAGTGATATACCAGCCAATAGTAAACCAACTTTAAGACTATTTTCATCAGAGATAGTTATTGTTGTCAGACCATTGCAGAATCCAGACGAATTTGCATGTGCCTATGGCAGTCCCATACATTTAAGTATGGTATTTGTGGCGCTGCAGATTAATAATTTATTGCTTCGAAATGAATAAAATGCAATTTGGTAAATATGCATACATTATTTTTGATATTATAGAAGGTTTTTGAGGTTCTCAAAGTTGTTCACCTTTATAGTTGGTTTTGTGATGTTGATACAATTCGTTGGGCTAGTGTCGTATTGTAAGCAAATAAAAGTATTAAAAATATTTATTCAACGTGGAATTACAAAATCACTATGTTTGTCTTAAGCTAGCGAAAATGCAACTGATTATTTCTCAGTCGCATAAGTGCGAGCAAAAACCGCTAGTAACAAGTAATATACGATAAGGCCCTGAACACACGGGGATTCCGTATCCTAGATTCGGTATGCGCGATACAGAATCTGAGTCTGTTCAGACACGGCGACTGAATCTCAGACGCGGGTCTTCAGTCACTTGCAGTGCCGTGCTGTTATGGACCTAGCATTGCTGTTCTTTGTTTCTGTCGAATTAGTCTAGAAGTGCTGTATTTAAAGTTAGGGATTGGGCTCTACTAAGCTAATAAATTTTTCATTGTCAAATAATGTACGCTCTATGATCGTTGTATAGTAAGGAACGCCCTGCTTATTCGATTTAAATAGAAGTTGAAGAAAATCTGCTACGCCTTTGATATGATATCATATGTTCTGGCTGGCAAAAGTTGGCGTGTCCAAGCCCTGGTATACGTGGACTCATATGCTTCGTATGCTCCAATGGTAAATCGGTATCCGAGATACAGAATTTGTCGCCGGCGGCCGAAATGGATATATAAGGAAAATCGGCCGTTGTAAACAAAATAAAATTGATGACCAGGAAACGAGAATTCAACTGCCAATCTTTATGTTAACCTTTAAACAGGAGGATGATATAAAAAAATATATAGCATTGAACACTTATGTCATATGAAAGTTAAAATAGATGCAGTAAAAACAGTAAGCTGATCCCACAATGCAAAAAATGCCAGAGATATGGACATACGCAAAAATTCTGTAAACGAGAAGCTAAATGCGTTAAATGTGCAGCGAATCATCTAACACGTGACTGCGATAATCCCAAGAGTGCTAAACCGATCTGCTCAAATTGCAGTAAAAATTACCCTGCAAACTACTGTGGATGTGAAATTGCCAAAGACGAGAGGAAGCAACAAAAAGAAATAAAAGGAATGTAACAAGTCACCGGACACGAGAGCTCACTGGCAGAAGAACAACTGCCAACCTATCTTATGCAGCCGCAATTCAGAATGTAAAGGTACAAGATCAGAATGTCCTAACTGACAACAAACGGGCCAAAATGAATCAACCAGAACAACAGACACTAACGCAAACGATGCAAAGCGTAATGTGTAGATTCCATGCTCAAGAGGAAATAATGTATTAGTTTTCTCAACGGCTAACCAAGTTAGAGAGCAATATTAGTGGAGCTAAGGCTCGTAGAATTAACTAATGCAAAAAAAAGAAATTAGGATTGCAACATGAAATGCCAATGGTCTTCTAGCTAGAAATGACGAAATGCAAATATTCTAAGATACCCAAAACGTTGACATAAGCTCAGAAACACACCTAACAGAACAATTATATCTGAATGTAAGTGGGTATAAGGGTATACCATACGATACACCCTCAGAACCAAGCAAGAGGCGGGAGTGTTGTCATCATCAAATAGTGCATTAAACACTATGAAGGGAAACACCTCCAAAAGAAGACATACAACTAACAATGATCGGAATTAAATCGCTCAAGCAGAATTTAGTAGTTGGTGCTCTCCATTGCCTTCCTAAGTTCAATCTAACAAAAAAACAAAATTATACAAATATTCTACAACACCTTGGTGAAAGATTTATTGCAGGAGGCGATTTTAACTCCAAACATACAGACTGGGCATCTAGAATCGCTTCCGCAAAAGGTAAAGAGCTAAGAGAAACAATCAAGGATATAGGATGCAATTTTCACACTGCAGGTAAGCCAACACGGTGGTCAACGGATATTAATAAAACCCATGACCTACTAGACTTCTTCATAACTAAGAAGATATCAAACTTCATAGACATTGAGGAACATTTTGACTTAAGTTCAGATCATTCGGCAGTTATTCTAACGCCAAGTGAAAAAATAATTTAAAAAAAAGTAGACCTGCATTAACTAATAAAACAACCGACTGGGAAAGCTTTAGGGCGGAATCCATCCATATATACAGTGTGTCCCATAAAGTTCCCTACAAATGGGAAACTTTTTTATTATTGGTTTCTCAGAAAATTTTATTCTGTATAAAATGCTCTGCTTGGCTTCAAAACCTAAAATCAAAAACCAAATGACCGAAATATTGCGTAGTATACAGGGGAGGGTCAAAAACATAAATTCCTCTTAAGAGTAAAGTACCCTTATTTTTAAAAATACAAAAAAGTTTTATAAGAATTAATTGTTTAGAATGAAAAGCTATGCTCAGATTCAAAAGCATGGCCTGTTATTCGAAAAATTAATATTTTTTCAGTTGTTTTGAATATTGCCTCTCTTTATTTAAGAACAGTACAACTGTGCTAATGTTTCTTTAAATTAAGTCCTATACAGTCACTTTTCAGGAATATTTAAAGTATTAAAACGAATTGGAAGAATATACAATAATTTTTATTTTTTTATTCAATCGTTAGCTGCATGCCTGTAGAGTAGCTATTTAGCACATTAATTTTTTTTGTGAAAATGGTTTTCTTGCATTAAAATGAATCAGGTAATAATCATTTGCAAACGTTTAAACCCTTACGTAATTCAAAACGCTTCAGATTTTCCTTCAAATTATTTATTGAATGCTGGCACATAACAAAATATGAAAAAAACTACTATAGCCATGGGAAACAAATTTGTAAGACAACAAACGAATGTCAGAAATAGAATGTCAGATTGAGTTGTCTTCGTTGAAGTAAGCGTCTAAAACGTTATAATGCCTGTAAAGCTAACTCTTCAAGATACAATAGAATTAACATTAATTGTCGGTGAAAATTACAAAACATATAGGGAAGCCGCAGTTATTTTTAATAATAGACACCCAGAAAAAAACGTACACTTTACTACAATTCGGGATGTACTAAGTAAATTCAAAACCACAGGATGTGTTACCAATCAGTTCAAGACACCTCATGAACCGTCAGTCACCACAGAGGATACAGTTAACAATGTGACACTGTCTGCTGTTGAAAATCCCAAGGATTCCTTACGAAAATGGTCGAATAACAGGCCATGCTTTTGAATCTGCGCATAACTTTTCATTCTAAACAATTAATTCTTATAAAACTTTTTTGTATTTTTAAAAATAAGGGTACTTTACTCTTAAGAGGAATTTATGTTTTTGACCCTCCCCTGTATACTACGCAATATTTCGGTCATTTGGTTTTTGATTTTAGGTTTTGAGGCCATGGAGAGCATTTTATAAAGAATAAAATTTTCTGAGAAACCAATAATAAAAAAGTTTCCCATTTGTAGGGAACTTTATGGGATACACTGTATATAATAGGCTTGTCTGGGACGCTGTTTTGTGTGTCCGGGACGCTGTTTCAGCAGCCAAACCGTAAGAGATAGAGAAAAAAGTTATGAAAGTTATATGTTTGGAATGGTCATGTCAGGTCAGAAACCGAATTTCAGTCACGCGACACTTCCGGTTTTCGAGAAATCACGTGATTTCCGTCCGTCCGGGACGCTGGTCCGTCCAGGACGCTGTTTCAGCAGCCAAACCGTAAGAGATAGAGAAAAAAGTTATTGAAGTTATTTGTTTGGAATGGTCATGTCAGGTCAGAAACCGAATTTCAATCACGTGACAATTCCGGTTTTCGAGAAATCACGTGATTTCTCGAAAACGCGTTCTATTTGAAAAACGGTCTTTTTTGTTTTATTAAATGAGTCATTTGTCTCACTGGTTGCTAGTTACGTTATAATATAAACCTAAGAATAAAGTTGAAAACTAAACTGAGCTGGAATTTGAGACAAAAAGGTTCAATGAAAATATTCAAAATGCTACTTGGAACAATTCAAAAGAAAGCACCCATAAAGCGGTAGGCTATAACTATCCCATGGAAATAAGAGAATTAGTAAAAGAAAAAAGAAAAGCCAGAAGGAAATGGCAACAAACTAGAGATTCTACTGATAAAATTCTTTAAATAACAAAACATAGGTATTATAGCGCGAAATTCAGAAGCTAAAAGAGGAGTCACTTAATAACTAAGTACCTAAGGAATTATCAGCAGTAGCAGATGCAGAGTACTCTTTTTATAAAGCGACACCTAAGTTAAAACGACCAGTGACGCAGATGCCCCCTATAAGAAAACCTGATGGTAGCTGGGCGAAAGATAATAATCAAAAAGCACAGATCTTTGCCAACCATCTTAAAGAAACATTTACGCCAAACGTAACACAAAACGACGCTGCGCTACAAGAACATGTAAATCAGGAAGAAGAGGCCATCACATTAGTCATACCACAAGAAGTTGCTAACGAGATCAACACTAATCTAAACCGCAAAAAAAATTAGGGTTCGATCTTATGAGTGAGATTCTAAAACCATTGCCGACAAAGGGATTAGTTATGCTAACGTAATTATGCAATGCATCATTTAGACTAAAACATGTACCTAGCAGCTGGAATGTAGCAAAAATAATAATTCTGCAAAAGCCAGGTAAACTAACAAACGAAGTCAAATCTTATAGACCTATCGCATTGCTGTCAGCAATCGCCAAAGTATTCGAGAAGCTTCTGCTCAAACGATTGAAACCAATAATTGAAAGGAAGGGATTGATCCGCGATCATCAGGATTAAGCACTCAGCTATAGATCAAGTGCATCGGATTATGAATCTAATCGAGAAAATGCTAGAAGAAAAACGAGTGTGCTCAGCTATAATTCTTCGACGTCGTGCCAGCCTTCGACAAAGTTTGGCACGAAGGATTGATGCATAAACTTCCGAAAGAATAGGCTGAACCCCTTAAGTCGCACGTGTATGACAGATTGTTTAGAATATAACAGGAAGATGCACTGTAGTGACATTGTAAGTCTATATCAAATTCGAGGTTATCAAGTTAGGTTTTCGGTCAGTTTTGACACAGACTGACACAAAACCTAACCTGTTAACCTCGAATTTGACATAGACTTAAAGTGCCACCAATATATTATTCATACGTTTGAATTTCCACAGCCGCCCATTATGGACTTTTTTAATGAACATACAGTCTAAGGAACGCCCGCGCCACCTGAAGTAATTCGGAGGCGGTTTCAGTGGAAACGACAGAGGCCTTAGGGGTGCAAAAGAAAAAACATGTTCTTCAATCAATACCTTGATTTACACACAAAAACTTAATTTCAACAAAAAATCTGTAGTAGAGTAAATTCCATCGTATTAATTTGTAGCGTAGCGGTGATGAATGGCCTGAAAACGACTTTCGTGCAAGAGAAGGCCATACACTAAAATGTGACTTAAAGTGCAGCACTAAGCCAACTAGTAAAAGTGAAGTTCGCGATGTGACAGTTTAGAGAAAGTATCAATTGTACGCGAGCAATACGACACATCTGTAATGTCAAATGTGATTTGTGTCGTCGAATTGAACAATTAAAACTAGCTTGTCTAAACGTCACGATGCAATTTCTAGCTCAGCCGAAGCTATGTCGTAAACTCGGGGATATCGGCCAACAAACCCTTTTGCCCCAACTAACAATAGGCCAGGTGAAAAGGGAAAGTCAACTCGGGTGGACAATACAGTCGCAAACGCTCGAAAAGGAAAAGTCCTTTTCGACGGAAGTTATTTCAACCTCTTGTGCTACAGTAGAGCAAAGGGAGCTTAGCTGGACAATTCTATTGTACTCAAAAGAATAAGGAATATGCCTTCCATTCAGGCGCACGCTATATAAACGCAGGTAGCTTAGTTTTCGAGATTACTTTTACGTAACATCAGATCGCTTCATCACTTCGCGTAATATCACTTGACTTAATATCACGTTTTCTGCATATTCCGACGTGTACCATTTTGGAGCAAAGTCGAGGACCTAGGTCAGTTTCCAAGGTCTTTTATTAATAAATAATTCAATATCGAAAACGGGGCTACTCACAATTCGTATTTGTATTTTTAACAAACAACATAATAATTCCAGCGGTGCAAACCACTAGAAATTTAAGAAAGCTGAGATAAAATGGTTTTGTCATGTGCTCTTTGCAGCGTCCGCACAATATCTTTGGTAATCTGTTCAACCCGTGTTTTCAAGTCACATCACCGTTATCATATTATGTTGTACACTGATGGCGCCATATGTGCGACAACTTCAGCTAAAAAGAATTCGCAAAGGAGACGGGTGCTGAGTATGGTGAAGCCTAGCTAGAGGAAATTGGTTTAAAATGGAGTTGGCGATTTGCCAAAGTCGTTAGCGGAGAGCACGGATAAAGCAGCATTCGCGGCTTTCAATAACTTTCCGGTACCTAGATTCGGACTCGCGTCGTCCGGCAGTGTGCTCCTACGCGACCTTAACCGAGAAGTTACGCGACATCCAAAAGCAATTCTTTGCATTAATATCCTACGTGGCGAAAAAATCATACAGACAAGTTATATCGCTTTGGAGTTACTATGTTTACATCCATTCAGCGTTGCATACTATTCCTAATTTTTCGACTTTCCTATAACGCCAAAGCGGTTGTGTAGTTTCATGAGATTGCGATTGATTGAGATGTTGCGGCAAGTTTTGCCAAAGTAAAATGATATTTTGTTAAAATCAGTATTCGCTATCGGGGTATATTGCTGCTGAAAGCTACCAAGTAACGCTTTTAGTTGATCATCTAGTTTTGAATATATTTTAAAGGATATTCTCAAAACGCCTATGTGAATAAACTTCCTAGCCATAACAAGCTTTATAAGTTTACCGTCGGCGCTTTCCAAGCTATATCGTAATTATTACAAAAATGGTTTCCCTTCTAACAACAACGATGGCATATTGCTATTAGTTTTCCAAGAATAGCAGTTGAAATTTCTGTGGCAAACAGGCAAACGGGTATAAGTCGACTTATCTCATTTTTGATTTTATTGATGTTGCGTGTCCGGAGCAATATCGGGCATCTAAATACAAAAGGATATAGGTCTACATACCATAACCGCATTGTTACAGCAAGTTTTCTAAATAGGATATGTAGACTTATTTCCTGAAAATTCACTAAAAATTGATAAAAAACAAATTTAGTCAATGGCAAATAGATACATGTGTACTAATACCCCGAGTCAAAGCTTTTCGTAAAGTTATCTGCAACCCCAGAACAGCATATGTTAACTTATACCCTTTTGCCATTTCATAACTTTCCGTTTTTGTTGAAAACAAATAACTTATGTACAATTATACTACGAGTGCATTTAGCGGTCCAGTGTTATTATTCGTTATTACAGTTTAGTTTAACGAATAAGTGCCAAAATGGACACACGCTCTCGTGCTTACAGAGTTTTGCAGAAGTACAAGTACAAGAACTTAACCGGTAAGTCTACACATAACCTCCCATTATTCGAACTCGTAACCACATATTCTTGTTTAGTTCATGTCTACATATATGATGTTTTGTCATAGTAATTATTTATCAGAAAATGCATATTCCGAGATATGTCAACTTATACCCTTTTGCTATTTCATAAAATGAATAAAAGGAAATGCGATAAGGTATAAGTTCCGTATTTATTTATTTTCTAGTAGAAATAGTTTTAGAATCAATAGCAAAGCAAGCTGTAGTCAATAAATCGACTTGATTCTTTTGATTACCAGCGAAAAGAATTAAATGTTGTTCTCAAATCTCCAGCAAAATAGTTTTTTGATGTTCCTGTAAAATGACCATTTTTAACTTATGCCCTTTAGTCTTTTTACCACAGATTTAGTATATAATATTACATCATGCTAGTGTTTGTTTATTATCTTATCTAATATTTATCAAAATGTTTAGTAACGTCGCAGCATATATTTTTAACGATAAGCAAAAAAGGGATAATGAAAAATGTAAGATTTTACTTTTGAATGTTTTTAAGTACGACCGGGCGGAATTGGTGACTTTCTACCTAATCTTTTAAGGCATAATATGTCACTTCGCAGCCCAAGGGCCATAAAGTACTTTACGGCCCCCCAATGGACATTCAGCGGGCCGTAAAGTGCTTGCTTGTCAGTTTTACAAGCAGTGACATCGTAAGTTGCCAAAATTAATAAAAATTATTAATCTTGAATATAAAACTGTTGGAGCATGTGGTTTGAATCTGATACAATTAGTTAAAAACCCCTAACCACACAAATATTTAACAACTGCTAAATACGTATTCTTCAGTAGCTTCTCCAAGGCTTAGCTGTCGAAATACGTATTTAGCGATTGTTAAATATTTGTCTGATTAGGGGATTTTAATGAATTGGGAGTATAAATCTGGTTTTAATTGTGAATATTCAGGACCGCATAGATAATTTTACATGCACCTCTTGCGTAATTAACGGTTATGGCCTTTGTCATTTTATAGTCCGGGGCCATAAACGCCTTCTTACGACCTTGGTACGTAAATATGTGGAAATGCACCTTAATCTTCAGTAATTTCCGGTGATTGTGGAAAGCTTATGATAGTCTCCTATACAGGGTGTACCAAAAAGAATGGGACACCGATTAGTCATAGATTCCTTACGTTATAATAAATCGATTAAACCTTATATACCTTAGTACAAAGTCCCTTCAGTAAGAAATTATAGGGCCTAGAAGTTCAATTTTTTATTTGGTATTGTTTTGTTAATTTCCATAAATGTAGAGATATCGATTTGAATTTTGGTGTACGTGCTTACTATTATGTACTTCACTAACTAAAAATTTTTCATAATTTAGACTTGACTGTAAGAGGCAGTTTACCTATCTTTTAGAACTTTTTTTAGCTGTAATTTCGTTATCTGTAACTTTTTCTGAAATTTTGAGTTATTATCTAAAAGAGAATTAAAAATCACAAAAGTAATGTACTCTTAGTTCTTAAGCCTAAAACCAACCGTTTACCTTAAAATGCCCATCAAAGGTTTTTGGTTGTTATTAAGACATGCAATTATCAAGTAGCCATGACCACAAAAACAATGGTCATCTAGTAAAAAAGAATGGTAACTCAATTAAAGACATTAGTGACATAAGAATTTGTTCTTTTATGATTCAGAAAATGCCGCTACATAACGAATTCTCCAATGCTGAAAGGTTCGGTATGTCGCAGCCGTTTCGTAAGCACAAAGACAGAAAACTGATGTCCCAACGTCATTAATTGATTTCTTATTGTTGTTTACTAGATTACAATCATTACCCATTGTTTTTGTGATCATGGCTACTTGATAATTCTACTTCTTAATGATAACCAAAAACCTTTGGTGGGCATTTTAAGGCAAACGGTTGCTTTTACAGTCATGAACTAAGAGTACATTATTTTTGTGTATTTTAATTCTATTTTAGATAATAACCTAAAATTTAAAAAAAATTACAAATAACGAAGTTAGCGCTAAAAAAAGATAGGTAAAGTGCCCCTGACAGTCAAGTATAGTTTATGAAATTTTTCGTATTAGTGCAGTATATAATAGTAAGCATGTATACCAAAATTCAAATCGATATATCTACATTTGTGAAAATTAACAAAAAAATAAAAAATAAAAAATTGTACTTCAAGGCCCTATAACTTCTTACTGAAGGAACTTTGTACTAAGGTATATTGGGTTTAATCGATTTATTATGACGTAAGGAATCCATGACTAATCGGTGTTCCATTCTTTTTGGGGCACCCTGTATAGTATACAGGTTATTTGAAATGTATGGTCTACAGCGTAGTTATAGGGCAATTAGTGGTGCTGAAAGCAGCAAAAATAATTTTAATAAACCCATGTTCCATTCACCACCGTTACCTAATTCCAGAAAATTTTAATAATTTGATTTTTCTATTTTTAATAATAAGATTACAGTTGAAATACGCATAACAAAACAAATATGTATTAATTTCTAACTTTACCGAGTGTTTCAAGCTTGTCTTAGTATATTGTTCACTAAATATAGTACCTACCTAATTATATATGTACAAAACACATTTTTCAAATAAAAGTTTCTGCGGACGTCAAAAGTAATCCTAGATAGTTAAGCAATGGTCGTGATGCTCTAAGTTTACATAATAATTCCAGCTTTGTGTACAATCGATCACACCTTAAAGTATGGACCATGTCTCATAAAACATCCTGTATATTTTTTTGTGTCGAGTTACGTCTTAAAATATTGACATATTTTTATTTTCTCTCCCTTCTTTACCGCTTTATGCCCTAGGGCGTCGGGTCATGTTAGTTACTTTTGCGTTAAAAATGTTTCAACGTGCAGTTAGTTCGTACTTATTTTCATTTAACTAAACTGCACTTAGAAATATAGAAATTTTAACGGTCATCAGATTTACATATTTTCTTTTAGCTAATTAGTCTATGTACAAGACAAAAAACGGCACAATTTTTGACAGAGATTTTAGCAAAATTTGATTAGCTTAAACGAGGCTTTGAAAATTACGACGGTACATAAAAAAATTGCGAAATACTACATATAAACCAGCATGTGTTCTATAAAGTAGGGATAATCATGTGATCTGATGGACATGTCGCACTTTGCACGAAAATTGTCAATGGACATGTTGCACCTTCCATTTAAATCCACTTTTTAAACGCAAATTATGTTCTGTGTCGCATTCTGAAGCTGAACTGCAGTGAAAAAGATGCCCGCTTTGATGTAGAATCCAGCACAGCGATGTGTTAAACTCATTTCATAAAAATTTGTGACACGTTGCACTTTGCAAATATGGTATGTGAACCATTTCTACATTATTTCAGAGTTGAGATATATGATTGTACAATGCTTGTTTCTGTTTTTAAGATATTTACTGACAATTTGATTGAGTTAGTATAAGCCTTTCCATTTCTACACTCAAATGCCTTAGAATTTAGACATATCGGTTATAATTACTTTCTGAATGTATATATCAACGATGAGCATTATGAGAATGAAGTTATTTCCATAACTATTACATTTCTTTACCAACCTTTTTTATCTTGCAACCCCTATTGTAAAAACCTTCTAGTTCCTTTTATTTTCCTACTTCTCTCTTTAGAGTTGATGGGCTGTTTCCAAACCCTTCCTAATTCTCTTGCGCTGCTAACTCCTCCGATATTTTGCCACGACACTTTGTTGGATTCAATTCTCTTGATATAATTGTACCAAAATCTTCGTATTTCTTCATTCCTTATTCCATCTAGCTGTGTTTTACCTTAAAATTGGTTTTGTTGTGCCGTCGCTATCATTTTAATGCCATAAGTTAGTACGTGTCTCCCACATGATTTGTACAGTTCGATTTTTCCTTCTGTTCTCATGTATTTATTTTCCCATGCACTTCTCGTAGTGAAAGAGCCAGATGTGGAGATGATTCTATTAGCTCCTTGGCCAGATCGCGACTGTTTCATATATCTACTCTGCGATATTTAAACTGCTTGCCTTGTTAACTTAGTCTTTGGAGAATGGCATAGCTTTGGTGCTGCCGAGCTACTTGATAAAATCTGCGGAGTTGTCTCTGTAAGTCGTCATCTGTCTCTGCCGACATTGTTATATGATCCACATAACAAATTATACTTACTTTGTTTTTGCTTAGTGGATGTCTTGGATTCACTGAACAAACTTCATCTATAATAGTGTGCGTGTAAGTTAAATAAAAATGAGCTGAGGCTCTCACCTTATCTGAGTACTCCTGGGGTTGGTATGTTGTTAGTCGTCTGGTGGTCGACTTTAATTTTTCTTGTGGTATTTGGTTTTTCCTAAGTCAGCTTATAATGCCAGGAAGCTAGACTTTATCGAAAAAATTAGTCTACAAAGGTAAAAAGAGCAGTACTATTGCATTCCATAGCATTTTCTTAAATATTAATATAATCTAAAAATGTAAAAAACTTCAGTGGCTATACCCTATAAGTGAAATTTTTTTTCTGATAGCCGTTGCTATACAATTTAAACTTGCGAAAGCTTTAAGCAATTATGGTGTAATTTGAATAAACCAAGAGCCTTCCTCTGAACCGAAACGGCCCACGAACAGCACCAAGAGGCAACCACTTCCTCTGCAGAGAAGCCATAAAATGATTAGAAAATCAGGTAATCCGATTCGGATTTCGCCAAGGTTTAGTTTGCACCAGCTCAGCCTTACAATTTCCGCGAATATGAATCATTTTCTCTTAAATGTAATATCGATACAACATCCTACTACTCCGTCTGGTCTGGTGCGATGAGGCTGGAACCAAAGAGGGCGACCTTCAGACTGGCTAACGTACTACTAGTGAATCAACGGTCGTTGTGGAATTTCTTCCAGTTACAGAGCTGAATTAATTGATCAACGAACTTTTGATTTTTTCTCCGACCGCTTCAGCTGATGGAAGACTGGAAAACCGCCTTTAAATACCCACGCCTGCTGCGGGTGCATCGATGGCGGCGGCGTCCAAGTAAACGAGCGGATTTTAAAATACAAAAGAGAAATTCGCGTAGGCGATTTTTTGCGGTTAATGCCATAACGGCCATTAAATGCTACATGAAAACGCAGTAAAGCAGTGTAATAATAAACGTATTTGTTCCGATACGGGTCATCACTGACAACGTAATACATCAGGATGGTAATCAGCACACAATGGAATTAATATTTTTTATTGCGAAACGCTGTTCTGTTTGGCTGTTCAGACTAAAATGGAAATTCTGGACCCGATGAGATTTATTGTCAAGTAATTTGGTGAAACGGATTCTAAAAATGTAGGATAACGCGAACCATATCTGTGCATTTATGGGTTAGTTTTGAATTTTATTGTTGTTTTATTTACCGTGTGTGACATTAAATGATAACAGTATAGGAATGTAATAGGTTATAGAGGCAATATTTTAGGAAGATCCAATAATCCATGTGCTGCTTTTAGCATTAGCAATCAAACTGTATTACACCTTTTAGCCGTTGTTTGTTATGTACATTATATCGGACAATCCTCAATTTTGCCAAACTTGCTACTTACTATTAACTCAACTAGTGAATCACCCGAGCTACGCTGCGGTTCGCTAATTTAAGAGAGATTCATTAATATAAATTAAAAAAAGAATGCATCGGCCGGGAATCGAACCCAGGCCGCCAGCTTGGCAGGCGATGTTTCTATCACTGAACCAAGGTGCTTCGTTGAATAAGGCGCTGCTATAATGGTATATAGTGGATCACCCGAGCTACGCTTAGCTTCGCTAATTACACGATTTAATTAAAACTTTACTCCTTCGTACTTTTTTTGAAAATAAAAACCGGCCTACGATCAAAGTCTAAAAATTAGTAAAATTTCAAGTTATCATACAATTTAATCGGTCCAGTATCTTAGGAGGAGATAGCGAACAAAGGTACAAAGAGACCACCGATTTTATGGTATAGGATTATCTGTTATTGACAGTTTATGAATCGGAACATGTAATTTAAAAAAAACGCATTTTGTGATAATTTCTTCGAGACATTAAACAGCTCGTAAATAAATATTTCTTGACGTTTTTCTTGGTAAATTACATTATATAATCAAATATATCACTTATCTACAGTATGTTCCGCATATTTACATTGTGTTGTCAATAACTGAACAACTTTTCCAGTATTTAAATACTTACGTCTCAATTGCTAATAATGCAACAGATATTAACGAGACAAGTTTGATTACGAACATCTTAACGACACGGGTCTGATTGCTAGAACGAGGTGGTCAGGCGGCAATCAAGCGAGTCTCGTTAAGTGCCATAAGCAAACGATTATTGTTCAATAGTTTATCTTCATCAATAAATTCTGGTTCAACGTAAAAAGGGTGCGGTAATATCTATTCAGTGCGGCGATGAAGCTATTAGCGATACTAAAATAAATTTGGTTAATAGTCTATAACAACACCGATGAAGATGAATATTCTAAAATTGGGAAGCTCACTGTAATAATTAGAAAATATTTCTTTATCAAATACTGAATCTTAAAACATGACTAACATAACAGCGTCGGTGTTTAAAAATCAATCAATTGTTAAAAAGGGGCATGTTAAGTAGGTATTGCAGAAAGTGTTAAGGATAAATTATTGGAGCTATTCTTCAATATAAAGGTTTTAGCTAACTACTTCAATAAACAAGAAAATATAAACAATTTCGTGAAAAACGACCAATAAATTAAACAGGATAATCGTATAATCAGTGAGAAGATGAACGGATTCCAAGATGAAATTGAATGAAGCACCATGCTTTGCCTTAATTAAAACCGATAGACTAAAATACATATCTTCTGAAATAGTACATCCACTAGTCTATTTATTTATTAAAGTATTCGAATCGAATTTTTCTAACAAAAGTTAAAAGTAGCTATAATTGACCCAATTTATAAAAATGACGATGAAACTGAGTAACATATTAGAAAAATTAATGAAAGTTAGAAGCAAATTTGTGCTTACCTACAGAAGATGCTGCATGCGCGTTAACAACAACAATCTATGAAGCCCTCGATGGAAACAAACCTGCTATTTGTGAATTTCTAGATCGTACAAAGGCTTTCGACACGGTGAGTCATGAACAATTATTGGAGGTTTTATATTATCTGAGCTTTCGATGAATCTCGTACGAACTAATGAAAAGTGATTTAAACGGAATGAAACTGACTAATAAAATAGGCACTGTTTTGAGTGATCCTGAATTTGTTCAGTATGGAGTTTCCCTGGGCACTGTCCTTGGACATATACTTTTTACTATGCATGTGGATGTCATATATCTGGGTTAAATAGCATTGAAAATACGAAGGAAGTATTCTAATCGCGAAAAAATTACCTTTGGTACGGTATTAAATTGACCTTACGACACTCACGGATGGGCGATTATCGAATGCTAAACAAATCCTGGAAATGGGCACGCGCACCCTGAGAATCGTCAAAAACAGGCTAAAGGCCTCTGCTCGAATGCGCTCAGGGAGATGGGCGTGGTTCAAAACGGTACACCACAGGGAAAGCGTGTCGAGGTATTGGGGTATTGCTAAAGAAATGGGCGCCACAAGATCCAAGCCAAGTGACCCACGTCCAATCGGACCTTGAGGGTTAAACGGGGCGAGAAGTACTGAAATAACTATTTCGGAAGACACTGTGTAGCGACAGACACAAACACCTACCTGGAATACTCATCCGCCTCGTCCGGGCCTCCCCTTACACTGGTCGTAACACAGTGACGCAGTTACCCTGTAAACAAACATGCACACGACACAACAGGAAAAGAATAAGACGGTGCGGTTAAACATCTATTGGGCCACTCCAAGTGACCTACCAAACATCATACAACAATACAGCTAGTTTCGGCTCGAAAGAATGACTTATAGGGTACGCTCAGCTGGGTAGCGCTCTATCTAATGGTTGCGGCGCATAGCTGAGCCGAACAACAAATACAGGCCGAATGAGGTTAAACGTCGGCTTAGGTCTCAACAATCGTGACGTGTGAGCGTAAAACTTGAACTTGAGTTCGAGTCACCAGAACACCTTGACTTACAGAGAAACAATTAAGCATAGCAATCGCTACATTTTTGCCAGAGTGTACCGTGCGTAAAGAATTAGCCCGCTGATCAAATGCGCCAAAACACTAGACCAATAATTAGCCAAAAACCAAAATAAAGAAACACAACACCCCCACCCCGGTGAGAAACGGGGACAGATTCCTTTATAAACTGGGGTGAATTTTAGGGAGAGATCATTCAGCCTCCGTTCTTCAACAACAAGTCTCTAACCCGCATGCCATTGCTGCGAACTAGAGCATACTTCTACGGAGTTAGAAACAATTCCATTCCGGTCTTCGAGCTTCAACAACAAGTCTCTAACCCGCATGCCATTGTGCGAACTAGAGCATACTTCTACGGACTTAGAAAAAATTATATTCCGGTCTTCGAGCTTCAACAAGAAGTCTCTAACCCCTTGCGGCCCGGAGTGTCAAAACACAAACATTAACGATTAATTTAAAGAAACACCGCTGTCTTGCAGCACAGAATGGTGGAACACAACGTTAGATTTTGGTCAGAGTGTACTTTGCATTGGTATTTAATTTACAGAAACCAAGTTGTCTGGCAGGGCAAAATTTTAGAACACTACGTTGAATTTTAGTCAGAGTGTACTCTGCATTGGTATTTAATTTACAGAAACAAAGCAGTTTTGCAACACAAAATGTTAGAGCACAACGTTAGATTTTAGTTATAGTGTACTCTGCGTTAGCACTGTCTCGAACGCAAACTTGAATAATTAGTTCGCACGAACATGAGGCGGAATAGTTTATTGCATAATTTTACCTTAAATACGGGCTCGACTTGTGACTGGCGGTGGCATTTACAGCAGCGTCGGCGTGTCGCTTCGCAACTTGATGCGAGGATGGCAAAGCCGGGAGGCTACGAAGACGTCCTACCGAATCTTCCTTGGAGAGCAAAATGTGAATCGACCCCCTTGGTCATGTCACAACACTACCGTAGCGGTTGACAAGGGTAACTTTAGGAAAAAGAGATCCCACCTCACAAACGACGGTGGATTATGAGCTTTAACGAGCCTACATAAAAATCTAAACCCTACAACGTGGACGGACTCCCGCTTAACACAGCCCCAGTGCACACACTCGTAACCAAGCCGCGTCTGTCTCGCAACTCCCTTAATGAGAAAACGCGCTCGGAAAGCACTTTGCTGTAACAGCACCTTCGGAAAAGCAAGCGCCCCCACGCAAAGCGCGGGGACGCCCGCACAAAATCGCACTATCAACCACTCTGGTCGACGGCCTGGGACTTAATGCCCCGAGAAAACGGGCTCGTGAACACAGTTGTTACTAAGCGAATCCCCTCCGGCCAATCACGGCGCAAAGCACGAAACAGTCGCCAGACGCGCCATCGCTCGCCGACGAAAATAACAGAGGCTGTCCTTTTTGCTCTCACGGGCTTAATTTTAAATAACTTGAAAATCAACGCGTTTCCAACTACTAGAACATGCAGCTGCATGAAACACTGACAGGAGGGATGCACAAAAGGTTCTAAATTAGAAACAACGATACCAGGAGTGTACAAAGTTTACAAATTATTGTTCTTGCTGGCATTGCAATATTATACGATAATCTATGACTAAAATGGATTCGAAATACAGACGAACTCGTCAATTTGGTACCAAGACGGCTCTAAAGGTTTAGGTAGTTAATTGAATTACTGAGAAACACAAAATGGCCTGACACCTTCCCAAGATTTCTTCAGATCTTCACGTTTCAGGTTCTCTAGATGACGAAAAACAAGTTTTCTCAATTTCGTCCTTCTGTCTGCCTGTCTGTCTGTCTGTCTGTCTATCTACAGGGTAATATCGTAAAACAGTCAAAAAGTTTCAACAGTAAGTCAACTCTGTTAAATACATTCGCGCATTGCAAAGCCAGGAGTGGTGCTCGACGGGATTGTGGATTTAATTTCGCGTTTACAAGCGCTGTAGTTCGAATCCCATCGCTGAAAATGTTCTTTTTATTTGAAATTTACCTAATTCGCATTACTAAGTGTTTCATTTTTTTGTTTCAGTATTATTACGAATGTAAAGATATTTTCACCTCTATTTTCCTTCGATTTTTAAAATTGTTTAGTGTCCCAACATCCACTTGCGAGACGTTCTGAGTAAAGCCCTTTTACAAATGTAACTCTTGGTTCCAACTAACGCCTGTGTGGCATTAGATCTTCGCATAATAAGTAATCTTTCAATAATCGCTTATTAACAATTAAGTACGAAGATAACTAAATGTGTTTCATTTGGACGTTACAGTAATCCTATAGCTACCGAATTTCCAACTTTTGAATATCTTAAATCATAAGACTATAATTGAAATTCAATCAGTTTATAAAATAAAATATATAGTAAATAATCAGTTCAATAAAGGTCATTGTAACACTGTTTTTGCATTGTTTTTTCATATGAATAACATTGAAACAGCCTACTTTGTTTCAGATTGGAATGTAGAATGTTAAAAGTTTTTGATTATTTTTTATGCAAAGTAGATAAAATAGTATATAGTACTCGTTTAATAGGAGGCGTTGTCGCACTCGTTCCATTCACTTCATTAAACTAGTATAGTAATATAACATTATCATGCTTTCGCCTTTCTTATGGAATAATGGCTTAGAGATGTGCTTCAGAAGGGTGTCTAAAAAATATATTCAACGCAAAAAAGATTTTTGAAAATTATGTTTTGCGAAGGAAATACGTATCCGTCTAATTTTCTATATGGAGAGGCAAATATTTTAGATACAACGCCATAGCATTTTAGTAGAGTTTTTACTAAATAATTTCTAAATATGAATTTCTCTAAAAATATCCACCATGGTTACCTTATATGGTATCAAACAACAAACTAATGAAATACAATAACTGGCGCAAAAGGTATTTGGCAGAAATGTGTAAATTATATAGTTCTTAGATATGTCTATGAACTTCCGTTAGAACTAAAGAAAGGTAGATCATGTTATAGTTTCAAAAGGAATCTTAAAAAAATATTTATTTCACTTTGGAACCATAATCTTGTTTATTGGCCCTCGATAGCGGGCGTAATGTGGCCTTTATAGCCCGAGGGCATATAAACTTGCTAAGCAGTATAAGAAACACCAACAATTCACATAGAAACCAAAGCACGCCAAAAATTCACAGCGCCAGTACAAGGATGACGTAGCAGTCTGCAACCAAAATACTGAATCCGTGAATTTTGTCCATTTTGAGAACGAAAATGAAATAAAACGTTGAATGTACCACGTGCATAATCACTATTATACTTTTCGCTTCGCGTTGCGCTTTAAACATTTCCTCGTGCTATAATCTATAAAAGCAATCAAACTTTGGCTTAGAAAAAATTAAGTCATGTGCTCTATTACTTCTGATGTTTTAATTTTAAATTACACATGTTTAATGAAGAACAAAAAGTTTTTATTATCGAAATGATTGATGTAGCAGATGTAACATTGTTTAAGTGTTGGTTTTTATATTAATTTTCAAATAAAATTTTGACAGTCGGTGAGAGTTATGCAATAATTTAGGTTATGTATTTGTATTTAATTCTAAAACATTAACATAATGTGAATTAATAATCGGCATATGTTTCAATTTCCAAAGCCAAGCTTGATTTCACGTTCATTTGTTGACATGTTATTAATATTGTGTTAGACCGAACAACCTACGAACAGGCCTTGTCTTTGTAGGTAAATAATTGTGTATTATAATTACTTATACTGCAAGTTAATGTACGTAATTTACAAATAATATTTCAGTCTATTCTATTTTACGTATATTGGCCGTGGAGAACAATCTGGATTGCCTGTATATCTCAATTAATGAAATAATTGCAGACTTTAGCTTGACATTTTTGTCTGCCAATTACCTGATTCAAAGTATAATTACCTTACCTAATTTCTAGACCTAAACTTTTAATTTGTTTTAGTTTGGCTTTTTAAATTATGTAAAGTTTAAAACTTGCTTGCTGCGCCATTTAGTCATCACTCATCACAAATATATTTGCAACTACCGTGTAAAGAAGTTGAATACTCTAGTCGATATTACATCATTCAAGATTTAAAAAAGCAGTTAAATAACTGACAGGTGAATTTTAAGAATTGTTCGCATTTGTTAGTGGGCGTGGAAGCGAGATAAAAGTCTCGATATAATTCCTAAGTGTTGGAAAGCACTGAAACTGCCGAGATAAAAACTTTATTTTACTTTATGCAAAATAGTTTAGCCACCAGTCAAATTAAATATTTTGTTTCGACAATTGCCAGAACCTTCTCTTTGGAACGATTATCGCGCGAACTTTATTTACTCTTTTAACAATTTTCAGCAAAGTCTAATTGGAATGCTATAGTTCTCCTCCAGCGCCTGCTTAGAGGTTGGCGACCGACCTCCAGGTTAAATTCGTTGGGATCTTCGTTATTATTAAACATTAATATTTTATCGCGCAACTTTGGTACTTAACTTCAACCTTAATAAGCACTTGCATGAGCTTTTGTCGTAAAGTATTCCTTTCGTTAATCAGCCACCCTATCGCGCAGTGTAATTATAATTTTTCATTGTAACCTGGCATTTTGCATGCTACAATTTCCTTCGCAAGTAATCTACGTGTCAGTTCGCACCTTTTTGGGCATTTACTAGCACCCGTTTTAAACCCTTATGAAATGCCTGTTTAGGTTGAAAATAGGAAATCGGGATGTAAAAATAAAATCGTAAATTCTGTTATCAGCTTCTCGTGTCACTTTGTAAGCAAACACAACTGACAGCCAAACGATGCGCCGCTGCATACGTGTTTCCTGGCTGTTCCCATTCTGCGGGTTTTTGTTGTAAACAGCGTTTTGATTAACAAAAGTAGCAGCAGCAAATCCCATGTTGTTTGCTGTTTGACAATGTGTTTAAGCGGCTCGTGAAGTTTGTTGCGTTAACAGGCAAAGTATAATTAAAATGTGGCTCTATTTGGCTCAGTTCATGCATTATGCAAATTCATCTCTTCCAGCCATTAATATTTCTATGAGCGAACATACGAAATGACGGTGACCATTGACAAACTTTTCTAATGATACAAAATTAATTGTAGCTGTTTATAACGTTGGATAAAATTGCTGATATTATTATCAACCTTTTGGATTACAGCCATACAATATCCTAAAAATGAGCATGATTAATATAATGTGGAATTAATTCATAGGAACAATAACAAAAAAGCTCAACAAGACCATAGCATGGAGTGAAGAACTTAAAGAAGCACTAAAGTTTAAAAATACAGGAAGTGACTACAAAATGGAACGGAAGAGTCGAGCTAAATATATAAACATCTTGCTCAAAGAGCCAAAACTATTAATAAAAAGACGCAACGAGAACACTGGCCGACATTTTTATATCTAGAATCGAAAACGATGTGAACGGTACCAAAGTATGGCTTTTAAAATAATGAAACATCTAATGAGTACTGAAAAAGACATAGCAACTATCTGAATCATTGATAACGCTCATAAAATACCTACCCCATGGAGTAACAATAAGATTTTGAATTTAATTAAAATGTGCTGGCAAGAAAAGAAAATTCATGAAAAATGGAAAACACACGATATATTCATTATTCAACAAATTATTGAAAACATAGAGAATTTCACCGGCAAACATATGTAATAGTTATTGATTTTGAAACAAATTATGGAAAATAATTACTAAAAATGAAATTCCACTATATATAGGTACTCTACACAATAATATCGATACATCAGAATACTGACATATGCATACAGGGATGCGCGAATCTATAAAAAAAGAACAAATCTAGGTCTTCTACCAGGGTGTAACCTTTCACCTGTCTTATTTAATATACATATCGACGAAGCCATAAGAGAATGGAAAGATAAAATTAACGTTTATTCACATGACTTAAACAACACTACAGTTATTACAACACGTTTACACGAAGATTATCAAGCCCTTATTGCAAGTTCAGAAGACTCGCTACAAAGAGCTACATATGAATTGCAAAAGATGATGAAAACTTTTAATTTATACATTTCGGCATTCAAAACTAAAGTCCTAGCGTTCCAAATTATATTCTCCAACTTAGTCATAAACAACACGAAGTGTCTAGTTTCAAATTCTTGGGTTACGAGCTATCACTGCATAAGGAAATTGACATAGTGAAGAAAATAGAAAGGTTTTATCACTTTGATGGAGCCATCAAAAGAACATTAAAAAATAAAGTAGAACCTGAGCACATGATGAAATTCTACAAAGACGTAGCTGTACCTGCTCTTCTACACGGGTGTGAAAACTGGGTCATAACAAAATAAAACGAAAGATGTCTTCAAAGCTCCAAAAGGAGGCTTTTTAAGATCAGTGGCTGGATACAGCCGAAGCAACAGAAGAACCTAACATCTTTAACCTGAAATACAAAATAGGAACATACATAAAGCAGTGATACGCACACATCGAAAAAATGGATGAACAGGGATTACCTAAAAAAATCTATGATATAAAGCAGAGGGAACGAGAAGTATAGGCAGACCAAGGAAGAAGTGGAAAGATCAAATGGAACAATAACTAAACAAAATCAAAGAATACATAACTGATCCATCCATCCATCCATGGCGCTACAGCCCGATTGGAGCCTTGGCCTCCTTTATTTATCTTCCCCATCTGTCTCTATCTAATGCTGCTGTTCTCCAATTGTGTATTTTCAGGATGTTCTTTGCATCTCCGGCAACTCCTTCATGCCACCTTTTCCGGGGTCTTTCCACTGGTCTGCGGCCTTCCTTGATTGAAGTACTCTTTTCGGTGTTCATAACTGATAAGGAGTCCTAATAATCGCAACCAATATATAATTGTCATATTGCTGTTGTTTAGTATATTTCCTAATTTACCAAATGCATCCTAGGAAAGCCGTATCTTTTCATAGATTTCCACATTTTGATTGTCTTTATTTGTCATAAGGTAGCCGACATATACAGAAGCAGAGAAGCTTTAAATATGGTGATTTTCTATGGAGATTTGATGATAGTTCATAACTTTCGTTTTCTTAATCTTCATTTTAAGCCCGATTTTTTAAGTTTACGAAAACTCTTCCAATGTTGGTTCGAGTTCTTTTACATCGACTGATTCGTAATAACGAGAAGAAGAAAAAGAAAACATATTTTTAACATGGTACACATCAGTAAGAGCTAATTGACAAAGCAAAAATCCTTTTAGTAGCTTCTTTTTCCTCTTACATTAGAACATTCACGTTTTTGCAGAAGTAATAGGTAGGTAACTAAGGCAACCAATTACATAACATTATGCAAAAATAATAAAATGTGAATTGGACTTGGATATTTTCAACATTAATTAAAGTGAAACAGACTGCAAAGTCTTGGGACCTATTTCATAGGTCCTCTCACTTTTTCCCTAGAACTCGCTGTTGTGCTGTCTTTTTAGAAATTTCGTCTTTCAAAATTTCCGTGGCATTGCCCTCGATATTGCTTATCAATCGCTGTCTTTGTCGTCATATATCTGTCTTGGTCTTTTATACTCTCGATCTGCCTATTTTATCTCCTTCGTCGAGTTCTGTGGGCTACCGTAGGTCTTCTCGTAGTTTTATAAATATAATGTTCTTTTAATTTTCCACTAGGCAAGTTTTAACTTAAATTGGGCAGAAATGAGAGCTTGTTACGTGTCAAAACTTGAGAATTATGTGGTGTATAATACATGGCCGTGTTAAAGCTCCTTCATTAGAACATGGTCACTGTGTAAACGCAGTATTAGCGTTTAGAATAGAATCTTTCTTATCACCTGTTGATACAGCTGCAAAATAACAAGATTTTGTTTTCGATTGCTTCGCGGAAAAATGTAGCGTCCCTTCTCGTGTATATTTCGTGCTTCAACTTTATTTCGTAGCTTCTTGATTTCGTGAATTATTAATTGAGGAAGCTTGCTGGTATGCAGCTTAGAAAATTGGACACATTTTTGGGACTTTGGTTCACATGTTAAGAACACAAAATTTTCTTGTCGTATTTTTGATCGCCTGTAACTACACAGGGTAAGTGTAGTTTCTTCGATTTCAAATTGTAATAACGCAATTTCAATAAGCTAACTTCTGTTTGCAGTTTTAGCGTCATCTAGGCGTTGAAATTCTACAATTTCATGGTACAAGATTACTAACGACGTCGGTTGATTGCTAAAGTTTACTACTTCAAACGTTGCTCGTTTCGGCGATCAAATCTTCACCAGGAGGGCCTAGTTTGCGCTTGGAACCTCATCTACCTCATCTTCCTGTATGACGTTGGCTGGCATTGATTGTATACAGCCGCTGTTGTGAGCCTATTGGGGCCCTTCGGTTTACCTCTTGAAACCGCTTCTTCTAACCCATTTGAGGCTATAGATTATCAGCTCAGGCACAAAAGTAAACACTCTCAGATAAGTGAAACTTGAGAAAATGCACTGTAACTGTGTCTAATAGGAAATGGCATCTTTTATTGGTTCTATATTTCTGGTGTGTAGATGTAGTGTACTAATTAGTGCTATGGTAACCTTAGCTTAGGGAGTCCCTTTTTAGTAGGGAACGCATGATAACACTTTTATAAAATTTCTTACTGGTTATTATATGCAACTTTGATCAATAAATGGAATGTACAGACTTATATCTTTCAGTATCTAGGTTTGCCACTACTCCGATCTATATTACAGGTGTTGTGTAATTGAAAGCTTACTTTTGAATTTATAAGTTCTTTCCCTATATTATAATTTAAAAACTTGTTGGCGCTCATGTTATTCGGGAATTACATCATTTAAAGAATCGCACGTCGTCTCTCTACCACTAGCTGGCGAGCCCTCAAATATACTCTCGTTGCGTTACAATATTTGAATATAATTGAAAGTGAACAACTAAGAAATGCTAACAAGCTCTATTTCCAGGTAAAGTGTTTCGTTGTATTTTCTGTTTGATGTCGTTTTTGCTATTCATTTGTGATCCTAAATATTTGAATTGTACCACTGCAGAGTTCCTCTAGTGTAAAATGTTGGTCAAACCTTCTCTTTAAAGCTATTTTCTCATATTGTGATTCGGTATAGTTTCCATATTCTGCTATTCTTTGGCGTAGTATGTTTGTGATTATTTTATTCGTAGAGATGTCAACCAATCAGAAGGCCGGATTCAGTTAAGTTATCTTGTATAATTTCGATTATACAAAATCGATTATACTATAGTAACTTCACTAGGCAACGCAATACATAACTTTTGTCAACTTGATGTTGTTTTCATGGAGATGACTTTCAGCTAGGTTAATTCAAACAAATCGAGCTGCCAATAAAATATTTATTTGATCCTAATATTAAAATTTACTCACAAAATAATCACATATAATCTCATAAGAGCATTAATTCTTTCCGGAAATTTTTTTGAGAGCGGTCCAAGAACGTCGTATTAATTTGCCCGAGCGGGACGCGAGGGCAAATTAGGACGTTGTTGGAATGCACGAAAATAATTTCCGGATATGAATTAATGCTCGAATGCAGATTCGGTAAGAAAATCGTAACGACACAAACCCTCACAGTTACGTTAGTCTACCTACAAAAAATTTCCAAGAAATTTTTTTATTGTCTTGGTTACGGCGCGTGAACTAATTTTTCTATTGGTCATTAATGAGTGTCGTACGATTTTCAAATCGAATACAATGCGTACTTCGAACAGGTTATACGTCTCAAACTTCCTGCACAATAACAAATCGTGTCAGTTTGACAGAATAATCCTCCCGCTAACGCGGTCGGACTATTTAACCTGTCAAACTGACACTTTTTTATTATTGTGCAACAAGTTATAGACATATAACCCGATAATATCGAAGTACTTATAGTATTACTTCTGATTATACCATTCATAATGCACAAAATTCCTATTCAGGCTACGTATGTATTAATAAGTGAAAACACCGTGGTGTTATCGTTTTGGTGTTTTCAATTTTAAGCTGTCAATGTCATGCCATTTCCAACAAGTTTTCTAGGATACGCATTAAATACATTTTTACTGTAATTCCCTTACTGATATTCATGGTATAATCTAATCGAATACTCACTCGACGACTTTAAGAATACACGGTGGGGGGGGGGGGGGTAATATTTCTCTGTAGTTGGTACAATGATTATTGTCGCTTCTTACGTAAGTAGGACACACCTCATTCTACTATCGATATTTCTTTTTCAAATTTAACTGAAAACAGAAAACCCATCCATGTTTCTGTCCATATTTAAAAAATATTCTCATTTTTTATTTTCAGAAAAGGAATGAAACAGTAAGTAGCAAAATGTTGATTTTGTAATGACAATTTTATTTTTTGCTTAAAGAAATGCTTTGTCCTGAGTTGTATAAAAATATGTTTAAGTTTTAAGTATATTTCATACCTTTCATGTTAGATCGAATATCACTTGTAAGATACACTTAGGTATGAGTCTATCAATACAGGAGCATTTATACCGTTCTTCCATTATTTGAAAGAGCTAAAGAATGTTTTATTGTAATTACAGCGAATATATATTGGCCAGAACCATACAGTTTTACACACCATAGAACATCAAGCTTGAGCGAGCTGAATGTTTCCTTCGTGGGCAAATATTTATTGTTTTGGCACAAACCTGGAGAACGCTGCTGTTATCGACTGCTTCGAGTAGGAGGAAAGCTGAAACGCATAAATAAAGTTAAATGGAAGCATTTTGGGGAACTTATTTCCTATAATTTATCTCATGTTACTTGCTAAATCATTATTTTTCGTCTGGCATTAGTCTAGTATACCACTTATAGCCATACTTGTATTGATCAAGTATAGCGAAACAATGTTAATTTTGTTTTTATATTTATTCATGCTAATTCTGGCACTAAATCCTTCACAAATATATTTAAGTCTCTGGAGTTTTGTTATTCAGAAATTTCTGAATTTTATCAACATGGCAAATGTACGAAAAAATATTAGTGTAGATAGATAGAGCTTTTGTATTTAGCCGCAGATTTCACGAAAGAACAAACATTATTTGGCAACAGATTAAATTATTCGCAAAGCAAGTTCAGTAATGAAAGGCTGCTTTACAGCTGTGTCGTCAGTTTGCAGACATCAATTTAAAGGCAAATCCCCCAGTTGATGGATGCAAGATTAGCCGATGTATAAAATTCCTAGTCAGGATCGATTGCTGTCTGTGTAAGCTTTCGCACCTAATTACTATTTGCTCTATCGTTTAAACTAAAATTGCTTGCTAATTTTTCATCCTTTTTTCCGCCAGATAAATTGGGCAGAATTTCCTCGTTCAGGGTTATTCGAGTTGGGGGAATTTTGAAAAAACATAAGGAATTTGCTTACTATAAAAGATGTTCATATTAGTGAGAAGTTAATAGTTAGATTTTTTCAATGTTATATTCAATTTATTTATTTATTATTCTACACATATGAGAAGCCACAACTTTGCCATAGTTTAACTATGTGTTCGAAATTCTAATGATGAGCCTCGAAATTAAACAACTCTCTATGTATCACAAGCTCTTGATATTTATTAAAGCTTTTACCATACCTACACATTACTTTAAAAACGTTTCTTGGCTTGAGTCACACAAAACGTACATCAAGTCTGTAACAGCAGGAAAGTGCTTGTGCGTGACCTTTTAAACTTTGACTTCTACTTTCATTCTGCTGGTTATAAATGAGTGAACTAGATTCTGTACGATAGTATCGTGGCTGCCAGATGGATATCTTAATAAAAATGATTGACAAGTAATATTATACAAATAGCTACCGGCTAATGTTGGCGATTAAACAGGTGTTTAAATATTAAACCGTGCCTAAGGTCAAAAACTCTCATTGTCGATTAACGAATTTTGGGTCAAGGTGAGAAAAGTATCTCTGCACATGTTGTCGTGTTTAATTAGGATAAGTTGTGCAAATAAATGCTGTTGTATAACACACCAGACACCACTTTTCATGCAATGACAATTATTGTACATTACGTTCCCATTGTTCAGCAGCAAGGCAAATGTGGGAATTGCATGAGCCATTGCATCACTGTTGTAGATGAACACTTAATTACAAAACATTTCAAAATCGCGAGTGTTCTATGTAAAATACCAGGAAGAGTGAAAGAACTTCTAAAAGTTCAAAAGTTACGAACAAGAAAAACGAAATGTAATAAGTGTAGGTGTCAGCTTTTCGGAATTGGTTGACAACACCCACTTTTACAGATCTATGGAATCTCATAACAGTATAATACTGCCTGGGAAAAGCAATCGTACTAATAAAAACCGCGCTCTAAACAATAAATAAAACATGAAAGTAAAAGTTCAAAGAAATTGTGATAAGGGATGTATTTTCTTCATTCTAATCAGTTTTCGGTTCCATGAATCTCAACAGCCACTACTCGGGACAGCTGTAGGCAGGATCGTATTGGGATTTTTACGAGGCTGTTTAAATTACGCTCTATTTCCCGAGTCGTGTTATAGGACCATCATCGTTTTGACCCGGATATACAAGTCAAGTTTATATTGTGGAGTGGGCGAAAACTGTCTCCGTCCATTACGAAAGGTAATAATAGCTCTTTCTAAATTTGAAATGTCTAAAATCGATAGTCGGTGCTCCTGAGTCACTTATCGGAACCGCGAAATTCATTCATGAAACTGTTTTAGGACGATGCACAAGGTTTATTCCGAGACGTCTCTGGTTTGTAGGCCACTTCTTTCTCAAGTTGGTGTAAAAATAAGAGTCCATGTTCCTGAGTAATTAGCAGCTTCTGGGCGAAGTGACACAGGTTTGCACTTGAAACTTTCTACGTTATTACGGTATTTGTGGATATGTGCTAGATCTAAGTTGAGACCTACGCTTCCAACGTTTTCATTAATTTTATATATGATTGTTCCATTCTTATAAATATTCTTAAACGGTATGGCGGGTAGTTGACATTAATTTGGATGTATAAACACAAACTGCATATAAATTAGTTTTTAAAATAGCACTTGAAACAATCCAGGTTTGGACATCGACACAAAAATGTTAGTGTATTCTACCAGCTTAGCTTTGTAATTCGATGAAATCTCAGTGTACGAACTGACAATTAATTATCTTTTGTAAAGTAAAGATTAAATAAATAGCATCCATGACAACAGTAAATTTTTTTTCAATTTCAACGCTGACATTAAACTCGAGATTGTCAATACCTAAAGCATAATGCACAATATAATTTCACATTCAATAACAATAGGTCTCACAAATCACTCACTGATTGCACAGTAATAAATAGAATGATATTGCAACACAAATAGGAGGTGCTGTCCTTCACTCTAGACACATATACATCTATGCAAATATGTATTAAACAATTCTTCCAAGGGAAGAAAAACGCCGCAGCTTTCTAACCAATCATAATGGTTGTTAGAGAAAGCTAGGGTGGAAAATTAATAGTTATTAAGGAGCCTTTTTTAATACTATTTCAATTGTCTAGGGAAGGTGGACGAAGAGGAAATTGTAATGGTAATCATTGAGACAAGATGAATTAAGGTTAATATAAACAACAATACGGTGCCATGGTTTAACCAAAAAGACACCGGAAATAGCGCAATATAAGGAAAATGTAGAAAATACTGAGCTAATAAACAACACGGAGCACGAATTGTACTGGTCCCAAAAACCCATGGAAAATACTGTAACGAATTTGGGTCCCGATCATTCCGGAGCGTCCTTGAGCCCGTCCAGGTGCGAACTGATGACTCACAAACTTCGAGTAACGACCTTCAGCCGCCGGAAGCGGTGACATCACCGTCTGCTGGGTCATCGTTCCCGAGTGTTCCACAGGGTGACTCATCGACGGATCGCCGGATTTGCCAGCAACTTCTAAATTCTAGAAAGATTTTGTGTCTGGGTATAAAGTGGACCGACGGACCGAACGTGATTCATTGTGGTCGCAGTAGTCGTATAGTTCATGTCATAAATAAATGTTATAAAATAAATATCGCTCGGTTTACCTAACTATTGTTAGTATTTAGTTATTGTTAATTATTAATTCTGTGTAAATAAATATTTAGTGGACATTTGTCGTAAATAAATTCCGAACCCTAGTTAAAACGTTAAAATCGTTACAATTGGTGTCAGGTGTGGGGTATTGTTTAATATAAATAAATAATTAATAGTGTTGTGTTATAAATAATTAGTGTAAGTGCATCATGGCTACGAAAAAATTGATGGAATAAAAGTAGACGAGTTAAGAAGGGAGCTAGAAGAACGAGATGAAGATTCTACTGGAAAGAAATCAAACCTGCAGGAACGTCTTCGTGGAATCCTTTTAGGAGATGGTCAAGATCCAGAGACTTTCGTGTTCAATGTCCAGGTTGATGTGCAGCAACTAATGGGAAAATTGGAATCGAAATTGATGGAAAATTCTAGTAGTTTGGAATCTAAATTGCTAGAAAATTCTAGAACTCTGAAAGATGAAATGCTCGAGAATGCTAGAACAATGGAAACTAAATTAGTGGAATGTGTAGAATCGAAATTGATGGAAAATTCTAGTAGTTTGGAGTCTAAATTGCTAGAAAATTCTAGAATCCTGAAGGATGAAATGGTAGAGAATTCTAGAAAAATGAGGGAAGAATTAATGGAAACATCTGGAGCATTAGAATCCAAGGTGCAGGAAACTTGTAGAATATTCGACGGAAAACTTGAAGAATTGGAATGTAAGATGAGAACCCTAGAAAATGTAGACAAATCTTCTAGTGAGTTTGTAACACCGACGTTTCAAGAATCAAAAGTATTATTCCCTGGACGTCAAGAGGTACCAACCTACGATGGGAAATCTCCCTTGGAAGAGTATCTAACATTATTCGAGACGTTGTCCATGGTTTATGGTTGGACTACCAGTGTAAAAGCGTCCATGCTCAGTACATCTCTACGTGGGGATGCTTTGAGGGTGTTACAAACAATACCAAAGGAAGAGAGGCTGAATTTCACACAATTAGTCGCTCGCCTAGAGATGAGATATGGATAGAAACATATGGAACAAGTATATCGTTCTCAACTAAGAAACAGATTTCAAAAACCGAATGAGACCCTCCAGGATTTTGAAGCAGATATCGTGCACTTAGTACGGATCTCTTATCCGGAAGCGGGGGACGATATATGTGAGAGCCTTGCTATAGAACGGTTCATTGATGGGTTGCGAGACGTCGAGACACAGCAAGCTATTAAGCTTGCTAGGCCTAAAACCATTAGAGATGCTCTGACACAAGCTCTCGAATACGAGGCTGTTAAACAGTCAATCAAGGGACAAGCTCGTATTCGAGCAATGGAGAGCGCTGACAATGAAAGTGACAACCATTCCATTGAGGATATTGTCCAGCTGGTTTTGAAGGCACTCGATAGAAGATCCAGTAAGAAGCAGATCCGATGCTGGAATTGTGGTGAGATGGGGCATGTCAAAAGTAAATGTGGCAAGCCCCAAAGAATGCAAAAGCTGGCGGAAAACTAAAGCGGGTTGGTGAGAAGGGGCAGACATCAACCCGTGGTACTGAAGCCCCCGGGACAGTCGTCCAGATAGCAACTGCCGAGGACCATGCTGGAAGTGTCTTCGTGGATGGCAAGATCAACGGGCGAGCATACCGGATGCTACTTGATACTGGAGCTACGAAGACAATAGCGAAGGCTAACATCTTTAAATCCAAGCAAGACGTTGTAGCAACGCAATGGCGACTTCGAACTGCTACAGGCGACTGGGCGAAGGTCCACGGGGAGATGCGCGCCCAGATCACCATTGGAAATGCCACCTTCAAACATCAAATTATAGTGGCGGATATAGAAGAAGACATCATACTTGGAATGGACATCATGAAAAAGCATGGTTTCAAATTAGATCTGCAAGCCGGTGTGTTGGAAGTTGCTAGTGAGGAACTGGTGCTTCAAAATAAAAAGGACGTTAGAGTGCGTGTGATTTTGGCAGGAGATGTGACGGTTCCCGTGCGTAGTGAGATGCTGGTAAACGGAAGAACGGACGAAGATGGGTGTATGTGGTCTGGACAAGTGACAATCTTAGAACCAGAATATAGTGATAGAGGAACAGGACCTGGTGTGTTAGTTGCGAAAACTGTTGTTAAGACTAATTCTAAGATACCAGTACGTCTGATGAACATCAACCACTACCCGGTAACTCTCAAGGAAGGTACGGTCTTGGGCTGCTGCTCATCGGTGTCATCCATCGTGCATCCATCCCAGAATATAGAGACTTCTTCTGTTGCACCGTGTGAACAGCTGGATAATTTGATTGCTACTGCAAGTCAAGGATTGTTGCCGGAACAAAAGGCGAGGGTGAAAGAGCTAATAAAACGATACTCCGACGTCTTCGAATGGAAGAATAGCGCCAAAGGAAGGACTAATAACGTCCAACATAAAATGGATACGGGCGAATCAAAACCTATTCGCCAAGCACCTAGAAGGTTACCTTTGGCCAAATACCAAGAAGCTGAGCAAATCATTAGCGAAATGAAACGAGATGGAGTGATTGAAGAATCCAACAGCCCATGGGCTTCACCTGTGGTATTGGTGAAGAAGAAAGATGGTTCCACTCGATTTTGCGTTGATTATCGACAGTTGAACAATGTTACGAAGAAGGACAGTTACCCGTTACCACGGATTGACGATACCTTGGATACACTTGCGGGATCAAAAATCTTTTCAACTTTGGATTTGAAGAGTGGATATTGGCAAGTGGAAATGGAGAAGAAGGATCGTGAGAAAACTGCATTCACTGTAGGATCAGGGTTATGGCAGTTTACAGTAATGCCTTTTGGCCTATGTAATGGCCCGGCTACGTTTGAACGTTTAATGGAATCCGTATTGAAAGGGTTGTCTTGGAGAACTTGCCTGGTATATCTGGATGATATAATTGTGGTCGGAAAAACGTTCGAAGACCATGTGAAGAATTTGGAGGAAGTTTTCCAAAGGTTGAGGAGTGCCAACCTGAAGTTAAGTCCAAAGAAGTGTAACTTTTTCAGAAAAGAAGTCAATTACTTGGGTCATGTTGTGTCTGGAGGAGGAGTGGCCGCTGATCCAGAGAAGATCAGAGCTGTCAAAGAATGGCGAATACCTAAAGACAAGCATGATGTGAGAAGTTTCCTCGGGCTTTGCACATATTATAGAAGATATGTGATGGGTTTTGCAAACATCGCAAAACCACTAATACGATTGACCGAAGAAAGCAGAAAATTTGACTGGGACCATGATTGTCAAAATGCTTTTGAACAGCTTAAAGAAGCCTTAATAAGTGCTCCAGTGCTGAGCTATCCTTTGCCAGAAGACAAGTTCATTCTCGATACCGATGCGAGTAACGTTGGCATTGGCGGAGTGTTATCCCAAGAACAAGATGGCCAAGAAAAGGTCATTGGGTATTTTAGTAAGGTGTTGTCGAAGCCAGAAAGAAATTACTGTGTGACCAGAAAGGAGCTGCTAGCAGTGGTCAAAAGTGTCGAGCATTACTACAAGTACCTCTATGGAAGAAGATTCCTCATAAGGACGGACCATGCGGCATTGAAGTGGCTTCTGCAGTTCAAGAATCCAGAAGGACAGGTGGCCAGATGGATTGAGAGACTGCAGGAATATGATTTAGAAATTGAACACAGAGCCGGAACTAGTCATCGCAATGCTGATGCATTATCAAGAAGACCTTGTCCTTTGGAGTGCACCCACTGCAGTCGTGTGGAGGACAAGTGTGGACACGTACTACGAACAACTGTTATAGACGATCAATGGCAGCTTGAAGACCTTGACAAGGATCAAAATGAAGATTCAGAATTAGGCCATTTGATGAAGTGGATAAGTCGTGGTTCCAGACCAACTTGGGAAGAAGTATGTCCGCAGTCAACCAATTTGAAAACGTACTGGGCGCAATGGAAATCAATCAGGATGGATGATGGACTTTTAAAGCGTGTCCTGGAAAATGAAGATGGTACACATCAAAGGTTGCAGCTATTGGTCCCAAGAAGAAGGGTGCCTGAAGTGTTGAAGCAGCTGCATGATGGTGTGTCGGGTGGACACTTGGGCGTCAAGAAAACGCTGGAAAAGGTACGCCAAAGATTCTATTGGGTGAATTGCAAAGAGGACGTGAAAGAATGGTGTCGAAAATGTACCACATGTGCTGCAAGCAATGGACCCCATAAGAAAAGGAAAGCTCCTATGCGCCAGTATAACGTAGGAAGCCCCTTCGAGAGAATAGCGATAGACATATCCGGTCCGTTTCCATTAACAGATGACGGTAACAAATATATCCTGGTGGCCATGGACTACTTCAGTAAATGGGTTGAAGCATATGCACTTCCAAACCAGGAAGCTTCGACAGTCGCTGAAGTATTGGTGAAGGAGTTCATCAGACGATTTGGGGTGCCCATGGAATTGCATTCCGATCAGGGAAGAAATTTTAAATCTGCCATTTTCCAGAACATGTGTACACTGCTTGGAATACGAAAAACTAGAACAACTGCTTTGCATCCGCAGTCTGACGGAATGGTAGAAAGAATGAACAGGACAGTTGGGAAGTACTTGTCAAAGGTTGTTTCTAATCACCAAAGGGACTGGGACCAGTATATCCATCTGTTCTTGCTGGCGTACCGCTCTTCAGTACATGAAACCACTGGACAGACGCCTGCAAATGTTCTTTTTGGAAGAGAAATTCGATTGCCATGTGACCTTAAATTCGGCTGCAAACCTGGCGAGGAAATAGTCGGCGATGATTATGTAAGCAATCTACGCCGAAAGATGGCCGAAATACACAATCAAGTTCGTTCGAACATCCAAGAGGCTAGCAACCGAATGAAGGAAAACTACGACATCAAGGCAGAGGAAGGCGGCTACCAGGATGGAGATTTAGTGTGGCTCTACAATCCCCAACGACGTCAAGGCTATTCCCCAAAGTTGCAGAGATCCTGGGATGGACCGTATGAAGTGATGAAACGCATCAACGACCTTATTTATCGCATAAGGAAGGTTCCAAGTGGGAAGCCAAGGGTGGTGCATTTCAATCGATTAGCTCCATACGCAGGAAGTAGCTCACAAGAGGAGGTCCATAGATGTAGTGTTGAGTCAGGGGATCTAACGTTCGAAGAGTTTATGAAGAAATTCGCGACAGGCAAGAGGGTGAACTACGATGTCATCGAAGAAGTGCAAAAAGACTTGTTCTCGGTGCCAAAAGAATATTCGTTGGCTCACTGTGTGGCTAAGGACTTCAAAATGTCAAGAGGAATTGCTGTGGTCTTCCGAGACAAGTTCGGCAAGATGGAGGAGCTTCGAAAACAACAACCGTATGTGGGAGGTGTCGCGCAGCTGAGACGCCAAGGGCGACTTATCAATTACATGGTTACAAAAGAAGCTTCCCATCATAAGCCTACTTACGAAGCCTTATGGAACTGCCTCCTTGTTCTTCGGGAGGAACTGCTTCTTGAAAACATAACGAAGCTGGCAATCCCAAAGGTAGGCTGTGGAATGGATGGATTGAATTGGAGAGTCATTCGAAGCATGATTGAAGTGATTTTCCAACATGCTGGTATAAGCATCCTGGTCTGTGGCTACAATCTATGGAAGCCGCAAAACAACCAGAAAACAGTGGACTGTCATTTTTACATGGTTTCAAAGTGCAACAAAGGAGCGACCTGTAGATTCCTTCATGACCCCAGCAAAACCATTAGGAAGTTTCGGGACGAAACAGTCTTAAGGAAGGGGCAGTGTAACGAATTTGGGTCCCGATCATTCCGGAGCGTCCTTGATCCCGTCCAGGTGCGAACTGATGACTCACAAACTTCGAGTAACGACCTTCAGCCGCCGGAAGCGGTGACATCACCGTCTGCTGGGTCATCGTTCCCGAGTGTTCCACAGGGTGACTCATCGACGGATCGCCGGGATTTGCCAGCAACTTCTAAATTCTAGAAAGATTTTGTGTCTGGGTATAAAGTGGACCGACGGACCGAACGTGATTCATTGTGGCCGCAGTAGTCGTATAGTTCATGTCATAAATAAATGTTATAAAATAAATATCGCTCGGTTTACCTAACTATTGTTAGTATTTAGTTATTGTTAATTATTAATTCTGTGTAAATAAATATTTAGTGGACATTTGTCGTAAAAAATTCCGAACCCTAGTTAAAACGTTAAAATCGTTACAATACATAAAATAGGAAAAGTTCGGTGAATGAACTGATGCAGTCAAAAACATCTTATAAAAATAGAAAATATATTCTATCAGTGTAGATAATATTAAAAAAATGCACAGGCAGCGACCCATGTCACTATTTACGTGTAGCATGTAAAAGATCCCTTGATCCTCATGCATAGATTTACAAGCTGACGGCTTGCCCAAGAATTACGCAACGCCCGTTCTCTAAGTTTAAGTGTTGTAGATGAAACATGATGGATACGGGAGCAAGGAAAGCAGCGGGTCGTTTCATGTATGAAATGGTCACACACACTCGTTCGCAAACATAAAGCCAGCCAAATTCCACAATCAGGCGTGCAAGCAAGAATAGCAAACATTACGACATTTACACAGTATGTGTTTGTTATCATAATACTTACAGGAGGATCTGCGGTCCCCTCGTGGCGTTCCCGCGTAGTGTCTAGCAGAGTACCTCGTCCAGGAACAATCTTCAGAGCGCCGCCGGCGATGTGCCTGTATAATAATAATCATCATCATACGGATGCTTGCCTTATCTGGCACATATTAGCCGAACGCTACCTATATCAGTGAGCTACAACTCATGCCATTGTGAGATGCATCTGCGGTGGGCACCCCAGCCGCAAAAGACCGAAATCACAAGACATTTGTGGGAAACGAGCATCCCTGGCTATCAGGATGAGCTTTCTGGAATCACTGATAAGCTAGGTGCTTATCAGGTCAAGGACCAGGGATCATCTCGCTAGATGATTGCTAATCCAGGCACGATAGCGATAGCGTTAACCGGTTGGGCTCTAACCCCACTACAAACAATGCACCACGACGCAAATAACAAAGCTCTCGGCAATCAATGTCAGCACTTTAGCAGCTCAGCTGCGCCATTGAACTGCATATAACGTCCACTGCAAAGCACATCAGAGCTCTAGCGCTGGAATGCTACCTTCTGTGGTAGACATATCAGATTTCACAACATTCACACTACCACGTTCTCGGAATTGCAGAGCTACTCAAGCATTAATACTTATTACAGATCTTATCGCTTCATCCACTCTATTAGGCCACATAATATTAATTGCCTCAAGGAAACTTCAAAACACATAAGAGCCCTCGCATTGTAAAAATTCCACCCCCGGTCGTATCAAGTTTCACAACATTCACATATGGACGTTCTCCTAACTGACCGCGAGGCGCATCAATATCTTAAAATTACCCCCAGCCCCTTAAAATACCTTCGGGCACGTTTCTATTCTGTGCTAAATTTAGATGGTATTATATTTTCGTGGTTCGTTTACGCGAAAGCCCATGATTATATGAATATTAATAAATGATAGAATATTTTCAATCAACTCAAAGAACACAAAAGTAAATATTACAACACATAAAAACGAATGTTTTCTGACTATGTCCATCTAGGAAAATATACGCATAGCCTAAAAATATACTGAAAACAACAACATCGAGAGTGATGTTACAAGTATTCCCAATGCAAGTATGCAAGTATGCACTAGTTGCATAGGAGTTTAGGACCGAATTAAATAGTATATACAGGGTGTAACAAGGATCAATAGAAATTGCCAGATGAACTCCTAGACCGCATCTAAATTTTGATTAATGGTTGGTATTTATCCGTCATTTTGTCCTTGTTCCTTACGAGATAAATAGGTGGTCATAAAGACATTCCTATTTTACTTTTTCATCATCCATGAACAAACAGCTGAACAAATACACATATCGAAGTGTGTCCACCATTGTGTCTGTTTAATAAGTATTATTGCATTGCATGTATCGAAGGTAGAGGAGGGCACTTTGATTACAATTTGCAGTAATATTTTTGATTATATTCCGGCGACAGGCGGGTGAGATAGCGAGGATACGGAAGCTCTGACCTTCCACCTTGCAGGCAAAGCTCCTTTATTGGGTGTTAGTGCCTCACCATTATTATTATTATTATTGAATTTTCTTTTGCATAGTAACATTTAAGTTGTTTCTGTAATTTTGTAAATGCCCCGTTCCACTACTTTTTGACGTATACGGAGAGTGAATAATTAGCAAAGCGATAGAGGATTGGAAGGGTGGAGTGTCAGTAGAAAAAAAAATAATATCGAACCTCAGGTATGTCGATGACACGACGATAATGGCCAGAAACTACGACATATCGAGCAGGTTAGTGCCAAAGTAAGCGTCACACTCTTTTTCTTATCTTCTTCTTTGGTATCTTTACAGAAACAGATAGAGACAGCGACCCCTTGATCTCGTAACTTCCTTTTGTCCATGGATAATTAGCTTCCCTAGATTGTCATTCGCTCCTCTTGTTCTATATCAGAGGAATGAAATATTCGAGCTTACACAGTATGATATATACTTTGAGGTTCTTTAAGCTACTTAAGAATAGATTCGCTTGTTCTTCTTCTGGCCGTCCATAAAATCCGAAGCACCCACACTAAACCAGAGAAAATGCTCACAATAGTCTGGCCATACTACCCAACGTAATCTAAGACATATGAGTAACAAATGAAGTGGGATGTATTGTAAATAAACAAAACTGCGAAGAAGAGATTAAAAAAATATTTCCAACTACCAAGTCAGCCTTGTCAAAGCTTACTAAGATGTGGAAAGACTAGACCAGCAAACGGGGACGAAACCATAAATTCAACGTGCCCCAACAGAATTGAGGGATATGAAATGCCATTACTTTAGGAGAATGATGCGAATACCGTATACAGCTTCTAGATTAAATGCACCTATGAGAGTTAAAAATAGGTATCACCGAACGCTATTCGCGAAAATCCAGAGAAGTTACACGTTATTAGTATAGATCTATAAGTGGATTCGAAGGAAAAGTGAATAACAAGCGAAAGAGAGGTCGCTTAACAAACAGATTTACTGACCAGGTGGCCAACCTCACACACCTCTCAATCTCCTGCTATTGAGAGGATAATAACGGCTGAAAACCCATTCCATAGCCCACTCCTAATATAATTTCAAGTTTAGGAGCGAACTATGACGAAGAAAAAGAAGGAGAACAAAATCCACTACAGATGTGTTTTTTATTATCGTACACACTAATCCTGCTTTGGTTTGCTTCACCGACTTAACCAATGTTTTGATTAGGTGTATTAGTACAACGCAGGCAAACTTAAATAGAAGGAAGTACTACATACAATTTTGTAAGGACAATACGCCATATCAACAGCAACAATACAACGCGAGTTGTGTCTGATACTTACAAAATAGTGGTTTAGAATTACAAGGATGAGTGAAGTTCATCTGTTTTCATACTGAATAAAGTTATAGAACAAATGTTATTTTTTCAAACATAGGCTTGCTAAGACAACGGAAAACCGTAGCAGAAATAAAAGATACTTTGCAGAGACAACTGCCCAAGTTATATTAAGTTCAAGAGATGTAATACAGTCATTTCTATGTTTTAGCAAAGCGGGCGTGCTTTTGTTAAGACAGACAATTACATGTAGATTAGTACTAGTATAGCTCGAAATACGAACGTAGTTTAATTATGTTGGCATTGATATATGAAGAGATTATGGCTTACCAAAGGATTTTGCGTTAACAAAACTAACGTAATTGTTCCATAATATAATTTTAAACATATTTTTTCATTGTACACATAAATCTGTTGTATTTTTTACTTAGAGAAGGAATAAAGTAATATCTATATTGTTCTGGCTCCACGTTGTGGCGTTTTTTTATGTTATAGTTGACTATGTTGTAATGGTCTTTATGTATGAAAATGGTTATATGTTATAACAATAATAATTATTTTAGCTATTGCATTTCACTTTTACTATACTTTAGTTTATTTTCAATCAATTCTTTTTTTAAATTGAATTTTAAGTAACCCATTTGCCCTTTTATAATTATGGATTATCAATATTATTAAATCACTAGCTCCGGTAGAAAACATTTTACTCTTAACTGAAACACAGGTCGGATTCGCTCAAATCATGACTGCTTTTATTTCTGAAATTTGAGTCTTTTATTTCATGACAACTTGTACGTCTGTCACCTGTCAATTAAAATTATGCAAGTGCAAAACCAATTACAAATAGCTTCTCGTTACATTTGTCATTCAACAATATCAAATAGTAAGTACTCCCCTCTTTAAAGTTACCTCACTTCACTCTTTCTATATTTTTCTTTCAGTTTTTACTTAAATACCTATATTCTGTCACCTGTTCATGGACCTGGATACTCTTCTTTACCAAGCCAAACGCATCCATCAATCTCGCACAGATCTCCCAACGTCCAAACAAATCCTAGTACGAACTCCGCCCAACACCTGGATCCGCAAAGATCCCAGCCAAACACGATAAGGCACCTACCAACTGTCTCCAGCAGAACTGTCAGCAGCAAACGCCATCCACGTCTTCCTACCAAAATCCTCAAGCCACCAACGACCTAGTATCACGAACCTCGATTAGACGCAAGTTACAAGATGTCACTTCAATGACAAGCTTGTCGAATTAGTTCTCCATTAGATTAAAACCTCCTATCCACCCCATAAAACGCCCATTCTGCTAACAATCTCGATGTAAACCGCTTCCAGTAAAACCATTCCCAATTCATATGATGTAATGTAATTTGACAATAAACTCAGTTCGGCATCCCATTCCAGAAATTTGTTTTTGTAGATTATAACTGTATTACTTAGGTATTCTCACCACATTCATTTTCTTCCTCCTTATCGTCTTGACATCTTTTAATCTTTTAAAATTTACTTTTTATTTTCTTTATGTCAATTTTAGTTTAATTCACAACCCTTTTATATCCCAAACAGCTTATAACATTACATGTTTTTGTACCAAATTCTTTTTACATACTCACAAATATTATTATCTCCTTAGTGATTTAGTTTAGCATATATTTTATAGTCCAACACTCTATAGAAACTTTATCATATTTATCTAACACCCACTATGTTGAATGGTATTTCTCGAATAAGTATTTGCCATTAATCCTCCACCTCATTTCCGATAATAATTAAATTATGTTAGAATCTTACTGTTTCTTATATAGCATCATTCAATTGAATTTTAAATTCTATTTCATTTCTTTACCAAATACATTTTAAAATTTCGATATCCTTCTCATACTTAAATTCATGTTTGTTATTCAATACTGTATTCTTTTTACCTTTTTAATCTGATATTAAACGCTTATACTAAAGACCATTACAATATAGTACACCACTGAGCAAATAGCCTATAATAAGTTTAATGAAGAAATTCAGTAATATATTTACTGGGAAGTATAGTTTTCGCAAAAGCCAGTTACAATTTGAAAAATGTGGGAGAATTCAAAAATATTTTTATTTAAATTAGAATAGTTGAAGAACGACACACGTTTTTACTAATAACCAACAAAAATCGAATGAAAATAAAATATAAACCGAAATATAACACAAACACCAGCCGAGACTTCGACTTTTCTCAGTCAGTAGATCTGCGTACAACCGGTTACCAATAGCAATATTCTATTCAAATTTATCGTTCATTTGTGGGAGGGGCTTTTACTGAATCTGTCCTTTAAACGTAGTATAGTTTTAAAAATAATTGTTTATAATGCTTTAAAAATACATATGTCATAAGGATAAGGAAAATTATGTAAAACACATAATTATGATATTCTAAGATATTAATTTCGCAAAGCAAACATTTCAAGATATGAGAAATGCTTCCTAAATATGCTATGCAACCAGTAAATGACGAAATTAGCTCAGTTTCACGGCAATGTTGTGTTCACTTGGCATGCGGCGCATAAAACCACTATAAAAGTTTTCTGGAATTTACATACTACCTGCGGTTGCATTTAAAAATTCCGTTCTATTTTTGTTCAGCGGCGAAGCAAAATTGCAAAAAACCTACATTTCCGTGCGAGCATACAGTGCATGCTTTGTTGTCTTCCGGCTTTTGGGCTTTAAAATTGGTTATTGATCACGGCAACGATAGACTGGTAAATAATTCCACAGGTGAACACATTTTCGGACAAAGAAATGTCTAGGTAGGTTGTGATATCGATAAGTTCCCTTTCTTGTTGTGAAGTGCGCTAGAAAATTGGTTCCGTTTTCGTAGAAATGGAACAACGGAAAGTTGCTTATTATTCAGAGTAGTCCTCGCATGTCGGCAAGTTAAAGGTCGAGCTATACCGGTGAAAATTTAAATAAAACCACAGTCTGGGAGAATGCATAATATGATATTATACTGAAATTATCTTAGCGTAAACGTACATTTGAGACAGTTTTCTTAATAAATAAGAAAAACACTAAAATTTTGATTTAATCTCATTAGATATGCTTATGCCAATAATTATAGTTGGCGACTATTGCAATTGAAGCATCAAGTTGAATTTTCTTACGGCCGTGGCACGGTCGCAAAATTCCAGTTGTATTTAGCTGTTAGATTGACTATAACTTAATATTGTAAACATTTTTTATATTTTAGAATAATTACAATGATTGGTTGGTTTTATGGTGGTAATTCGTATCGAGCGTTTAAGAGTTGGCTCGAAGCAACATTAGAATATCGATAGATATGGTTTCCAATAAGTTATGGAAGGGAAGTCCCGAGGGTCACTAATTCGAACAGCTCGTCCTACGTTTCTTCAGCTTTAAAAACTATGTAAATGTACTCGTATGTCGTAAATAAATGAGATCTGTTAAGCACCGTCTATGAAAATGTTATAAAAAAATTATTGTGAACAATTTTCAGATCTATGAGGTTCGATTAAAAATGCATTGAAACAGTGTTCTCAAATCGATATATAATAAATGGAGCAAGGGCGGGAGGGGGGGGGGGATAAATCCCAAGCTTCTGTAAACTTTTTTTAAATTATAAAGACTGCAACAATGTACGAATTTTTTAAAATGGACGTTATGGAGGTGTTACGGTATAAAACTGTTTTTACAACACCTCGGGGTACGAGTGCCACCAAACTTGTCACGTCCGGGAAACGTCACTACTTGCCCTAGAATTCTCGAGAACAGACTAATAGCCACGGCTGAATACGCTTAGGAAGATGGGCGCCGTATGGACAAGCGTGACGACATGTACAAAGTGTTACAAAATAATAGGGAGCCACGGCTTCGGAATTTGAGCCCACGTCTGACAGAAACCCGAAAGCCAAACGGGGTAGGGTATGAGTGTAGCCTTGGGACTCCCCGGAACCGTCAGCTGGAGCGTTCGAACCTACCTTGACGCTCACAGATTCGTCCAGGATCCGCTTTACACCAATCATACACCAGTCGCCAATCGGGCGACAACACTGCAGATTGCTTAAACTGAAACTCAACATGCAACACAAAGAAAAATAAGTTTATTGTTCTTCAGACACATACGGTACACAAATAAGGTACACAAGCATTAGTTAGTTCGCATTGCGTAACGAAAAAGGGGTGTCGAAACGAACATTAGCTAGTATACAAATATGGTAAACAGACATTAGTTAGTACGCGAATGTGATGTGCTTTCATATGGCTCTGTACAATGAGAATCTGTTCGCACTGCATAACGAAAAAGGGGTGTTGAAACAAACATTAGTTAATACACAAATATGATAAACAAACATTAGTTAGTATGCGAACGTGATTCGTTTGCATATGGCACTGTGCACGCATATTTTTGATTAGCGCGGAATTCTTACGTCTAGTACAATACCTTAACTTAAATTCACCTGTGGCGATCGAAGGGAGCCCAGCTTGGAGTTCGGCGAGTGTCCCAAGACTACGAAACGGGGCGAGGGGCTCCAAGGAGCTCGAAGCGTAGCAGTTGTTGATGAAACACAGTTTCCTAACCAGAAGCCTCGATGCGTCCAAAATAATCGAAAGGCTCCCACGAAAAATTTTACCAGGGGTAAACGCTCTCAATTTCATCTCACATACACATAGGGGTTATATTGGCACAACGGCCCATTCGACGAAACAGAGAAGCGCCTGGCAATTCGACGGGGACAAACACAACACAAAACCTCAGCCGCACACACTGCTGCGACCGACTCGCTTCAACTCCGGGAACACACCAACAACCAACACGTCACGCTGCCCCAGCGCTGCCAAAGCGGGACGGGGGGAAGCGCGTCTATGTCTCCCGCGAAACACGTTCAACGATGGATAAGATGACTGCAAGCTTGCGGACTCGCTCGCACTCACGGGCTTTGTTTGTTAAATTCAAGTCGCGGAATATTCTAAAATGCGTCTGCAGACTAAATCGATATTTGTAACTTAGCGTGCCAACGAATATAAGCAAAGATACTCAATAAGCGCCATTAAGATTCTACGGCGGCGAGCGCAGCTGTGTACGCTATAAGCCATTAACTGCTTCATAAAATTCTATAAACCAAACTTAACAAGCGGAATAATATGGAAACCCCATATACAAGTGGGGTCGTAATTTAGAAAAATACTCTAATAGCCGTACGTTCGTAAAATTTAAAAATGTCCTGACAGAGGATCTGCTTCAGACCGGTGTCGATTAAGCATTTTAAAGAAGGTAGAAAGTCAATCAAAGATGATGAAAGATCAGATACGTGTAAATAGGCGACCCACTGTTAGAGAGATCCCAGAACGAGTAGTAATATCAAATGGGTGTTGTCAAGACAATTTTCTTCTTTCTTCATCATATTTTTTTCGGCAAGGAATAAGGTGACCTTCGTTTCCCAGTTAAACGCCTCGGCCATCTTGGCCGTAATTATCAACACTGAACGCTGGTCTCATTGATACTATTTTCAAATTATTGACAATTTATTTCGCTTTCTCTTTTCACGTTTCCTTCATTTAAGAATGTATCTTTCTCAGTTTCCGTATTACCTCTGCTTTCCAGTGTTTTTCTCTCTTCCATGGAGTTTGTATGTTTCACTTTAAATGCTCGTAGGCTTCTTCTTCTTCGTGGCGACTCTTTGGTCACAATTTTTTCTCCACCTGCTGCACGTGCTCTAGCCATTCCAGTGCATTTTGTAAATTTTGTTCTGATAGACGTTGCTATTCGTATGTGTGAGTTGTAAGCATTTCCTCGTCTGTAGCATTCGGAAGTTTTTATTTTATCTTGTATTTTTTTGGAATTGGCCATAGTTCTCTTTAATATAGATATTTTCTTATTTACTATGATTGCTTTCCTTTCTACATTTCTTTCTCTATCTTCTCTGAGTAAGATATTATGGAACCCAGTATGAAAACAGAATATGTACATATTTCCTGGAATAGAGAACTGCGGGGATAGTAGCAAGCATATAACTAAGTACAAGAGCAAGCTTTTCGTTTAATCAATATTGTCACGGAAGATGGCCAATAAGCTCACATATCACTTACGCTAGGGAAAACACTTCCCTATACAAGCTTTGAACGCCACCACTGGGACCGCGAGTAAAGTCTATAGTTTTACGACCGTTGCACTGAATTTCGACCTCATACGAGGATTTATGTCATTTTGAAACTGCTAAGCTTCCTGCGAATGTTAACGTAATTCAAGCGCGGTTGTACCGAGCGTCCTTCTTGCATTTAATTGTAAATAATGATCCTGCGTTGCGAGCTGGAGCAGTGGTAATGGGATGTGTTCCCTTGTGTCTTTGACTAACTTCCCCTTTTGACGATATTGCGTTCATAATCTGGAAATAACACTCCGCGTCGCCCTTTTAGCTTGTGCGCGATTAAGTTGCATCATACCTCTTTCTATTGCCCCTGTCGCCATTAACTTTTCTCCTCCGATTTGCTGATGCCTTTGTGCGAGAACTAGAGTATTGGTGGAATGCAGGATACACTGGAAATAAAAATTATGGACAGAGAGAGGAACTCATATTTCTCCAAGTAATAAAGAAAATAGTTACCCAGTAGCGAACCTAAACGGTTAAGTAAAACCGTATAAAATTAATATTGATTTCTTAGCGGAATATACATTATATTGGAATTGGATAATAGGTACAAAACCTATAGACAAAAGGAAATAAAATGGGTTTGGACACATTTTGGAGAATTTTATGTTTGTATTTTAATTTGTAGAGTATTCATTTGTCCAAATTATACAATATAATTCCATAATCAAACATTGTATACGTTTCAGGCTGTGGGAACCATTTCTCATTTCTTCAAGTGTATTATACGGCATTGAATCACACATTCTGAATTCAATGGTGTATAATTTCCAAGGTTTTACAAAGTTGTCCGAAATATTACCAAATGAATTGCAGAGAGAAAGTAGATTGCAACGACATTTTGCCTTTTAGGTATATACATATCTAGTAATACAAATACGATGTAGCAGTTAGGTATTAATCTACTGCTGTTGCTTTGGTGGTGATGTTATAAAATTAAACTGGTCGATAAGTACTTATTTGTGGATATCATGAAAAGGGTCGACTAATCTCAAAAGCGTGTATAAGATTTGCTATAGGTGGGTGTATTAGCACTAGGAGCAGTCCCCAACTAGCACCAAAGTACCGGTAACTGGGACAGGAACCTAGAATGAGGAACTATTACGGAACCGCCGCTAAAACTATTACTTTGGTATATAAATAACTTTATTTGATAAATCGACAGAGTTGTGCCACGTAGTTTTTACCACTATGTAGCTGTAGATAACTTGTACGTAGCTTTCGCGTTAGTCAAACCTCATACTTACATTTGGTACGACCTGAAAGTATCAAGAACTTGACGATGGAACTTGACGATGGCTCACGATGGTAGCGACGACTAATTCGTGCTACTGAAATGCGGCTTCAAATTTGCAGCTACTTCCAAGTAATTTTGATAGTTGCCGGGACGTTCTGGACACAGTGTTAATAACGTTTCCGCTATGTCGAGAACGCAATATCACTCTGCACGGTTATTGTAAAGTGCGTGTCCCCTCTTAAATTCACCACTTTTAGGGTAGCTAGATTTGAAGGTGATTTCGTTAATCATACAAGTTAATGCTGAAGTTGCCAGACATGATAACATTGTTGTGGATTGGGTCGATTCAATAAAAGTCAGAGGCTGTATAACTTTAACTAAAATTAAAAAATACTATGGGTAACAACAACATAGTGCAAGGTAACTTAGTGAACTATAAAATAATCTTGAATAAACTGTTACCGCACAAACACGACTTTACGACATAATCGCGAAATATACCTAAAATACGCGGCCCTAACTCTGTTACGATGGCGGTAACAAAAAGGTTTGCTCCAGCTAAAACTCAGTCGCGAGGGCAAGTTCTTTACGACCTTTGAGTTAGGGCTGTACTCCGGCACGAGAGGTAAAAGATGTTCAACAACAACGTCAACACAGGTACGCCCACTCTGAATGTGGAAGTAAGTCGGCCCAACTTTCTACTTCTGCCTTGGCACAACTTGAGGTAGCGACTGCAATAGCTGATTCGAACCTACCTTTCAAGGCACAATTTGCCCAAACCACACTTCGGAGAATCACTTCACTATGAATGTCTAGGCGGTACAACGATTAATAACTAACAAAATACCTGGTAGGAATGGGTGCTGACTACGTTGTTCTCCTCAGCTGCAAGTCGCATCTTAAGCCACTGCTACGAAAAGAACAGAAACGACAGGAAACTGCTGGAAGCCCCATGAAGGTGCGATAATCGGGGAAGAGTGAGTGGCCTAACATCCAAGTAACGGGTGAACTTGAATGAAGCACGTTCGACACAGGAAGATTACGATAACGAAACTTGTGCCTTCATTCCACTGATGGTTTAACACAACAAACGGGGGCTTCAATTAATAATCCGCTTTATGCGTAATTCGGAGTTGCCTGACTCCACGAAACAGAAGAACCCCAGTCAAACCTTCACTTGTACGTAACTTAATCACCGGCTCTCGACAATAACAAGAATAACAACAACGTGGCTTTACAACTTACAATTTCGACTTACGCGGCGAGGCGTTCGCCTCGCCGAGATTTCATCGCCCAAGCTTGCGCAGGATCCCAAGGCCCGAGGCTGAATGATGCTTTGCGCTAAGATCTCAGAGGCCAAAATGAATTGCACAACCGCCACTTAACGGTCAATCTCTCTCTAGCTTATGCAAGCCGTTCCGGAAAATTCTAGAAGGGGAAGTTTTAAACTTGTTAGAACAACAAGAAATTGTGAGAATCCAATAAGCTAAATTGCAACGCTTCGCATATGATAACAAAGCGCGAATTTGTAACTGCATTTCGGCGAATATAAATGAACTGCAGAGTGTTAATATACGGGCTACGCGGAAATAAGGTTCATGCGGAATCAAAGTTTGATAACATTGCCAAACTAAAGATTTGGTTTAAATGAATCAGAAAAAGGCTAAATTTAAGCTAAAAATACGGAAATTATTCTAACAAAACTCCCCTTAGTTTATTAAATCAAATCTAGAAATTGTAAGCTGAACGAAAGTCATATGTAAATAGGACTTCAGAGACGGTTACAAATCCAGTTAAATTATATTAATTTTAGGCAATTTATGGCTACCATCTGTGGCTGGCTCGTGGTACAAACTCTTGTTTTTAATTTAATGAATTTTTAATGAAATTTAAATTATAAATTCCACATTCTGATTGTTACCGACTTAAAATTCGAGTCGGAAGCAACGCGGCACACCACGAAGCTTTTCCGGCGGCCGAGATGTCAACTTTTCAGAAATTGAAATCGGACTGCTTCAAAATCTTTTCCTTTTTTCCCATCGAAGGTTTTAATTCATAAATTGGTTACCCTGTGCTGTAAGTCGTAATTATCCGTTTTGTCAGGTAATGTATTTCCTGAAAGAACATATTCTTTGTGCGAAAGAATGTTTGATGAAACTTAAGCCAATTTCTCTTAATGAAAGTGCTTCCTATGAAATGCACTAGATGATTTCCTGTATGTGTAATTTCTCACATTTCGATGCCTGTCTGCAGTTTTTATCTGAACTTGAGGTTACAGAATGAATACTTGAAAGTCATTTTCAATAATCCGCTTAATTATTATGTTTGGTTAATACGAATTATTACAACAGTGCGAGCCATCACTGAAATTCATACACCATTATCGTTCTTCATTCATGATGCCTAGATAGATGTTAGGCCTTTCATATTTGTAGGTGAATTTCAGCGGCATTCTTAAGCATGGAGAAAACTAATCATAGCGCGCACTTCACGTTTGGCGGGATTTTCAATTATAGTGTTCGTTGCACGCTTTAGCATACAACTGAATAGAATGACAGAACTACAGAGAAGTAACATCTGGCTATGCACCAAGATGGCAATCTCCTCTATCTGGCGGGAATATTCAGACGGTCCTTTATTTCCTGATAAGCCTCGCATACAGGCGTTGATGAAAGATTTGATAAAATTAAATTTCAAAACCAGAGAGTATACAAAAGATTTAAACATCAATAAAATGTTCAAAGATTGTCAGAAATCGTCACAGAGTGACAAACTCAAAAATCAACGAACATTTTTGAGTATTGCTAACATAAATTACCCGTTATTATTCCTAAACATGTCTAAATATCTGTAACGATTACTGGATATTTCACGGGTTTCCAAGATATACAATCGATTCCTTCTTTGTTTGTTAATAGACAAGGTTATTCAGAGTAGTAGGTACCTTAGCCACCGACTGACGTGGTCATATAGTTAAAGTCCTACTTAGAATTTTGCCGAGACTAAGGAGTTTCAACCCTAGCAAGGGATACTTTACATGCTACACATCTTAGTAACATGGAACTCAAGGTTTTAAATCACTTCCAAATAATGGCATTATGTAGAGGCTTTCGTTCGCATTTTTTATTTTTAAAAACCTGCCTGAGGCCTTAGATCGAACACGCTATCTTAGATCAGTAGTCAGAATGCTTAACCACTGATTTACCTGCTTTCGCTCCAATCGATTCCCTAGTCTTCAAACTATTACTATTAGCAAAGATTGCGGAGAAAGGTTGTAAGAAAATTATCACTACGATTTTTCCATTCTCTTTTTTACCCAGCGGTGTAGATCAAAAATAACAAAGTAGAGGAGAAACCAATACGTCAATACAGTTTTGCACAAGATAATAATATTAATATTTGTATATTTTGATGGGACGAAAATACCCAACCGAACATTATGGATACTTCAGCAAAACGAAGAAATAATGAAAAGAAAATCAACTTACTGGACATTTTCCAGTAATCTACTATAAAATCACTCTCTTTTGAAAGTTGTACTTACATATAAGGATTATACCATTCCCTATAACATCAATCAATGAGAAACGGTAAAAATGCATAGTTACGCATGTACTAACTTTTGATAATGTACATAGCATCGGTGATAATCATATACCTTTTTGACTAGTAACTGATAGTCAAATACCTGCACAAACGTTATCTGCTGAAAGCACAATCGTCATAGCAATCACACTAACTGTAATTTTAATATTTATAAATATACAAACGTTGTTTATTGACTCGTGATATAATCTAGCCGAATGCAACTCGTGTGTTCTTGATTATCAAATCACTTCTGTTTCCACTCGATATATTGTTTTAGTCCTTCGGACTCGCGTGATTGCTAATCAATATATCTCGTGTAAACAGAAATGATTATTTGATAATCAAGAACCCACTAGTTGCATTATATGTTGCTTTGAAGTTTGAAGTAACGTATGTCCCAAAAGTTTTCGGAAAAAAAGTAATGGTTAAAAATTTTGTATAATTTTTATTTATTTTGCATGTCAACAACATAACCTTATAACTGTGTTTATTACAAAACTGACATGTTATATTAAACGTCAATCAATTTGATACAATTTGTTTCTAACGACAACTGTATGGGACGTTATTTACTGTAGGTCTATTTTGAAAATTTTCCGAAAACTTTTGGGACATACGTTATGTCTTGTGCCTACTCTTTTGTCCAAAGGTTGTGTCACTAACTCGGCGTCCAGGAAGAAGGAGGGTGCATAGGGTGAGCTCTGACTTTGTTCCAAACATGCGATGTATAAGAAGGTCTAGTTGGATACTAGATAGAGAGCATGCATGGAATGGCGAATTAAACTTGCCAAAGACAGCAAATAATTACTTGAAGGTCAGAAGAAGTATACGAAGTATACGTACATGACGCCCATTAAATTGGCATTCGAAATTGCTCTCTGAAAGCGAACTATATGACTAATCACTTAGATAAGAAAAAATGCTTAGGGCATAGTGTCGTGACTCGATTGCTTGTATGAAACCAGTATTGACAACTGCATAGAACCATAGAAGGTGGTGTATACCAATTGTTTAATGCAATCTTTACTAACAATGGTGAGAAGCATGCATTTATCACTGATATCATATGTTAAACTACAGTGGAATTTCTATTTAACAAAGTCGCTAAATCCAAAAAAATCCTTAAACAGAAATTTCATAAAACATAAGGTAATTGAAAATGGCATAATAACTGCACCTGGTTGTTTTAAAAACAGCATTTGCGTTGTCGCTTATTTTCGGGCAGTCTCTCTACTCGCAAAAAAATGCAACGGAGGATATTGCATGTAGAACTGACCCTTTTCTTGTAAGTTCACTTCACGCAGATTTGGAAAATCCAATACTGAACAAAGATTTCCGGTGTCTTCTGTTGAAGACCATAAATAAAAGACAAATCTCTTACAAGTGAACTTGTGGCATTCAGATAAAGTGCTGGTCATTTTAAACTTTAAACTATAAAAATGAAGTTCAAAAATTTGATTTAAACAAAAATTTTCGAAAATTTTTATTAAAAGATCTTCATATTTTACTTCGCTAAATGGAATATTTTTTTGTAAAATAGAAGAAAAGAATCATAAGGTAAATTATTCGAATGGCAGAATCTTTCTAAAAAATTCGTTAACCGGGGACTTTCGTTCGTTAGGAAGTGCCACTGTATTTTGAAAGAAACGAATTTTTGACGGTATCACTTCCTATAGTATTTTGTTGACATTATTGCTAGTTTACAAATTAAATGTGTTTATTATACGCGCTCGCTCGGCAGTTTCGCAGCTCATAAATGCAAAACAAATTTCATAATCTGCCATTAAGATATAAAAAATGACTCGGACAAAATTTGTAGGTGCATACCTCAAGCCACGCTTCTCTTTCATTATATGAATGGACCACCCACTGGGTCTGTAATTTTAGATTATTGGAAGTACTGTTACAAACACATCGATTGATGTCAAAAAGGTGATCGTTCAGTTTACACGGGAAAATTGAGAAACCTTATCTCGGGGCATTTTACAAAATGCAGATGAGGTGAAAACACCGGTGACATTCCGAATTCGATACTAAATCAGCGTTGGATGCGTGTAACGACGTGGTTGAACTTCTGTTCAAATACTCGCAGGTGATGGCCCGGCAATTCAATTCCATTTAAATTAAATTTGGGGGCGAAGCAAATAAACATCTGCTTGATTCACTGTAAAAAAATCTGCAGAAATCGGAGAGAATAAATAATTTCATTTTGATAACGGCTGAAATACAGTGAATAAAGTGAGCGCCGAAGTCGTAGACGAATGGAACTGTTTGTCTATGTAAATGTGGAATAACACAAAGAATAAACATTAGAGCGCTCAAAGCTCTGTTTTCCTGGCTTCTGCAGAATCATCAATTTACGTTTTCGCCCTTTCTTTCACCAGTAGATCGCTGCGATCGTTAACGTCGGCGGGGCAAATGCATCCGTTGGATAATCTTCAATGCACAACACTTTTTACATTAGTAACATTGAAAGTGATCCGACAGCTTCTGGCTTCTATGAGCCACTTAACGCGTCTGGAATTTTCCATGTCTCTCTTGGCTTTGGCCGGCTGCGGATGAGCAGAACCGGTAGATGCAAATACTCGTTTATAACTGGACACAATGCAGGATAGTGAAATCAAAAGCAAGTGTACAAATCAAGATTTATGGCCGCTAGCTGCGCCTAATCAAGCAACCCATTAATCCATAAAAAGTGAATGTTTTGAACTTCCGTGATTATTGTGTTTTACGTTGCGAATTTGGTGCTCATTGTGCTCCGATTAATTACGATTACGGTACTGGCGACGCCTTTTGTTGAAGGATTTATTAAACTGTATTTTAAGTCAACAAATTAGTTTGTTATAATAATGGACAAAGGCACTAAGAATTTAGGTCGAAACGGTTTATTTCTAAAATTACTATTGGTATCTACAAATCATCATACAAACGACTGCAGGCGAAACAGTAAAAACTAATTCGGGGATGTAGATGACTGTGACGACTATTTGTAAATTTTGATTAAAAGTAATGGCTGCAAGTAATTTAGATTTTATTAAATATGTGGGGTGATTCGTGTGAAAGAACGAGTGTATCGTTTTAAAGATAGGCAACCAAGTATACTTGCAACAAAATTTAAATGATTTTGAAGCGCAAGGTATCTATAACATAATTTTCCTTAATGTGTGTCTGTGTGTCTGTAACACAAAATAAAATCTCACGTTCCGGCTTCACAAATGTTTATATTTGTTTAGGTTTTGTTTTTCTTATCTTAGCGCTCGGCTCGGATCTTGACCTTCGCGTATCCTATTTCACCTGCGCGTAGCGCGCAATTTGCTTGTGTATATTTATTCTGGTTAACTATTGAGATATATGTTGAAGCATCCTGCGGTATGTATATTGTATGGCATATTTTTCAAACAGGGTTGTATTCTCCTTTAAATCATTCTCATCACATCATCCGTCAGCACAGAATGCCGAACGTTGATTAAATCGCAGAGGCGCAGAGTGTATACATGTGTTTATAACTTTAAAAAATCTGGTGTGATACACTCACACAACTTCCTTTTACAGTGATCTTATAATTAGTCAAAAATTTCATTTTTAATTTTTAAAAATTTTTCAAAATTTTCAAAAATTACAAATTCTACAAAAACGGTACAAAATAGAGCGTTAGTTGAAGAGACAAATTTTCTCTAGAATTTTAAGGTGAATTCGAAAATGTAATAATATACCGGGTGTTTTATTTAAAATAGGAGTTAATAAAAAAAAATAGAAATAAAACAAAAGAAACCCACTTTAGAAGTATTCAACTGGAAAATCACCTATCTCACATCAATACACATTAAAAATGTAATAAAAATGGAAAGTTTAAAAAAAATCGTTAGAGCCGTTTTTGAAAAAATCGAAAAAAACTGAAAAATCACAAGAGTAAACACCTACTTCCGGTTATGCGATTTTCTTCAAAAGCTTGCTGTCTCATCTACATAGTACACAAAACTTATATATGAAGTTTCAACGCCATACCTCTTTTCGTTTTTGAGATATTCTGTTCACAGACAGACAGACAGACACACACACAGACAGACAGACAGACAGACCAATGAAAAAAAATATGTTTTTTGGGATCAGGGGACTCTAAAACGTGAAGATCCGTTGAAAACTCAATTTCGAATTTTTGGGGTGAATCCAATACTTCCTTTATAGTAAAAGGAAGTAAAAAAAAATCTGGTGTGATACACTCACACAACTTCCTTTTACAGTGATCTTATAATTAGTCAAAAATTTCATTTTTAATTTTTAACCATTTGTTAAAAATTTTCAAAAATTACAAATTCTACAAAAACGGTACAAAATCGAGTGTTAGTTGAAGAGACAAATTTTCTCTAGAATTTTAAGGTGAATTCAAAAATGTAATAATATACCGGGTGTTTTATTTAAAATAGGAGTTAATAAAAAAAATAGAAAAAAAAAACAAAAGAAACCCACTTTAGAAGTATTCAACTGGAAAATAACCTATTTCACATCAATACACATTAAAAATGTAGTAAAAATGTAAAGTTTAAAAAAAATCGTTATAGCCGTTTTTGAAAAAATCGAAAAAAACTGAAAAATCACAAGAGTAAACACCTACTTCCGGTTATGCGATTTTCTTCAAAAGCTTGCTGTCTCATCTACATAGTACAAAAAACTTATATATGAAGTTTCAATGCCATACCTCTTTTCGTTTTTGAGATATTCTGTTCACAGACACACAGACAGACAGACCAATGAAAAAAAATATGTTTTTTGGGATCAGGGGACTCTAAAACGTGAAGATCTGTTGAAAACTCAATTTCGAATTTTTGGGGTGAATCCAATACTTCCTTTATAGTAAAAGGAAGTAATAAGAGCTTTCTGAAGAAACGGGGTTATCAGACGTCAACTGCGCAGTAATATCAATCTAAAATTTAATAAGTCACTACGTAATGAATATAAAACTCGAAATTTGGTTTATTTATTTGTTAACGCACTTTGTTTCCTACGCTTATTTTGTACTCACTCCATTATTATTCATTTTACCACAATACTCGTAAGCAAAGTAATGGTTGTAGAATAATTATAATTTTCGCTATTCTTTTCTCGCTATGGTATTGTCACTCAAAATGAATTAAATATAAATAACCCATTTAGAAATTGTTCTTTAAAATGCTCAAGTAATGCACTGAATATATAGGTAACATAATTAAACAAAACGAAACAGAAGTTTATTACCGCATTATGTGGATGAAAAAATCACCCTTCTATGTTTCCTACTATATTTAACAGGGCTTGAATAATAAAAGGATTAAAAATTTTCATTGCTAACTTGACACGTTGTCTTTCTAAATGTGTAGGATACACAGGTTTTACGGTTACAGAATAACCAAATTTAAGAAATTCATCATGTTCCATCTCATGAAGCGATTTTAATGCATTCTTCCCCCTGTTTGAAAATCAAGTAAAGTCAATATTTGGTCAGGTTTGCAATTTAACCAGTTGTTCCTTATACATTTTAATATATACACTGAGTAAAATAAATAAACTAACGATCTACGATGTTCAGCTTCTTGTTTGGTGCAAAATTTATCCTTGCTTTACTTTAAATTGTATTGCTATTGCTAACTACGCAAAATACTCTAAAACCTATTACGTCCAAATTTTTTATTACAGTTTTCATGAATATATAAAGAACTTCTTGAATTGATTTTGAAGTAGGCGATATGTGTATTACTTCTTTAAACTCTGACTTTATACTTGTGATCACAAACACGTAAGCGCCAGTAGACAAAGAACTATTTTTACAAGAAATTCCTACATCATTTACGTTTTCATAATTGCCTCGATTCATGATGAAAATATTTTTCTATAAACACTTGGACAGTTAATTTTGGTATACATTATATTAATTTACTTTATTCATCGGCCGGTATTTTAAAACGTAACAGCTCCCCATTGTGGGACAATGCAATGACCTGTTTCTAACGCTCATTTACGTGTATTATTTGTGCAATACTGATAGTAAAAAACTCACACGAAGACCAGCAAACACTAACGAAGGCTCTAAGTGACTTATCTATTAAACAAAGCGTACTTATGATTGCTAATTTCAATAAACATGTACTAAAATATGTGCACACATTTTACATCGTCTACCATAAGTAGCCTTATTTAGCTGACGTCACGAGTCTTTATGGTGATCTTTGAAGTAGCTTATTTGAATTCAAAATATGCGGAACTACACTGTGCTTTAAAAAAACGAAATTACACCGTAAATGTATTACCTCCGATAAGATAAAATTCATATAATTGCAGTTAAGCGGGTCAGCGCCGTAGCTATGACCGCAATAAAGAAGGGTAACCAAAACAATCCCTAGGAATTCTACCTGCTTCTCGTAGTGTTACGTCGCGCGATAAGCAAAACCTTCATATGCATTCGCTTGAGAAAAGAAGCCGGAGACTAAAACAATAGTGATACTGGTGCAGAGCGCTTAAGGCATTGCTGCACTTCTAACGAGGATACCCCCCAAAAACGTATTTCACACTTATGTACACGTACAAAACTGGCGATAATTTACTCACGCAAACTTAGCTTATGTGCATACGGCATATTTCAAAATGGCCGTAAATCGCACATGCAGTACAGTAGGTTGAACTTAGTCATTCAATCACAAACCCCGAACGTCAAGAATATTGACATGGCTAAATATGGGTGGTTCTAAACGCGATGTGACGAGATCCCATGCAGGGCTGAGTCAGCGGAACGACAAATAATAGACAGCGCCAGTTCAAATATTTTCTCCTGGGTTATGTCGGGGCCGAACGTCGCTTTACATACAAGGATTTCTTTAAATGTATCCAACCGGAGATCGATGTGAAAGTCTGCGGTATTGCAACAGATGACAGCATTCGGAATGTCAGATAAGTAGCCTGGGGTTGAAAAGTTGTGTATATTCTAAATTTGCCAAATCGGTACGGTACGGGATTCCCAAGCTGCATAATTCACGGAACAAATAACACACCACACGCAACTTCTTTGCTCGATTATGTCTGGACCACTACTTTAGAAGCATATGCAACTGGCTTTTAAGTAATAGAAAACAGATCTTTTGTGCTATTTTTTATAATGTACCGTCGTAGCTTCAGTTCGCTAAATATTTTTGTATTTATTATAAAAGCTTGCTTTAAAAAAGAAGTGAGTTGTCATTTGCTGAAATTCTTTGTTTTATAATTTTGCAATAGTTTAGGGAGTTATCTGGGCGGCTTGTAGAGGCTGTAATGTAATTCGTTAAGGGTGTGCTAATTTACTAAGCCATTTAATTTAGTCAGGTATAAAACCCCTACTAGTATTGCTTTAGCTTAAATCGTAAATATGAACACATTTAGTTGTGTTGTTCCGACTTACACTTTGAAAAGTTTACAGGTAATTTAAGTCACGTATTATCAGTTATAAATTTAAGAGAAAACTTTAGCGGCAGAGGAATATGTGGCACCTTCTGAATCAGAATATGTATAAATTGCGGGTTCTATTGTATATTATGGTATTTCTATTTAATTTTTCAGGATTTGCATACAAGTACATTATACGGATGGGGCCATAATTATACTAACGGGTGTTCATAAACAGTCGTCATCCCAGTAGGTTTTGACTTCAGAAACGTATGTCTATTAAAATTGAGAAAAAATGCGCTATGACAGTACTCAATGACGTTTCATTGTGTTGCACGAATTAATCAAAGACATAACATTTTGTTTTTCAAAGCAACTGGGATGACGACTGTTTATGAACACCCGTTATATAACAGCAATAAGATAACATGAACAACAAAATAGAATGCTTGAGTAAGAAAGAGATGACCATACAACAAAATTATTTTAGTAGGCACAATTATTTGACATATGTCATAATTAAAGTGAGCGTCAAGCCTACTCGTATATTTGCTACTATGTTTATCTCTTTCTTACTCAAGCAATATGTGTTATTTTCTTGTTCATGTTATCTCATTGCTGTTATACAGGGTGTTTCATAATATATGCGCAGGACTTCAGGATGTGATAGCTAGTCCAAAAATTTGAAAAAAAGTTTCTATTAACTTACCCTCTAAAATGCACAATTTTCGAGATACAGGGTGTTGAAATTGAAAAAAAAATTTCGTTTTTTGCGAATATCTCCGGAACCGTTTATTGTACAGAAAACAGCTTTTGTAAGCATTTTCTACTCATAATAAGCTATGTTTTGTGCGAGAAAAAAATTTTTTAAGTCATAATTGGTGAAGATTTTGAAGGGGTAGCGAGTGTTTTTCTCCCCAACTTCTACGCCACTGGAAAAAGTACAGTTTTGAGACGCCCATTTGAACCGCCAATGTTTTCTACACAAAAAAAGGTACTCTTGGTCATAAGCTCTAAAGTTGACCGTTTTCGAGAAAAAACAACTTTTATGTTGAAAAACATGGTAAATTTTTTGAAATAATTTTTTTTTTTACTAATTATACAAAATTTATTTAAACGTTAGAACAAGTAACAAAACCAAACGTTAACTTCATAATTGCAAAATTAAAAAAAAAAATAACAAATCATACACAGTTAAATTAAATGTTGGAAATGTCCTCCGTTTAATTAGCAAAAAAATTTTATTTCAAAAAATTGACCATGTTTTTCAACATAAAAGTTGATTTTTCTCGAAAACGGTCAACTTTAGAGCTTATGACCAAGAGTACCTTTTTTGTGTAGAAAACATTGGCGGTTCAAATGGGCGTCTCAAAACCGTACTTTTACCAGTGGCGTAGAAGTTGGGGAGAAAAACACTCACTACTCCTTCAAAATCTTCACCAATTATGACTTAAAAAAAATTTTTTTTTCTCGCACAAAACATAGCTTATTATGAGTAGAAAATGCTTACAAAAGCTGTTTTCTGTACGATAAACGGTTCCGGAGATATTCGCAAAAAACGAAATTTTTTTTTCAATTTCAACACCCTGTATCTCGAAAATTATGCATTTTAGAGGGTAAGTTAATAGAAACTTTTTTTCAAATTTTTGGATGAGCTATCACATCCTGAAGTTCTGCGCATATATTATGAAACACCCTGTATATAATTGTGGCCCCATCGGTATATTGAATTATGGCTGAACGGAAAGCTTCAAAAAGCTGTGCAGCTATTTTCAGTGCTGAAAATAAAAGTTTGTTTGCCTCAAGCCACTAAAATAACCTCTTGACCTACTAATAATGAATTGCGATTCAGTGTGTAAGCCGTTTATCGAATAGAAAACATATTCCTAGATGTAGTGCCAAAAATAAACTAGGGAAGGAGAAATTCAAACTTAATTACTACTACAAGTATAAATGAAAAATACAATGTTGAGTCATTGTTTTTTACACTAAATTTCGGGAAAATATAAATAGATATGATATTAAATAGCTACATATATTTCTAAAATGAAATAATAATGGTAATAAACAAATTTAAAAATCTTATGTTATGACGTGTATAAAATAGTAATTCAGAATTTATAATGAGCTCTTGACGACATGCATCTACTAATCAATATTAGTTTATTTAAAAAACTATTGATTTAAAACTGCTAACTGAAAATCCAGTTTGCAGATATAATACTTCTTGAGGTTTGAATTATTCTACGGATTTATGTGTAGCCGTGCAGATACATGAGATGAGGGATTTGGTCTTCAAAGGAGGTTTTAAGTGTGGTGTGTTTTTCGTTAACGAGCCGCCTTTTATCGAAGGGGCTTAGTCCACCCTTTTCCTGCTCTCGCTGTTACACAAAGTCCCTTTTGTGCCTTTCTATTAGGATTTTTAACTGCTAAATATTCATACGTTATCATTAACTCAGAAATGCAGGACTCATCAAAATTTTAGGGCGCAGAGAGGGTCCAGCGCCATTATACTAATAAAGTCGAATTAAACTTGAACTTGCCCAGCTAACAAACAACTCCCTAAATTCCGCATTACTTTCGCACCTACTCGTAATTCCACGTACGTAGTTATAAAACTAGAAGCACAGGATCCCCCGAGTCTTATATTACGTTTTACGGCGATACAAAGGAAGCGGTGGACTCGACTTCCTGTGAGAACCACACATTTATAACAGGAGGTTTGACTTCTATCAGCGTCTCCATTGATCTTATGAGGGGCAATAAATAACGTCCCTTCATACCATGCTCTGTATTTATCTAAGCACTTAAGGTGGACAAGAGACTTTACTTCCCTTAAATAAACGAGAAGCGCCTTTCAAAGGAACTTTCCAGGAAATATTAAAGAACAAAACTCACAAAAGCGAAAAACGCCGGAGAGCTGACTAAGCACCTATCAGACGCATTAATTTCGGTGCCCCTTTCAGCTTTCTTTCTGTCGAATTTTGTTCAATTGGAAAATTTTTGGGTCATGTGTTTACATTTGTTGTGTCACGTTCACAGGGGATGTTTTTCGTGGATGATTCGGGAGCGTGAAAATCTGGAAAACTTAAAAGCTCCGCCGAATTGAAAAATATGTAAACTACCTTTTTGTACGAATATCTTTGGTGGTCGTGACCCCTATAAGGGCATTCTTCCCTAATTCAAGGGGTTAGGTTAGCCACCTACCCCGGCCTTATAAAACTGCACTCAATGTGTGGTAAATAACAGGCTCTCAGCCTAAATTAAGAGGAAGAAGAAGAAGACCTTTTTGTAACTTTCTTTACAATCTAATACACTTTCATTACAAAAATAAGCATTTAAAACACAGTTCCATTGCAGCAACGTCCATGTATGCTAATTCATAAACGGTAGATTGTTTCTAATACAATGAAGCCTGAGAACGTTGTTTACATTAATGATAGTACCATTGCTTTGTATGATTCCGTTTCCTATAATACGAAACCAGTTTAATAAAATAAACGCTTTAATATTTTAGCACTTTAAAAAAATTATATCGTTGTATCCTCAATTTTACATTCGATAAGATATTGTTTCGAAACTCCTAGCCCATTTTTTTCGAAAATTGAAATTTTTTAATATTTTTATTTTATTTTTAATGTTCAAAATGATTCATTTTCCTAAACAGTACGTGAAATAAGTTTACGTTCTATAACATAAAAGTACTTTTCTTCCAGAGACGTTTGAATTAATTTATTAAATAAAATGGATCAATTTATTTGTTGCATCCAACGTCGATCAAGGAAGCCGATATGGCTTGAATCTCGCATAGGTGCTGAATAGGACGGTACAAGCGTAGACAAAAATAATAGACTACAAAAACGAAGTCAAAAGGGGCCAAACCCTATAAACTAGAAAAACAAACCCATAAACTGGCAAGCCCTGAAGCAAAAAGACGCGATTAGTGTTCAGATGCGAAGTGCATTAGGAATAGATTACTTCAGGTGTAAATCGGCTTAGTAGTGCATCTCCAGTCTCATATAGACTCATAATGAGGTGCTGAAATATCAAAAATCATCTAAAATGATTATTTCACCACAAAACTTACCAGAACAACGTGAATTCTTGAATTATGCTAAAAATCGTCTCTCACCCCTAAGAATTGTGTTTGAGATTGCTGGAATAAATTTGGTTAAGCTGGGATACACACTTTTTGCGGAGAAATCACTTACTCTTTGCCACCTTCAAACTTCGGTAGGTTTCTTTCTTCCCGTTCTGGACATCGTTTTCGATGTTGTGTCATTTCAGGTCTCAGCGTGCCCCACCTGACCTTGACCAGTTGTTTCGATGGCATCTTCTCTCGATCCCGAAGTCCAGAGCCCTGCATAGCTCCTCCAGGGCCGCTGCTCTGCCATATTCCCCCCAGGCACCTTCGGTGTATTACTCGTGTTTGAATTGTACAAGCTCTCAAACTGTCAAAATACCATTCGTGAAGTTTTCTATGAAATTGGAAGCGTTTGTACTTACGATTACGCTATGGAATTTTAGGCCGATGGTATAGAGAATTTTGGGAAATCTGTGGCCACAATAATGAGTTTACTTGGAGCTCTAGTAAACTAGTTTAGTTCTCCTATGTATTGGATTGGCAACTCTGTTCACGGTTTTTAGTAGCATTCAACTCGCTGAAGCAACACGTTCCACCACGTATAGAACTAATACTTATGCGAAGGACTATTGGAGCGAACTATAAACTATTTATAATCGCTTATACACGCCAATTAAAGTGTGTAATATATCTTGAGCGTATGGTACCATCCGAATGGTTTTCGCTTTTCAATAATTTAGATTGTTAGGCACTTTTGCTGATTTTTTTGTCACTCATGAAACTTCTGCTACGTGCGCTCGTGACAGAATTGCAAGGAAAAATCGTACAGCTTGTGTTCTTCGTTCCATTCATTAAAGCAACAACCATGTTAGTTTTCACAATATTTAAATTTATGTGAAAATAGTATATTTATCGTATACGACGTCTGACTATGACAAATAATTATAATAGAAAATATATTAGAATGGAATTCAGCAAATTTAACCATAAAATAATTAAATGTTTATCTAGATAAACATTTAACATTGGGTTATCGCTGAAATAAAAATGTTAATATATCTTACCATTAACTAAAGATCCCTGTTCAAGTATAACTGTGGTATCCTATTATAGGAGCATTTCAAGACCAATACTTATATACGTATCAGAAGTTTGGAAAGCAGGGCGTCAATCCCAATTAATAAAAGTTCAAAGGATAACAAATTCTTCAGATTATTGTTAATTAATTTAGGTACATTGCTAGATTTTTTTAACCGTCTTAAAAATCGTTATCTTTAATACCAAAATCGAAAGTATATGCTGCTAGGCAACACTTTTAATTCCTAGGATTAAAAGTACTTTTACTTCCTATGAACTAAAAGTTACTATTGCGTTTTACATAAGACACGTCAAAATCATTTATATTTTGTACTTTTTTTGGTTGCCGAACACATAGTATGTGTTATTTGGTTTAAAAGTAGCGTTCTTTGATTCGCAGTTTTTGTGTTCGCTCGACTTTGCCTCGCAATTGCAAACATAATTACTTATCAGACAATATGCCACTTTTAATCCTAATACAACAATCTACTATTAAATATATATGTAAATCTTCAAGTGCCACTGGACTTAACTACATCATCGTAAGTTAGTCAGTGACTGCTAATAAAAATGATAAAGCAATTATGTGACCGTACATAATATAATATGTCTGCATAGCTAAACCCAGTGACCGAAAATAAAGGCAATCATAAAATGGAAACAATCATATTTATTGCAGATAAGCAATTAAAAGTATTTTTTATATTATTAAATACAAGCAGTTCTCTTCTGGCTCATGCTTGTGATTCGATTTGATTACGTTTGCATTCTATTTTAGTTATAAGATGTGTCGTCGTCGAGTTGACAACCTTGCAAAAAATACTAAACTTAAGTGGTTGGACATTCAGCAAACTCCAACAAATTAGGACTATTTGTTATATGTAAATCTCCGCCATCTAGAAAGAAAAACAAAGAAACTTCTATTGTGTATTTAAAAATCCGGTCTCCAAATTTTATTTGACATTTGCGGAACGCGCCTATGAAACAGGAAAAATGGGAATCTAGAGCGCTGATTTACTGAAACCTCCACACTGCAAATAAATTAGCAATAAAAAATCGACGAAGTAATTTGTACCGTATAGAAACAGACGTACAACTCGAATTCCTTCCTGACGGGCGAACTAGACGGAAGAACAAAAGGCAAAATGAACACGGAAGAAATAAAAGAACGGCTTGTCTTGTTTATTTTTCTGCTCTGATATTCTACCCTACTAACTTACTCAATAATTCCTCTTCTTGGATAAATTGGCTCGAAGGAAGCAAAACGGAGGTGGAAAATTACGTCTTTTTCCAAACAAGAAATTTAATATCGCCAATAATAAGACCTACAACCCTAGGCTGGATGTTTTAATATCCCCAATCACGATTTAAAAATACTGGACACGTCCTCCGGGCTATTTAAATTCAGCGTGTAAACACCAATTACATCATGTGCAGACCGCAATGATAAACTATTATCGCGACAGTGGCCAAGTTACTTAACACATGGCTGATGCTTTTGATAAATAAACAAAACCAAAAGCGGAATGTCTTGTAGATATTTTTATGATCTACGCGAAAACGAGCTATTCTACCAGCTTAATGGCTCTATTTCGACTAGCCTGCATGCTCGATAATTTAATAAAATGTCTCGGTTTAATTGGATGATAGATCAACGGTGTTCCGGGACGTAACTTTATGAAGGTTAATAGATGCAATGATATAAAAGTTGTATAGAACTGGTCCGGAATTAACTCGACCTTAACAGTGCTGCAAGTTTGTAAATATTTGGTTTGTTGTTCTCGTTGCAACTAAGTAATTAAGTACTTTAATGTAAGCATATAGTCAACTATTATTTAATTAATTGAAATTAAATTTCTTACGTGAACTATGTATGTATTACTATTTGCCATTAGCATCTTTATTACAGTAAACAATATATTTTTTTTATGTTTCACTAAGTATAGGAATGTATTAAAAATAGAGGTTAACATCTCAGATTAACACGTTACTGCTTGTTTATTATGAAATGCTTAGTTTTCAAATTTACTGAAAACAAGTATTTACTCAAAAGAATGTTTAAATATGTTTAAAATGTATTTTCTTACATTTCAAATAATTTGGTCATCATCAAGGTCACTATATACAGCGTGTTTTATAACGTACGGAGGAGACTGAAAGGGTAGGTAGAAGGGACCAAAATAAAGTTGTTTTCTTAATAAATTTGGCCAAAACCCATTAACATAAATATAACAGTAGTTTAAAGTTATTGTATATTAATGCCAACTTATTGAATACCGCTGGTACGTATTAATGAGGAAAGATTGGAAAGAATATCATTGCGTTTTCGTTTCCGTAAAAAGATATTTCTCACAACAGCTGATCATTTGCTATTAAGGTAGTTTGATTTTAAATTATACAGAAAACATACAGCAAAAATAAGATACCTTTCTAAATAACGAGACCGTTGTTTTATAAATTACAATTTTATTATTAAATAAGCTACAAATTCACCATAACAAAAACGTTAGGTAGTCGAAATGCCGATCCTACATTTCAACGCACATTTGCGTTCGACGTATCCAGTTTTGCGATACTCTTGGAAATTGCTGACGTAACTGCTCTATTGCAGCGTTGATGCTACGGCGCAATTCGTTGGTTGTATCAACTTTAGTGGCATATACAATTCTTTCATAAAACCCCACTGGGTTGAGATCTGCACTCCGTGGGGGACATGAAATGAATTTATCCCGACCGATCCATCTTTACCACAAGATGGTGTCTAGGTAATCTCGTACACCATGGCTAAAATGTGAAGGACAGGCGTCATGCATAAGCCACATAGTACGGTGCATATCCAAAGGAACATCTTCGATGAGCTCTGGCAGAACATCTTGTAAAAACTGCTAATAAGAATGACCATTAAGGCGTGCTGGTAATTCGTAAGGCGCTATTAAAGTGTTGTTCAAAATACCAGCCCACAGATCCAAACTAAAACGCTGCTGAAAGCTACTCTGGCGAATCGCGTGCGAATTTTGATTAGCCCATATGTGAGAATTGTGGAAGTTGAGATCACCATTCCTAGTAAAGCAGCATGCATCCGTCACCAGTATGTGTATTGGAAATTCTGCTTCTCTATTAGTGCGATTTAGCAGCCATTCGCAAAACTGCTGCTGCAGCGGATAATGAGTAGGAGTCAGTCTTTGTACTTTTTGCAGATGATAGGGGTACAAACCACTGCTGCTTAATGTACGCCAAACAAAAAATGGAGAAACTTCAGCTTGGTGGGAAATTTGGCGTGTACTTGTAGTTGGATCACCATCAACAATTTCTAAAAGTTCTTCCGGAAGGCGTTTGAAGAGCTGAAATTCTTTCCGAATATATACGACTTGCACGTGCAGCGTTTTCTTCAGTAGGTCCATACATAATCATCGTATTTACCTATTCTTCGTTACTGTAGTTAGCCATTTAAGTCGAATTAAACATTTAATAGCTGATGTATCTTAATTTTGACGTTTAAATGAATTAACACTCAAACAAATTTCTACTGCTACTCGTTTTTTAGTTATTATTAAATATTCAGCGGTTCTCCATCAGTGAACACTAATTTTTAGACATTTAGAAGAAAAATTTACTAAACCGTAATTTTTATTTATTTACTTTTTATTTTTTCCTAAACTTTGTTTAGTTAACTCTCACATATCCCCTGCTTAAACTTAAAACGTAAATTACTACCTGAGTGTGTAAAGAATGCTGGTTAATTTTTTTTTCTTTAGTTTGCTGCAACTCTCTTGGTGTACATTATGAAACTGAAAGAATCAATAGATAACATTAAATTAGTTGCCTTGATCTTTTTTCAGCAGGTTGATACTTTTCCAGTTCCTGATTAATTTATTTATTATAAGAATTATTCAGATGTTTAAAAATTTTAGCTATTTTTCACAAAAAATAATACACAAAAACAGTAAAACACTGAAATCTAAATTACGCGTTAACTGGGAATACATTTTCTTCTGCTTTACAATATTATTATAAAAGTAAAAGGCTTCCAAAACTATATTCAAATTCAAAGTAGTTCGAAAGTGAGAATATTAGACAACACGTTTATACTAACAACGTGTTCAGCGTATTAGCCTAGATTTGATTTGATTCTTGCTAGTCCCATTAGCGAGATTCTGGTTTTTATTTCTTTTGTAAAAAACAGCTTAAGCTGTCATAAACTGTGCACATTTATAAAGGTGGGTGTAAACTGTAAACTCAACAGTAATCAGCAAAAAATTGTAACTCTTTAAGCTTGCAGACACACTTTTTAGTAATCCAACCGGCAAATTAATAAGCTACGGTCACCTCTTTGACCTTTCCAATTAATTTAAAATACAGAAGTGGGGCATGTGAATTAGAAATTAGCTTAACCGATGGCTTTAAAGTTACAGATTATTCCAGATCAACTTATTAATTAACGATATGGGATTTTGATGCTGCTTAATATGATAAATTTAATAAATCCTTCTCTTACAGATATCAGTGTTACATGGCGTAAATTAAGGTCTGGGGCTAATATAAACCTTGAGAAGGTTTTTCTCATTAAATGCAGTTTTGGCAGCAGAAACGATTTGGCAATTTGGCGGCAGCGAATAATTCAGCCAACACATTTTAGAATATAGCGGGAATGCAGCCACGCTCTATATATATTAATTTTTGATTGTAAAATTTCTCCGTAGGTGCTTGTAGTTAAATTGCACCTAATCGTTTAAAGGAAATTTAATGTGTGAATATACTAATTATTACTGCTGTTGTTCATATACGTTAAAATTATTACAATATTTTTTATATTTAATAGAATGTCATTAATTGACTACAACTGAATTTACATATTTTTCGTTTTCGCTAAGTCTGAGTATAATATCTCCAAACTAACGTTAAAATAATTTAAAAATTGCTCAAGTCGCTTGAGAATTGAAAACTATCCACTTGTATGGAAGTTCCAAATTTAGCCCGTAAAAGACCAAGGGCGGTTATTTATAAACTGTGCATGCCGAACTTGTCCTACAAAGCCGGCATTCATGTGCTTTGGGTTACTGGCGAATTCCAGAGTTATGCAAGTTTTTATGAACAACTTTGTGAATATATTAGCAATAAATAAATTATTTCGCGTATGACTAGTAGAAAGTATTGACAGAGTTATATGCGTTATGTACGTCTAACACTAAACCCATTAATGTTGATTTATGTAAGTGTAAACGGATATGCAAAGCAGAGAACCAATGTGCAGCTTACCCAGAAGTGTAAACTTGACATGTTAACATTGACACCTACACTTTCCCACAGAAACCAGAAAGTTCTGCACTTTTAATTTATTTAAATTGTCTACTCGAACCAGTGCTATATGACAAACTATGTGTATTGAAAATTTCTAACTCACATTTTTCTATTTTACCGATTTTTAAACCACAATGTCATTTTAGCATGGCAATTTTAACTTTGACTAAATAGACAGAAACGTTTTAAACCGTCTCACTTCCCCAGAACTTTAATAATCTTAGCGATGGTTTATCCATGTATATGTGAATAAAAAGCAGGCCATATACAGTAATTTTAGTCCACGCAATATTAATTAATATGCAACCATAACCCTTGTAATAAAGAAAATTTGCAAAACTATACCGTGAGCTTAGAGTTTGCTCGCTATCCAAATTAGTAGTTAGAAGTCTGAACGCCATTAACAGTTAATGCTTTATCTAAAAAACTATAGTGCATTGTGCTAGTTATCCATAATTGCAAATCCGAGGGTCATTATTGTAGATCTAAAGAGAAATAATACATTTCGATATCCACTTTTATGTAATTTCTCTTTTGTACTTATATCGTTTCAGATTTTACAACTCAATAATAAGTATAGAAAAGAAGAGAAATATTTCTAACAATTCATTCGTAATAAAAACTTTTAATACAAGGCACAATCGTTTTTAGGAACAATTGGACGCCATATTTCATGATACATTTTAGTATATTGAAACAACATACACTTTTCTGATCCTAGTAACTTTACATATAAAATTAGGAATTCAATCAAAATGTTAAAATAATATTATGTAGAGTGGAAAACTAAACTTTACGATAGTAATTTTTTTAGTATAGAATAACAATTTATATATTTTGCTTGCCGATTCAAGCATAACAATAATAATAAACAGATTTTCATCATTTCAATCCGACATTCTGAGTGATTCAACGTAGCCCACATGGCTATCACATATACGGATGGGGCCATAATTATACGGGTGTCCATTCTCAAAGTCGAACATAGGCAATTAACATTAGTGCATTCACTCGTTCTTCATTGAACTGAATTCATTTTTCTGTAGATAATTTTACAGACGTTGACAGAAAATACCTGATTTACGCCAACTAATTACCAATTTTTTTGACAAATGCTATCGAACTTGAAAAGCAAGGCATGACATATTTAAAAATTCCCAAGTTTTAAATTAGTATTTTAAATAAAAATCGCACCTTGAATATTATGATTCGTATCATTTGATGCGTAATAATTTTATCTTTCCATTGATACCATTACCTTCCCTGTAAGTTGAATTGGCGAGCAGGAAACGGCAAAAACGTTCAATACAATGTTAATCGCCTATGTTCGACTTTGAGAACAGACACCCGGTATATAATAGACTTGTCCGTCCGGGACGCTGTTTCAGCAGCCAAACCGTAAGAGATAGAGAAAAAAGTTATTAAAGTTATATGTTTGGAATGGTCATGTCAGGTCAGGAACCGAATTTCAGTCTCTAACACTAATTATTATCAATTATCCTAATCCTAACTTTTTTAGGTTAGATTCTAGGCAAATTTTATCAAGGCGAATGCGACTGGTAGTTTGCTACCAACAATGACGTCATATACGTACGTGTGGTAAATACGCGTTCTATTTGCAAAACGGTCTTTTTTGTTTTATTAAATGAGACATTTGTCTCACTGGACTGCTAGTCCTTTATCTAATAGACTTGTCTGTCCGTCCGGGACGCTGTTTCAGCAGCCAAACCGTAAGAGATAGAGAAAAAGTTATTAAAGTTATATGTTTGGAATGGTCATGTCAGGTCAGGAACCGAATTTCAGTCTCTAACACTAATTATTATCTTGATTATCCTAATCCTACCTTTTTAGGTTAGATTCTAGGCAAATTTTATCAAGGCGAATGCGACTGGTAGTTTTCTACCAACAATGACGTCATATACGTACGTGTGGTGAATACGCGTTCTATTTGCAAAACGGTCTTTTTTGTTTTATTAAATGAGACATTTGTCTCACTGGACTGCTAGTATGCAGTAAATAAAAGAGTTAAACAGTATATAAGGCCCGTCAAAAATTCCTATTCTGACAGTTGTTAAACAGCTATGCCCTCTTTCACCACTTTGTTTAACATTACAATTGATTGAATTTTGTAGAAGTCAATTTTTTAACGATCTGGCAATAGGTGGGATCTTCAAAATTATAATTTTGACCATGCAATGTGTCCCTACTAGCATACACACATAGAGATATGCAACTACAACTAGACAAGATCGCACATCAAGCCTAATTAATAGGCCTAGAAGTAAACATAATGAAAACAAAATCAATGAGAATTGCCACTAAACATAAACAACCACCGAGTAGATGTGAAAGAAACGGAGGAACTAAAGTTGATGTAGAAAATTGAATCAAGAAAGCCAAAGTTTAACGCTGAATAATGAAATATGAGTATCTATTTAATTCCAACATCAAACAACCACGGTTAACAACAGATTACAAGTATCCATGATGCCTATGACTTACCGCTAAAGTTTGTTGTGAACCGATTAAAATCTCCAAAGAATTAAAAAATTGTTACTTTTTTTATTTTCTATTGTTCTAACAGTCAGAAAAGAAGCCTCTTCTGAGCTGTAACTTTGTTGAATAATTTAGTTGGCGCTTGCTGGTGTAAACAGAATTTGTTAAGTTAGTTTGCATACAGTGACGTCTCTAATGGTGCTGATAATTTTGAATTTGTATGTGCAGGAGCGCTGATTTCACTGTATTCTGTGTGTGTGTTTAATAGATCGACTTAAATAATTTTACTGGTGTGTTTTCTTGTATTTTTCTGTAAAGCAACTTGTAGAAAGAGTTTAGCTGTGTACGAGCTTACCAATAGCAAAATTCTATTCAAATGTACCACTCATTTGTTGGAGGCGTTTCTACGAAATCTGTTCGTTAATCGTAGTACTACAGCAATTTCTTTATTAAGTACCATTGGAAACTGGCTTATTGCAGTTAAAAGAAACAAGATGGTATTATTACAAATACTGATCAAAATGCCCATCGTCCAATTCGAAAATCTGCGTAGGAAAGAAAAAGCATGTTCCCTCAAACGTGCCAGGCTGGGCCCTAACCATGAAAATTTGCTGCAGGATAACATTATCACCGTTGTGTTTTCACTGACTAGGTGAAATCATTTCGAATACTGTCTACATATAAAATCGTTCAAAAGGACTCGTTTTCAGATCCATGTATATTAGACTTTTCCGTTTCTTTTGTCATGCCACCTGCTCTCAGAGTTTGTTACCTTTTTTTAAACACCATGTATCAACTATTTAATAAAAGGTTGCATTAGATATTTGGCTAGAGATAAAACAACATTTTTGTTCTAAAGCCTGTATGACACGACGCTAAATTTTATACAAAATTTACTTGTAAATTTTCATAAAAATATTAAGCACAGGAAATTGGCTGCTAAATTTTGTGCTGAATTTTCATGTAAATTATTTAGAACTTGTTCTAAATATTCTAGTAAATATGCGTGTAAAAATGCGCAGAAGTATCGTAATCAGACTAAACTGCAGCGCATGATGTGGAATGTAAATATAAACATAACCTGCATTTTATTAGCATTGTTTAACTACGTGTTTAATGTTGGCGCTCTTATCTAAGATAAATTAGTGTACCTTTATAATACTTCAGTAAGAGTAGGGCAAACAGCGAAAAATTTTGGATCATTTTTTCATGGCTACCAAGATTTAATGATATATTGAAAAACATGGTTGGTAAAACTGACACACGAGTTGTCAGTTTCATCAAATTCGTGGTTAGCAGGTTAGGTTTGCCGTCAGTTTTCACCATATATTTAAAGAACATTATATGGTTTTGACACAGACTGACGCAAAATCTAACCTGCTAACCTTGAATTTGATGAAACTGACAATTCGTGTGTCAGTTTTACCAACCCTGTTTTTCAAAATATCATTAAAACTTTGTAGCCATGAAAAAATGATCCAAATTTTTTCGCTGTTTGCCCTACTCTTACTGAAGTATTATAAAGGTACACTAAGATAAATACTCTAACCTAACCTCAGAAAATAGCTAACAAACGGCAAGTAACATGAAAACAAACGTATACTTCAACAAATACCCTCTAGAGTAGGGGTGGCAAACCTTTATAGATCTACATGCCATTTTTTCTAAAGAAATGGTTAATGAGGCCATGACGTGCCATCAAATAATGCCAGGTAGAAATAGACTAAAAATACATATTCCTAGGTACATAACCTAGCTAAAAGGCGGGAGCTGAAGAAGACTAACCTGGAGGTGGCGGATAGCCTGGAGTGCCGTGCCGTGCCGTTGCTTCCAAATTCTCCCTCACAAATGAACCAAGCTATAATTAAGCTGGTGAAGCACAAAGCCGAGGGGCAACCAACTTATTCAAGCAAAGGCTGGGATGGAAAAGGTCGAGAAATACTACAACACGCAATTCAACTCAGGTTATCAAAATTTCCCAAAAATTGGAAAAGGACCACCACAAAAACTATTGGAATGCAGAATAGTCTAAATTGATAGCAACATAGCTGTAATTTGCTGAAAAATGTTATCACAAGATGAAAATAGGGTGGGCTAGCTACGTAGGAATAAAATTTATTCAATATTTAAAAATAAATGTGAATAGGGCTGCCTAACAATCCTGGGGAAAACTTACAAAATAAATGCTTAAAGTAAAATCCAACTAGTTATTTCAAATACTGCATGCGAACTACAAACTAAGCGTAACAGCGCCCCTCTCGCCGTCCCTCCACGTCGCCCGAGTTAGCTCACTCCTATCCGTTTGGTCAGAAATTCGCGCGAACTCTACCTATCTCTGTCGCGCAGTCTGTTGCCGTTCCGGCAGCGGTAATTTTGTTCACAATAAACTTTGTTACTATGACCTCAAATGTAGACGAAAAAATTAATTGTTTTGATGAGGTACCTAAATGCCAAATTTAACGTCACATTTAGCACACGTTGCAAACAGGAAATTGTGTTTTTGAAAAAAAATGATCAGTGAATTTATTTATTTATTACATATGTATGGAATGCTAAACTTATAACGTTGATAAAAATTAGTGTTTCTTAAATTGAAGTAGATAACTAACACGCACAAGGTAGAACCCGCGGGTTAATCGTAATGAGTGGGAAGTGATAGTGAAAGGTGATTATCAAAATACATACATACATAATCTGTAACCCCTTATACCATTTACACAGTGTCGGAGTGTCGGGCACACCGAGCCGCTGAGGGTATGTACATTTTTAAATTCGACGGAGGTACTTGAGGTGGTGGAGCCTGTCTAAGCTAGAACACTACGCCCGCTCTCCAGATGTTCACCTATCCAAGTACTGACCAAGCAGACTGGAGCTTAACTTTTACAAGTGCCGTGAGATGTGCGACACCACTCAGCCGTACTGCCGGCTTTAGGGAATAACAATTACTGATAATAAATCTACTGAACAATAAAATGGAAAATTACAAAAGAAGAAATAAACTGTATACAAAAAATAAATAAAAGAAGTTAAAATGGACCGGTAGTAGGCTTTACTACATATAGATGCAAATTAAGTATAATAACACAGAAAAAACTACAAAACACAAACATCTATACAGACGAAGATCTTCCAAAAGCAGTAGTACAGGAAAGAAAATTAATGATGTTAATCGCAGCAAAAAAAGAAGGAAAACAAGCATATATCAAGTACGATAAATTAATAATGGATTGAAAAATATACACAAACCAAAAACACCAAGGACAAAAACATAAATTTTGTGCAAGTTGTGGGTACGTACTGGTCTAATAATCGAATTTGGGGTGAAGTGCGGCTTTAAAAATGCAAAAATTAAGGGTTGCAAAGTTGTGTCCAGGTTTGAAACGGTGGATCGTGGGTCGAGTACGGATATAGAAATTGCGGTTTGGGTGTGGGTCCTATATACTGAACCTGTGCAGGTCTCTAGCGCAAGGTATTTTTGATTTCAAGGGATTACGTTGATCTTGCATTTTATTTCTTCTATTAAAAGTCTAACTTTGGAAGTGCATTTTATGCAATAATAATTACAATTTTTTAATGATTTTATGCGTATTTTAGAATTGTTTTGCATTCCTGTTGATTGAAAATATTAAAACTGATAAATTTTCTGAATAATAATTTAAATAAAATCAGTTCAAGATTAAACATAAAGCAATTCGTTTGGAAATCACATTTATGCATACTGTAACGATTCTACAGCCGGGTCGTTGCCCTGGACATATGATTCAGCCCCGAGCGTTCCAGAACTTCTTGGAGCAGCTGGGCCGCTGCGGATATATGTGAATCACCGCGGTCGAATACTCGAGAGGCGACCTTGCAACCAGATGCAACGGGTGACTCACGCTTACGGGAACACGCTCAAGGTCAACACATGCGAATGCCGGAATGTACGAGCGAAATCAGGAATGTTTTAGACGGGAATTATTCGGATATATAAATACGCGCCGCAGGAATAAGAAGTCAGTTCTCATCAGACTCAAAGCGCGCGTGATATAAACAAACCGTGTGTATATAACCCTAGTGAAATAAATAACAAATAAATATAACTATATAAATCTTTGATGTTTAAGTTGTGAATAAATAGCCACATAAATTAATTGATGTTTAATCCAGTGCATATAAATAAATAGTGTATCGTTGTTAGAAATAGTTCGTAGTTTAAGTAATTTGTGTTCTGCCTTGATAATTCTTGTATTTGTAAATAGCCGTAATTAATTGTGTAAATAAATGTTTAATGCAAGAAACTTCGAATAATTTTTAAATAATCCGATCGTAAAAACCTGACAATACCTATCGCTGCTAAATATTTAAATATCCAAAAATGGTAATGTTACCATTCAAAAGAGACAAATATTGTTCATAAGACAATATTAAACAAATAGTACATCAGTGGTTTTTTACAATAAATAATCATCCCTAAAAATAACATTATTGAAAAATATGCATTGCCATTCAGTTATCTTAGTCCCTAACAAAAAATAGTACAAAACAGTAAAGTTAATCTAAGACATCACGAGTACATATCTATTGAGGAAAAAATATACAATAATGTTTTTATAGCACCATTAGTTTATAGCTAGTATAGCATACATCAATCGGTATGAACCTGTTACGATTTAGTTTCTTTTGTAAATTGATAAAAGGTTGATAGATTGGCAGTTTGATAAACCACATTGTTTAATAGTTTCATATTTATGAGTCATGTCTTCTTATTAACAACAATATGCATAAATATATTTTCCAACATAATTTTTCTATGTTCAACCTCAAATCCAGTACATATAACAATTTTAATTTAATTATATACTTAATATCATGAGGCACCGGCAGAGTTGCTCCTCGATCTAGTAAAATTTTTAATATTTCGTAATTGTTTTTATGTGCTGCCAATATCAACGGTGTTATATCAGGAGTAAAAGTTGATGAGACAAAGTCTATGGACTCCCAACTCTGTACATAAAAAATATTACATTACAACAAATGTCATCATAAGTATTCAGTTTTATTACATAAGGTTGGCCAGGTTTGTGGTGCTCTTCCTCCCATTTAAGCAATAATTCTACTGCTTCTACATATTCCTCTTTAATAGCATGTAGAAGGGCATCCTATAACACATTAAATCAATAACTATTGCACTGGTAAGTCATAACTGGAGTTTACCTTAACTTCAATGTTTTCTCTCAAAAGCAACTTAATTAATTCAATATTGCCATTCTCTATAGCAGCCACCAAGGCTGACCTATTTAATGGATCAACACAATTAATGTCCAATTCTTGCGGCTTATTTTTATATTCTTGCATCAATCTGAAATAGTTCACTTAATAACATGTAAAACTAGCAGCAACAGTTGATACCTTTTCACAGTGGCACAATCCCCACGTTCAACATGCAGCAAGAAGAGCTTTTCAGTAGGCCCTAAAGGCCTGTCGGTCCCATTACATGCATCGTTCATGCTCGTACCACTTACATTTTTATCCTCTAATTGATTTTGCTTAAAATCCCTAGTGTCTTTCATATCTTGTGATTACAACATATACAAAATCGGTTCCACTAGTTCACAGATTTTTTATACACTCCCACAGTGAAATAAAGAATCCCTAATAAAGTAAGCGATATAATCAATATAACATTAAATAATTAGATTAAACTACTTTTCGCCTGTACATAAACTGAATGGCGAATGTAATCAAATGTAAAGTTCTTCAGAAAATATAGTTTTATTTAGAGCGGCATAGAAAGAATTTCAAATTGCCTTCCAAATCCAATATACGAAGAAATATAATTGTATGCAAGGTAAAACAATTATTAATTATCGAAGTGTATTAGCAAATAAAACTAATTTACTGTAAATGAGTTATTATAATTCAACAGTTTGCAATATGTTTTTTGGCAATCATAAAATTATGACACATACAAAGACAAAAATTAATAATTCAAATTTTATAGTAAATACATCCGATCTGAATGTGGTATTCAAACAAATGCATAGTGTATAATAGATATTCATAATAAAAACGGTCAATACATACAAATTACATTTAAAAAATATGTAACAGTTTTTCAATGTCTCAAATAAAAATGACAATTACCCAAAACCAACATCAAGTTCGACACGGCAAAACTAAACTTGTGCTACTGGATGCAATAAACCTAATTAATACAATTACTGAATTACCTTATGAATATTGATTTTAATGAAACTGATACTAAGCATATAAGCAATTCTACATCGAATGTGAAAAATATGATTTGTACAGGTAAAAATTCATAAATTACTCTTTGTTAGTTTCTACTTGCTCCTGTCAAGTAACAAAACTGTACTTGCAACAAAAATAATAAATAGTTTCAACGCTTTTTCAATATTTAATATTTACTGCGTACCTAAAAAACAATGTAACATTTTATTTAGATAACTTGAGTGATTTAATAAATTTTGGTAAGTAATCTTTTCAAATTTAAATGAAATCGGGAACTAATTTATAATCAATTTAGGTTTTAGACTGCTCTTAATATCTGAAACGTAATTTTTCAACAAACGCTATATACAGAAGTAGGTACTATATGCAATCATATATTATATTTTCATACGTTTTACTATAATGATGATGAATTTCAAAACCAGTTAGCTCACCAGCTATTACATAATGTACTACTAATAAAGCTTAGACATTCTGAACAACGCTGGAAACTACTATGCAGTCTAATCACTTAATTAAATTATATTTGCGTATTATGTAAACTGGTAATCTAATAAAGAGCTTACAAGAACACAAAAAATCAGCTCACATCACAAATGCTTTCATTTTAATTTAGTTAGTGTTATGTTTCTTCACAGCCTTAACAATTAACTTCAATTGTATGTGTAATATAAAATTTAACAAAATTAATTTAACTAACAGTAAAACATGGAGGATTCAGTTGTGAGTAAAATAAAATGCGAATAAATAAAAAATCTAATGTTGCTAAACTCATTTTCTCAGATTGACGTGGAGGCTGTCCTTACACAAAAACCAATGGCAAAGTCAAACTTGCCCAAAGCCTTAACATTAGAAGAAAAGAAATACTTACTGGCAGTGGAACGTGGTGATATGCCAAATGTACGAAGGTAAGTGAAACTTAAATCTTTACTGTGCTTTCCAACTTAAATGCTTTTTCACTAGAATATTGCAGAAAGGTCGCCGGCACAGTCATATAGATATAGATTGCGTTGACAGTTTGGGCCGAGGGGCTTTAACTTTGGCAATAGACGGAGAAAATTTAGAAATGGTAGAACTGCTGGTAATAATGAGAGTGAAAACCAAAGATGCTTTGCTGCATGCTATCAATGCTGAATTTGTTGAAGCTGTGGAATTACTGCTTGAACATGAAGAATTAATTCATAAAGAAGGGGAACCATATGTATGTTAAAAAATTGTTTATTTATTTGAATTCTTGTTTATTATTATTTGAATTTATGTACATGTACTTAATTATCCTGTCCTATCATTATTCTTTAAGAAGCTTAAAAACTGGTAATAAATTTTAACAGCTATGTCAAAAATGTCAGCATATTTAGAAGTACAAAAATGTTAAATTAAAATAATATACTCATTCTTCAAATTATGCTGCATGTACGAGCCATTTTAATTTGAGTAAAAAAATGCCTTAATAATGGCAGAAGCGGTTTAATCTATGATTGATAATAAGTGAACTGTAAGGCACATACAATCAGGGCCAGGGCCGTAACTAGGCAAACTTTTATTGCAGCCAAGCCAATATTTTTGCGCCCCTCAGTACACTAACGATGTATGTGAGAAAAAATACTAAAGTTACTGTATAATTTCTATATTTCAAACAGGTAGGTATTCAAAAATAAATCCAACATTTTTATTCAAAAGCTTTAAAAATAAAAAACTAAATCTTAAAATAACAAAATACAACACAAATGAAATAAGAACAGAAAACACAATTCCAATAAAAAAATTTGTAAAGGGCTTTACTCAGAACGCCTCTCGCAAGTGGACGTGGTGACACTAAACAATTTTAAAAATTAAAGAAAACTAGAGGTAAAAATATCTTAACGTTCCTAATAATACTGAAATAATAAAACAAAACACTTTCGAATGCAAATTATATCAATTAAAAAAAAAAACATTACCGGTAGTGGGATTTATCCGTCTATTTACTCTGTATCTGTTGGGTCTCATTTTCGTTAAGTGTAAAGCCTGAACTACGTGCAAATTATTTTATTTATTTCTAAATTAAAACAAAAATTGATTTTGTAAGGTATATGCCCTTTTTCTTCAAAGGTAGAAACCTGAGCTATGTGCAAATTATTACTTTCGTTTAAATAATACTTCTTGAGTTAAATCAAAAAATTTTAAAAATCATTTTTTAGTTGCTCACTCTGTATATATTTTACCGAAATTTTTTCGGTTTCATGCCAGGAAGGATATAATCTGCATGCAAAATATCGTCTTCTTTCAACAATTAGTTTTTGAGTTGTACTGGCAACAGGCAGATAGACAGACAGAATTGAGAAAACCTGTTTTTCGTCATCCAGGGACCCTGAAATGTGAAGACCCGAAGTAATCTCGGAAAGTAATTTTTTCGCGATTACAATACTTCCTTCGTCTTTTTTTGTAAAAAGTACAGATTATTGTAGTAGGTAGAACACTTTACAAATCCCTATATACACATGTGGTGTACCTGCGTCTCTGGGTCACCATTTTATCACCACCGGTCGGTCGCATTTCGCCCAAAATCGGACCGCCGCAATGATAAGCATATGCATTTATCAGTTAACGTGAGTTTGAATCCCACTGGCTTGAATGTTTTTTTAGGCTTGCAAATTCATGTAATTCGCATTACTAAGTGTTTAAGTTTAAGTATTCAAGACGTTGAAAACATTTTCTTTGTTAACTTTTTTATGTACAACTCAATTTTAAAAATCTGGTGTGATACACTCACACAACTTCCTTTTACAGTGATCTTATAATTAGTCAAAAATTTCATTTTTAATTTTTAACCATTTGTTAAAAATTTTCAAAAATTACAAATTCTACAAAAACGGTACAAAATCGAGTGTTAGTTGAAGAGACAAATTTTCACATATAATCTCATAAGAGCATTAATTCTTTCCGGAAATTTTTTTGAGTGCGGTCCAAGAACGTCGTATTAATTTGCCCTATCTCACATCAATACACATTAAAAATGTAAAAAAAATGTAAAGTTTAAAAAAAATCGTTAGAGCCGTTTTTGAAAAAATCGAAAAAAACTGAAAAATCACAAGAGTAAACACCTACTTCCGGTTATGCGATTTTCTTCAAAAGCTTGCTGTCTCATCTACGTAGTACACAAAACTTATATATGAAGTTTCAACGCCATACCTCTTTTCGTTTTTGAGATATTCTGTTCACAGACAGACAGACAGACACACAGACACACACACAGACACACAGACAGACAGACCAATGAAAAAAAATATGTTTTTTGGGATCAGGGGACTCTAAAACGTGAAGATCCGTTGAAAACTCAATTTCGAATTTTTGGGGTGAATCCAATACTTCCTTTATAGTAAAAGGAAGTAAAAATGCAAAAATTATTTTAATTAGAATAAGACCACCTAAGTGGTGAGCTCAAAAGCTAGTAGACATGTCAATATGTTATAATAATACAATATGAACAAATAATTCCATATTATCGTTCGTAGTAACATATGACCGTAGAATAAGGTTCTATACTCGCAGCCACACTGCCATACCGTCTTGTAGTAATCAATATACGTAAAGCTTTTTCCGTCGGCACTTAGTATGAGCCTTGCATCAGGCCGATTAGGATAACCCCTTTTTTTTAATGAAAGCTGTCTTAAATTGGACAAATTCTAGCAGGCAAGTGATTATAGCAAAAAATGCTATAGTAGTGGAACAATTAAGCTCTCGCCATCGGTCTGTGGTGTTCTGCTGATTGTTGCAATGGGCCACTGTACCAGCGATGAGCCCAAAGCAGTGAATGTATATGTAATATGTGCAATCAGTAAACCCGCTCCAACAGTTGTTTAAAATTTAAGTTAATTTGTCACCACTGCTGTATTACAGTCAGTTTTAACAATAAAAAAATTATAATTAGAATAAGGCCACCCATGTGGTGGGTTAAAAAGCTAATAATTCTAAGGCTTTATTTGATATAGGTGCAAATTATAAAACAAACAAGGCAATTTAATATATTGACCAGAATGGGCGCAATTCACATTATTTAGGCTAAAATCATTACAAATTAATTTGTTTGTAAAATTGTCCACTTGTTAATTTGTTTTCTTTTATTAGTACAAGAAAAATTCTTTTTTTTCAGTGCCATTTTGGCGCCCCTTGCGCCTGTAGGCGAGGGCCTACTCGGCCTATACTTAGTTACGGCCCTGCATACAGCTAAAAAAATGCATGGAGGTTATCTAAATAGATGACACAGTCTAAGTCGAAATTTAATTTTAATATTGACAGTTGAACCGACTTAGTGATCCTAAAAACAGTAAATATTTAACCTTGTGCTAATGGTTCTAAATTAGAAATATTTTCACAGGCATAAATATTATCATTAGACAAATTTTCAGAAATTTATTATCAAAATCAATTATGATAGAGAATTTCACCTGATTTTAATAACCACTAATCAATCAGCAATCAATTCCATACTTAAAACACTATCTTTAAAATAATGTATTTTTAATGTTCTTGACTTTGTCTTATATTTATTTGTTATGTTCTAGAGTTGGCAAACTGTTGACATAAATGCAGCAACTTTTACACCAGACATAACACCACTAATTTTAGCAGCTCATAGAAACAATTATGAAATATTAAAAATATTACTGGACCGCGGAGCTACCATTCCAATGCCCCATGATATAAAGTAAGTCCAGCATATATGTCCATGAAAATGTGGAAAGTAATGTATAATAACACAGTTATATTCAGAAGTATATTCTGAAACCGTCAACCCAAGTATAATTCTAATCGACCAGCCAATAGATGGAAAATAAGCAGTTTTTCTGCAAAAATTGTAACACATTAAACGTTTGTATCAGTAATGCCTATCTTATTGAAAAGTGCTTTATTATGAATATTTATGTCTTTGACAATGAAAATATACATTTTTAATATTGTTCAGCATATAATTGTCTGTATTTTTTACCAAAATGATTTTGGAATGGCAGACATGAGAAAGAATTCTCTCCAGAAATAATAGATACAGGGTTATTCAATTTCGAGACTAACTATTGGAGTTTAAAGAACTGTAAGAGATAAAAGGTCGGTTAAATTGGGGCAAAGTTGTAGCTCATAATACTGAATTATATACAAAAAATAAATTCAATCAAACAATCTCAATTTTCGAGTTATGCCCAAAAACAACATTGTTAATTTTTGTTTTTTATTGTAAGTCAATTATTATGTTGCTTAGAACAAAATTATCTGACATTATTCAGATATTTTTTAAAGAAGATGTTACCATCAATTGATTCGTCACCTAAATCTCAAAAATATAACATTAATGACTACGTAGATACAATTGCCGGGGAGACGGCATGCAGTTCTTTAAGTACGGCATGCAGTTCTTTAAGTACTTATGGTTGAATTCAAAAGCCAAAATGAGCGCCAACGAATCTTTTAATTAACGACAGGTATATCCAGGTATCATAGAGAATTTGTAAACTCGAAGTAGCAAAATAATCTGAAAGAAAGCATACGAATCGAGATAACAGTACAAAGAACAAGACCAAATTCTAGTATCACATAATCAATATCATAAGTACAGGTGGTTATCAAAAATATAGTCACTGCTAAAATTAAGGTGCAACTCCAAACACAATAAACTGGTTACTGAATACAACATTTAACACCGACTAAAATATACACGAATATAAACTACAGTAAATACAGTCACAGCAATTTAAATCTGTAACGGAGACTAAAATAGGCTATGAGAATGAAAACCAATAAGTGCATTAATGTACTTAGTTCATGAAGGGAAATGTACATGATGGCAAAAGCGCAGAATAGAGCCTAAGAGGTTCTGAAGGAATTCCAAGCAGGAATCTGCAGCAATGCAGATATCTACATACATAACATTACAGTAGTGCCGAAAACAAAAGGTAAACCAATACTTGATAGGTAACTTCGATTCCTTTAGTTCAGCCCCCAGGTCTCCTCGACTGCTTACATAGAGCATTGAAGGTTATGCCCGAAATCGCACATAGAAGGCTGGATTAAAAATATGCATTACACAGCTGCACCAGGTCAAGGTTGTGGGACTAATGTGGCTTATCAAAGCCCTTCCGACAACACATAGGATTAAAATGGGGCTCCCAAACGTGCCGCTCAGATGATCGAGCCACGTGCAGAATAAATGAGGCATTAGAGTACCCCGGAAGAATCAGCCAAAATTGACGTCAAAGAACTGCCAAAGTCATAATGCCGCTGTCATCAGTGAGGTGAATTTCATCAAGATGACATGCCGCAGAAACTTGGGCAATTCTAGCATACGCCTACTTCCTACCATGGCACCACAGAAAAAAAAGCGCAGAACGAACTCAAGTCGTTATCGAAGCCAATATGAAAGCGGGCTGTGAGTTCGTGAAATTAAAATCATGCGTTACAGAAGCCAGAAAACATGACAGTGTGCACAGAACTGCAAAATTGTAGAGGCGCAATTCAAACGCAACAAAAAATTTAAATGTGATTTTAATTTCCATTTGTTTTTATAATTTTCCAGATAACGATATTAAATTTGTTATTTTAAATCCACATCAAGGAGGGCTATGACACAGTCTTTCTTCTTTCCATAAATAATCGAGCTATGTGAGATGAAAAGTTGTCCATGAACCATGTCAGTGGTGAGTGGGTCAATTTTGCAAATGATAAAAACATATATTTTTGAGTGGTAAATGCAATTTTTTCTGCGAATATAAAAAATTCAAAATTTACATTACATAATGCAAAAATCAAAAATTAATTTAGAATCTGACAGTTCTTGGCATACGTAATTTTGCTATAAAAAACAAAATTGGAAACATTCTGCCTTTCTCCTCAATTTTTATCGTATTATAAAAGTCAACTTTACGTACATTATTTAATTGTATTATATAAAGTTTTTGTGGTGACTATAAATGATTGCGATTTTTTTTCTTAGGTTGGCACTGTTTATGTTGGTGGCACTGTACTTTTATGTCAAATTCAATGTTATCAGGTTAGGTTTTGCGTCATTTTGTGTCAAAACTGACGCAAAACCTAACCTGCTAACCTCAAATTTGACACAGACTTACAGTGCCACCAACCTAAACAGTGTCAACCTAAGAACAAAAATCACAATCATTTATAGTTACCCGGTATAAGTAACTGCAATAATTCGCCCTGCAATTTTTTTTACAAATTTTGTGAGAAATTACTTGTCCTACGATTGTTCTTTGAAGAATTCCACATAAAACATTAAAAATTAAATTGATGCTACTGTCAAAATTCCTAATTTATGCTGCACAGTGATGAGCATTGTGCCGCTTACGATGATCATTATTTGTGAACTACGCATGTTGTATTTAAGATAATATAATTAACTTAGTTGCTTAAGGTTTCTTGCATAATAATAGTAATTTGTATACCATGGCACTAAAGTTTAGCTTTTTATCACAAATGTGGATTTACTTGCCGAGGCCCGTAAGGCCAAAGCAAATAAACCACATGAGGGATAAAAAAGAACTTCAGTGCCGAGGGGTCATTATGTTTTTTTTTAAATCGAGAAATTGCAAAATGACAACATTTTAACCAACTTTTGTAGGTTATGTTGACGTTTGCCTATCGCCCTGCCACCTACAAAAAGTCATAAAACAATGGATTACTTCACTGCCGATTTCTCATATCTTAATGACGATTTCGACGTTCTTCACTGCTGATTTCATAAAAATTTATTTTTATTGTTTTGTGAAGAAACTATAGCTCTCATACATTCGTGTTCCTAATTCTATCTCTTCTAGTTATTCCTTTCACTGCTCTCAAGCATGTCATTTCTGTAGCTTGCAGTTTGCTCTTTGTATTCCTTGTAAGGGACCATGTTTTGCTGCCGTACCTTAATATTGATCTATAAACCGTCTCAAACACTGTCATTTTGGTTGTCGTTGATACTTCTCGGTTTTTTATGAATTTTTGCCTCATTGCATGATATGCTGTGGTGGTATTGTGGATTCTTCCATGTATATCTGTGGTTTGCTTTCTATTACTTTCTATTGTCACTCCAAGATATTTAAAACTTGTAACTTGTTCTATTTTTCCCCTCAGATTTCTATGTCTAGGACAGTGGTCGGCAGACCGCAGCTCGTGAGCCGCATGCGGCTCTTTACATAGAATTTTACGGCTCTCCAACTCATGGCTGCCGAACAAAATCAAACAGCCCAATCACTCATACATAAATCACAAAGCAAAAATTCTTTGTCTTTGACTTTTTTCACCGCCCCGCCATTTAGTAAAGCACCGCACTCGCTCCCCTCTCCGCCCAAATTCTCTCCGGCGTTTTTACTGCCCCCGCCGCAATCACTCATTTGGCATTCCGCCGCCGCCCACTGTTCGTTCGGTTGTGATAAGGTCACTAAATACATATAATCTGCTTCACTTCACCTGGTAAATTATACCCACAGATGCCCTGCACACTGATGAATAACTTTACATACAAATGGTATCAAAAATAGACTTTTTATTTTTTTATATGAGGAGCTCAATCTCGCCCCGACACAAATTTTACAAGCTTGTTTTGTCATTAATAAAAAATGACAGTCAGGTCACTTAGCAATTAGATTTTCAATTTTTATAAAGGAAATTAGAATTGATAACATGTTTAACCTTATGGACTACAGTTTTGATGTCACGTCTTTACCTAACTACTAAAATTGTCTTTTTCTTGGAATAAAGCCACAACACTTTGCTCTGCCTTTAAATCACTTTGGTTTATAATGCACTGATATACTTAAATTCCTTTAGCGTCTCACTAATTGTCCATTTTTTATTGCTCTTTGCTAGTACGGTTTCGTTTACCTTTCAGCTAATTTGCCGTTTGCTGGCTTATACACTTTTAATACATAGATAATGCTCATATACTTTCGGTATTTAACAAATAATTCTGTACCATTTTATTCACATTATGTTTGACGTAACTAAGCTCAAATCCGCCAGTTAGGATTTTCACTTTGTTTCTTTGTTTTTTATATGATGTATAATGTGTTTCTGATCTGTTCTGTACGCATCTCTGCCATTTTTTCTTCTTTATTTTTATCTCTGTTTTGATCTTCTCACTCTACCAAGCTGTTTGTTGTTACCTTTCATTGTGCCGCATGTTTCTTTCGCTGTTTCTTATACTATTCCTTTGAAGGTTTGCCACATCTCTTCCACTCCTTCGTATTCTATTCTCACTAAATTCTTTATCTTTATTTCTATACTTTCTTCTGTTTTTTCTCTTGTTTTACTTCCATTTTCCTTGTTTCTCCTTTTCAATTTTCGACAGTACTAAGTGGTCATCTGGACCTCTTAGCACTCTCACATCCTTTACATTTTTCCTATTACTTTTTTCAACGTAATCTATGATGGATCGTTCATTATTTGGTCCGATTCTTGTAAATGTGTGTATGCTTTTGTGTTTATAGAACAAATTTGTAACTATGAGATTGTTTATCAAGCAGTACCCTATTAATCTCATTCGGTTGTTATTCTTGTTTTCTTCTCCAAATCTACCTATCACCCCCATACCATGATCTTCCTTTCCAACTCTTCCGTTTATATTTCCTGCTACATAAATCGTTCCTTCACATTTTTCTGTTACCAAACGAAGCTGCTCCCAAAATTTATCTTTAACTTCTGCTTTTTCGTTATCATTCGGTCCGTACATGGCCACTACTGTCGCAATCTCTCCATCCATGTTGAGCTTTATAGTAAGATCCTCTCCGAATGCCCTTCCCACTTTTTTATATTCTTTGCTAGGCTTTCATTTACTGGGCATCCTATCCCCGCAGCTACGTTTTTTTCTGTTGCTACTCCTGAGTAGATCGGTACGTGTCCTTTTTCTAGCAAAATTTCCGCTTGGCCTTTCCTCTTTGTTTCAGGCACTACTAAAATGTCTAATTTAAGTTATCGCATTCATTAGTCAATTCCTGTTCTTTTCCATCCTTCTTCTTCTTCTTCTTGAGCCCTTTATATCCATTTTTGGATGTAGGCCTTCCCTAACGTTTTCCATCTATCTGGATTTTGTGCTATTTGAATACAGTTTAATGCAGCCGTTTTCTTAAAGTCATCATACCGGCGCATGGGTGGTCGTCCTTTTCCCCTTTTGTGTTCATATGATCTCCATTCTATTATTTTTCGATTCCATCTGCTTGTGCTGCTTCTGGCTACATGTCCTGCATAGCTCCATTTCAGTTGGGCAATTTTAACTCCTGTCTGTCACTTTGGTGATGTCTCTAATTCTTTCGTTTCGGACTTTATCCTTCCTTGTGATGTTCAGCATTCCCTTTTCCATTCAACCCTCGTATATTCCAAGTAGCCAATTTCCATATTTTTTACATAATTTCTTGTTCCGATTTTCTTGGTCTTTTGGAACTTTGGCTTTTCTCTTCTAATTCTCAGTTCATCAATTCTTTTTAATCACTTTTCCATTTCTTGCCCTCCATTTTCAGTTTTTGCTAGCTATTTTAGCATCCACGGCGAATATTTTACAATATTGCTGGTATCTCTAAATTTTCTTTTCTGTACATCTTTTTTGTAGTCCTGCTAGCTCACGGTACAAACAGTGCCTTTTTATATCTCTTTCTTCTTCTTTCCTACTGATTTAGGACCTTAATGTAACTTCTTCCTGTTCGATACACCCGTGTCCGAGCATCGTCACAGCATCTATGTTGGACAGTTATTTACTGTGTTTATCCATAAGTCTCTGTCCATTGCGTTGTTCTGTGCATTTGTGGGCTGAAGAACTGGTCAACTTCTTTATCTGGTCTATGTATTAGGAAGACCAACGACCCCTCGGTCTTTTACCTTCTATCGTACCTTGGACGATAAGTCTCTCAAGAGCATCATCACCTCGTCGCATAATATGGCCAAAGTATTTCAATATGGATTTATTTATGGAGGTACTTAGTCTTTCGTTGATATTTAGTTCTTTTAGGATTGATATATTTGTACGTTTTTCGGTCCACAACACCCTTAGCATTCTCCGCCAACAAAACATCTCAAAGGCGTCAATACAGCGTCTATCTGCTGCCTTGATGGTCCAGCTCTCTGAGGCATACGTCATTATAGAGAAAACTAGAGATCGAACAAGTCATAATTTAGTGGACTTCGATATTCCTCTATCCTTCGCAGTCGCCGGTGCTAGTTATTCGAGCATCTAAGTATATCAGATTTTCTACGACCTCGATCCCGTTAATACTTTTGTAATTGTTGTTTCGATTTTCATTTGCTTGGTCACCAGCTAATATTTTGCTTTTTGTCGCATTTATTTCGAGTCCAAATTCTTCACTTGTCACTTTTATTCGTCTCAGGAGCTCTATCATTTCCTCTTTGGATGCTGCCAGTAGTGTCGTGTCGTCTGCGTATCTCAAATTTGAGACTTTCCTTCTGCTGATAAGAGATTTCACCATCCGATCCTTCCACAGCTGTGCGTATTATCCATTCTCCGTAGATATTGAACAAAATTGGTGAGATGATACAACCTTGTCACACTCCTTTTCTAACCTTAAAAGGTCCTGTTAACTGTTGTCCCACTCTGACTTGGACTTCGTTGGAGGAGTAGAGGTTAAGGATTAAGGAAGTTTAATTGTGGGGGTACGCCAACTGATGTCATGATGTCCCAGAGTTTACTCCACTTAACGCAGTCAGATGCTTTCCGGTAGTCCAGGAAGCAGAGATAACCAGGTGTGTTGAATTCTTTCAGTTTTTCAATAATCTGACAGATGTTTAGGATTTGTTCCCTTGTACCTTTGCCAGGCATAAATCCAGCCTGTTCTACTGGGATTTGTGGATGGATAAATGATTTCAGTCTCTCGTTGATAATCCATAGTAACACTTTACTCACATGAGAGATCAGAGGAATTGTTCTATAGTTGCTACAATTGGTTTTTGCTCCTTTCATGTGGATTGGTAGGAACATTGATTTTACCCAATCATCAGGCCATATTTCCGAGTGCCATACCTTTTTACATATGACATGTAGGTTATCAATTCCTGGCTGTCCGGCAGCTTTTATCATTTCTGATACAATTGCATCAGACCCAGGTGCTTTACTGCTTTTGAGGGCCTTAATAGCAGCATCAGCAACTAGTGCGGTTGTAATTTTCCCTAATTCTATTGCACTACCGTTTAGTTCTATTAATAATGCATTGTTTTCCTCTTGCATTGATTGTTTATTTCGTATGATATTTTCCGCCTCCATTTCATTTGCGCTATTCAATACGGTACGTCAATTTAAATCGTGTGTTTTATTTAGCTCGCGTTTTGCACTCACGTTTACGCAGTTTGTTTGTTTTGCCTTGGCCTCCTACTTTTGCTGATATCTTGTTAAAAAACTATTTTGGGCACCACATTTCAATTACACATTTACCACTCAATTTTACAATTTAACGTAGTTTGTCAATTTAAATCGTGCGCTTAGTTTAGCTCGCGTCCTATGCAGTTTTATTTTAACACTTTATTTTCCTTACTGTCACTGTTCACTAATTTATATACATTTTTACCACTTCATTTTACGATTTTACGTGATTCGCGTAGTGGACTAGCATGCCAGTTATCGAGCCAATGCCATTTATGCAATGAAAGATACCGAAAGCAAATACCAGAGATGAAAAGAGTATTTGAACCTTTTCCAGCTCATAGAATTGCCACGTTCCGTACAATTTTAAGCAACCTGTATAAGACTTCTTCAGTATTAAATCTTCCCTGAAGGTACTACTGCACGGAAGGATTACAGGGATTACAGTATATAAAATAAAATTTAGTATACTCCATTTACTTGACATCTGCACTGTCAGTGTCAATTTTTAAAAAAATGTCTTGACTATACCTCAAAAATAATGTGTTTTTATTAGACTGTACAGTAATTTAAGCTGCGTTCGGAAAGTTACCTCGGACAGCTCTGTTTCCTCGAAATTATTCGCAGAAAGAGATCGATAATTGCCATCGGCGGGGGTGGAAGTGAGATAAATGAACGATTTCGAGGAAACAGAGCTGTCAGAGGTACCTTTCCGAACGCAGCTTTAATTGTTAAAATGTGAAAAACAGCAGTGGTGCCAACATAATGTCAGTTTGACAGTGCAGATGTCAAGTAAATGGAGTATATACTTGATATAACAGTTTACTAATTTTTTAACAATTAAAACTTTGTTATAATACACCTGAAATATAAACTTCAAACTTGTAGATGTGGTTGTGATGACTGTATACGAGAATCACAAGAAGATTATTTGCGGCACTCCCTTTCACGATTAAATGCATACAGAGCATTAGCAAGTCCCTCACTTATAGCGCTGTCATCAAGTGATCCACTTTTAACAGCATTTCAACTGTCTTGGGAGTTACGTAACTTAGCATTTACGGAACAAGTATATGTGTGAACTATTATACCAGTATTATTCTAATAATTGAAGTTGTAGGAATGTAAATCTGAATATTTAGAATTACGAAAACAATGTCAACAGTTTGCCGTGGATTTGCTGCACGAGTCTCGAAGTTCCCAAGAATTAGCCATTATATTGAATTATGACCCTGATAGTCCACCATATAAGGAAGGTGATCATATGAAATTGGCACGTTTAGAACTCGCAATTACTTACAAACAAAAAAAGGTAAAATTATATAACTCAATAATAGTAACTCTTATTACCAATACTTACAGTTTGTAGCTCACCCCAATATTCAACAATTACTATCTGCAATGTGGTATGAAGGAGTACCAGGTTTTAAACGTAAATCTATTTCACAGAAACTAGTAATCATTGCAAAGACAGCCGTGCTATTTCCTATATATTGCACACTATACATGCTTGCACCACAAACTAGTACTGGAAAATTGATGAGGAAGCCCTTTATGAAATTTTTAATCCACGCTTCATCTTATTTGTTCTTTCTGTGTAAGTTAAATGTTTTAAAAAAATTAATTTTCTATGTACAGAATGTTTTAGTTATACTTATTTTGGTATCACAAAGAGCGGAGGACCAACTTATTGAATTATTTGGAACAGAAAGCATGAAAACTGAAAGATTTATAAAACAAAGGGGAAATCCGCCTGCAATTTTGGAATATGTTGTAATATTATATGTTGTAGGTAAGCTCCAATTATTTACATGATATTAATGTATTCACCATGCATTAGTCTTTCAAGAACTTTAAAACCACATCTATAACCACAAGTAAACTAAATATATATTTTACATAAATCCTACAATAATTTCTATTAGAAAAATGTTGACAGCAACATATTTTCAGGTTTTATATATGAGGAAACTTATGAGATATACGTAGAAGGGGTACAATCATATATGCGTAACTTGTGGAACTTTATTGATTTCACACGAAACTTTCTTTACTTTCTTGTATTCCTACTGCGTGTAGCTGCATATCTACAACAAACGAATGAAATTTCAAAAGATCCGTCCACAGCATACATCCCTCGAGAACGATGGAATGCATTTGATCCACAGCTAATTGCAGAAGGATTGTTTGCTGCAGCAAATATATTTAGGTAAAATACAGTACCATAGCTTTTACCTTTGTAATTATATTGTATTTTCAGTGCATTAAAATTAGTTCATTTGTTTTCAATTAATCCCCATTTGGGTCCACTTCAAATTTCCTTGGGAAGGATGGTAATTGACATTATAAAGTTCTTCTTCATTTACTCATTAGTTCTCTTTGCTTTTGCATGCGGTAAGTTATTAATTTCAAGGTAAAATTATTGCATTTTTGCACCAAGTGACTGCCAATGCACATTATTTTTGTTAGCACTATTAATATTTTACAGTAGTAATTTTTGCTTTCAAAAATAAGACAAACCACGTTTAGTACGATTACAATAAGAATCGGAGAGGAGCCATTTAGGCCTTTTCTCTTGCTATTAAAAGAATTAACTCACTGTTAGTTTGACTTGTTAGGTTACAGTTAGTTATACATACATAATCCCAAGCCTTTATACCAGTGATGAGCAACCTTTTTTTACAACGGGCCAGCTACAAATTTAAAAATGTTCTGCGGGCCGCATGTAACAAACTTATGATAATACAATCACTGAATGATGAACTCAAATGATCTCTTTATCAACAAAATAAACCTAGTATAAAAAATTTCAGAAATAACACTTATTATTAGAAATACTATTAAAAAAATCATGAAAGAATACCGGGTGACCACTTTCAAACTGGAACATAGAGATTTAGCATTGTATTTAACAGTTTCATGACTTCCTGCTCGCCAATTTGACCTACAGAAAATGTTTTGGTATCAATGGAAAGAGAAAATTATTGCGCATCTAATGGTATCAAAAATGTAATTGTTTTTGTCAATTTTCATTGAATAATATTAATTAAAAGTTTTCATGTTTTTTAAATATGAGTTGCCTTGACTTGAAAACAGTTGACAGCTATACTCAAATTAATTTGTTATTTGATGACATTCAGAGTTAGTTCAGTCACAGAATAATACCCTAAATCAGAATGGCCTCTCTGTGTCGGCGCTTTTGATGTCAGCATACTCAATTTTTGTGACCTTGAAATTGTCCGCCATGATCCTAGTGGTGTGCAGAGGCGGTAAATTCAAAATTAAGGCGCCTAAATTTCAAACTGAAAAGAAACAATTCGTACGTTTAAAGTCCATGCAATTTATATGGAAATGCACAGTACACCATGTGTCACCAAAACATCTTTTCTGTGCACTCATATTAAATTAATATTTGGAATCACTTGCACAAAAAAACATAACCTTCTTATAAGAGGTCATTGACCGCCACAAGTACTCGTGTAAAATATGTAAAACAGCTGACTGCACACCACCAGAACTCGCGCATGCGCAAAGAAAAAACTGGCTGAATTTTAAGCCGACAGGCCATTCTGTATTATTCTGTGGTTCAGTAGTTTTTACTTTATAAAATAAACGATGACTCGAATAAAGTGAGAGTTTCTATCGTAAAAACATATTACAGTGCGGTTAGTTTGAGTAGAGTGAGAGATTTGTTTCCATGCAGGACCTACCTTATTAATCAAAAGTTCAAAATAAGTGTTCAAATTTAAATTTCCAACAATTTCAAACGGTCCGATAATTTTGTTAACGTTATGGTTGGATATCCGTATAAGACAATTAACGCTGGAGGTTGGTGTCGTATATCGTCCCCCCACAACTACCACAACTGAAGCGGACATCGCTATTATGGAACAAATTATGAAAGCTAGCGATCGCGAAACAACATCAATCATCTTCGGGGATTTTAACCTTCCATCATTATCCTGGCCACACCCCACTACAGCAAATGCCACCCCCATAGCTCGGGAATATCTCAGTACTTTCAATAATACGCCATTTACACAACTAGTCAAGGATCCAACCAGACATAGGAACAACCAGAGACCTTCCATTCTTGATCTAATATTTACAAATGACAAAAACGCCTTATCGCCGCCCACCCTTCTAGCGCTAATTGGTAACAGTGACCACTCCTTAATTATTATCGAACTCCAAGTATGTCAAATGAATACAGTTTCTCCGCACGCAGAAAAACGAAAGAACTACTGGCGAGCGGACTTTGTCAGCATAAAAAATAGTCTTACTCGATCTCTGCAGGAAAATATCAACATAAACCTAAGTTTGAACGATTCCTGGAATTTGCTCAAAAACCTATCTTTGGACACTCTCAACCGGCACTCGCCAGCGCAATCAAAACCACCAAATCGAACCAAACCATGGATCACGCAATACACTCTACGCAAAATACATAAAAAACATAAAATCTGGACACTCTACCGCAGAACGAAACTCCCATTCTACTATGAAAAGTACAAAACGCCCTCCGAAATGAAATAAATAACACCCTGCAAACGAATCGAAAGCGCTACGAGCAAAATATAGCACAAGCCAGTGGGAAACAGCTATATGCTTATATTCGACGTCAAATGGCCTCTACTGCTGAATACCCAACTGCTCTTCGCTCTGCCAACCATGAGATCATCACTGACTTAGCAAAAATCGCTGATTCCTTCGCTAACGAGTTTGAAAAATTTAACGTTATAGAACCGGATGGCCCGCTACCCCCTGTAGATTCAGTCCCTGCAACACACTTTCTTGAAGACATCTCCTTTCAGATTGCTGATATAATTAAAATTTTGAAATCGTTAAATGCAAATTCTAGCTCTGGCCCAGACTTGATACCAACTATCTTGCTGAAAAATTGTGCGAACGAATTAGCACCAGCACTCCTTACAATTTTCCGAAATTCCCTGGACACGGGCGAACTTCCCTCTGACTGGAAAACGGCTGTGATTAGGCCAATCTTCAAGAAGGGTAACAAACTCGATCCGACGAACTATAGACCTATCAGCTTAACTAGTGCGGTGTGCAAGGTTATGGAAAGACTTATTGCTAACAGGTTACTTGAGTTTGCTAGCCGAACACGTCGCATTCCTCCTCAACAGCACGGCTTCATCCCCAGAAGATCCACCGTAACTAATCTACTCAACACCACACAAAGATGGATAAGAGATCTGGACAATGGTAAACTGACAGATGCGATCTACTTAGACTTTGCAAAAGCCTTCGATAGAGTGCCCCACAAACGCCTATTGCACAAACTTCATCACTTCGGTATTCGAGGTAAACTGTTATTGTGGCTTGAATCTTTCCTTACAGGCCGAACATTTCGAGTTAAGATTGGTAGACACGCCTCCACCGCCCGAGCTGCTACGAGTGGCGTCCCTCAAGGATCTGTCCTGGGTCCAATATTGTTCATCCTATATACGAGTGACATAACCTGCGACACGAGAACTAACTTCTCCTTATATGCAGACGACACTAAAATATTTTCCAACCCCCTCGTAAGCCATCGTGAGTTGCAACAGGACCTAGACAACGTCGTCGATTGGACACGAAAATGGTTGATTCCACTCAACCAATCAAAATGTGCTGTTCTTCACATAGGAAAAAACAATCCGCGTCACCAATATTCCATCAACGGACAACTGCTGCAACAAACTAAAAGCATTAAGGATTTGGGTATATTAATACAGGACAATCTGAAATGGGAGAGACATGTAACTTGTACAATTAAAAAGGCAAATAGAGCTCTGTTTTTGCTGAGCAAAGCGTTCAAATCCCTGGATAATGCCTCATTCGCCAAATTGTATCAGACGTATGTCCTACCACTCCTAGAATACGGTTCCTGCGTTTGGA